>CM049379.1:6664817-7264817 GCA_026937815.1 Etheostoma perlongum | reverse complement strand
TGAACCCAGTCCTGACACGTGCCATGATACTTTATCCCCTTTACACATGCTCAGGCCGGGGAGGTTCCTATACACAAAGCCATTGATGGCTAATAAAAAGAGACACGGTAATAAAGCATATAGTGATTATCTCAAAAATGATACAAATTATTCAGGAAAAAATTCTCCTATGATAATGCAAAATAAGAGAATCAAAAATCTAACTTCTTTGCTAAGCATGACAAATCCATATATGTATGATTTGAGCTATCAGTGATCAGTATGTGAATGTGTGTCTTCTACACACCATGCATCTTGTTGCTTTCTACAAAGCCCTCATCTCCCTTGTTAACAGTAGAAGGAACAGTGCTTAGGGACTTAATGTTGTCGTCCAGATACCAGCTCAGGTTCTCATCAAATATTGTGGCCATGAGGTGAAACTCTTTGTTGTAGTTTTTCTACATGAGGAGAAGAAGAGGAAAGGTGTCAAACTGTGTTTCATCAATACATTTGAATTATTCTCTGACTCATTTCTGTGTCCCTTCACAGCAGACCTCAATTGAAGCTGTCCTCTATCCTTTTTCCAATCCTAATCCTAGTCAAACACTAGTGTAGTTTCTGACACTCTCTTCTCACCTGTATTCCTTTTTTAAGTGATTCAGGTCGACAGATAAGGAGTGGTCCAACCAGTCCAGAGTTGGTGTCTTTCACAGGGTCCACTCCAGAGTAGTACAGATAGGACAGACAGTCACCCTCCCCTTGTACTGGACCAGCACCCACTGGCACTGTCCACTCATAGGTGTGCATCGTCCCAGGTCTGACCAGAGCAGCTGGGGGAGGGGTCACCACTCCTGATAACATAGAATTATATAGAGAAAAGGAATGATTATAATGATAATAATGATAACACATGCTGACTTAGATTGGTGATCTAAGTAAGAATTCAGGTTACTTGGTTCCTTCTTTAGCTCCCGCAGTTTCTTCGCTGTATGGGACTCTGAGGAGAATAAGTATAGGGAAAGAAAGACAAAGACACAAAAAAGGATGAGGAAATGTTTCATGTATAATGTAGTTCATTGATAACATTGTGTATGTATTTGTGTGTATTAACCTTCTAGTTCATTGTGATAGACCGTCCCATCCTGTTCAATACTGTACTGAACACCATGTGGTTGTATGCTATAAGGCCGGCTGGCTTTGTTCTTAAACACCACCTTGATGGTGTCTTTCTCTTCAGCTCGCAGCACAGGACCTGGAGACACAAATGGACGCACAGAAACAAACTTAGGACAAAGGACCATTAGATGGAATTTTGTTGCGAGTCATCTCATCAGGGTAACAAGATCCTGCAGACATATTTCCAACATTTGTGTTGAAACACAAACAAAAAAGGAAGTCTGTCCCAAAAAATGAATAAAGACTTTAATGCCTTAAACACTGATTATGAAGATATCAAAAGATAAGACAATTGACATACCCAAAAAGCAGTTTCTCTGTTTTCCGTCATTTTAATCTGAATATCTTGGTTTGGAATAGTTTGTTGGACCAAACTGAAATTGAAGTTTTAACTTTAAAGGGGAACAAAACAATTCTGCAAGCAAATACGTTACATAGAAATACCCTCAATTCATTTATAACATTTGGCTGTACTAATATGACTTTATTTCTGCGTACAGAGAACCTTGGACTCTGAAAAAGGTTCTAACAACCTCCCCCAGCCTGGATTACCCAGAATTCCAAGGTGTTCCTCCTCTGGGCTACGTAGCATCTTTGTTGTGAAGGTGATGTCAGTGTATTCCACATAGCGGACCTTCTTATAGCGGCTTCCAATACGGTTTTGTCTTCTGGTTACAAACATGTCTGCTTCACTACACACACACACACACACACACACACAAGTCAACTTAAAATCATGAATGTGTCTCTCACAGAAACACCAAGGCTGGACTGTACCAATTCTATGAATATGTGTTATAACTAACCCATCAGTAGGCGCGTAGGAGCGTAGTCCCAGACTTCTTCTTCAGCAGCAATAAAGAACGGTCTGAGCTCCCCGTGTGGCCGGGGCTTATGGACGTTGGGGAAACACTTCTTGATCTCAAATATAGCCTGCATCCCAGCTGGACAAAACCATGAAACAAAAAGTCACAAAGAAATGCTAAACAAATGAGACAATTATCCAGTTGGGTGACAAAACGTTGTGCATGAGCTCACCCATCAAATGGTCATTAACGCTGCACGTCAGCATCCAGTTTCCAGGATTGTCAGCAACCATTTCAGCTGTAGTGCTGGAGGCGGGGAAAAGACTGACTGTGTCTGTGTGGTGGTTCTGAATGGTCAGAATCTGGCCATGGAAATGAACTGAATGCATGTCCACCTGGGGTTGAGTAAGGACATTCAAACTGGGTTCAGACCAGGTGCTTGTAGCTAACACCAAGACATGATGTAGGCTACTAACTGCAAGAAATAAACTTATTTCTGAACAAAGTAACACGTTCGTATCAATAGATTTTAATGTAGAGGCAGAACAAGTGTCTTTTTGGCAATTTGAACTCAAATCCTTAAAAAATCATTGGCGAAAGACACTGAAACAGACTTTCAGCTACAAAATGTGAAAACTAACTTGGGTTCTTAAAAGGTGAAAAAGGTCATATATACAGTATATATATAAAATATGTAAGACATTTAAAGGTACTCAATGGCCTTGTCAGAAAACATTAGCATATTGTAAATAAAAAGGCCCATTAATTATTGAAATTTAGCCTTATTTAAATGCACGTAAAAAGACAAAACCAACACAATGCTAAATGTCTAAGACTAAAAGGGCTAGTTGTATATTTTGAATTTTGATAAGTTATGTTCCTTAACTAAGAGTCATGTTGCACTATGATTTCAATGAGCAATGGTCAGAAAAACTAAAATATAAGACATAAAACTTGAACATTACAATAACAAATTTAAAGAATCCCTGTAGGATCAGATATTCTGGTTAGCAATAATAATTATAATAATACAATATGTACCTCATTGCCTAAGCCAATCAAGTGCCAGTGGATCTTGTTGCCTTGACACATGCTCAGTCCAGGCAGGTTACCGTACAGAAAACCGTTTATACCTGCAATCCACACTCAGAGTTAAGGTATTGGTATGTAAAGTATATGGGAACGTGTCTGTGGACGAGGATGCTCCCTCCTCACCGTGCATTTTGTTGCTCTCAATGAAATCTTCATCCTGCTTCAGGCCCCCGGCAGGAGCCTTAATGTACGTCCTGATGTTGTCGTCTAGGTACCAGCTGAAGTTCTCATCTGACACCATGAAGAGCAGAGCATACAGATAGTCTCCTGACTTGTCTCCATGCAAGTCCAGAGTTCCTACAGAGGAGAGGACATTATACATGCATGTTTTAAAGGGGAAACCTACGTAAAAATTGTATTCTTACTATCAACTAATCCATTATTGAACTAACTGTTTCACCAATAATAAAACTATTAAGAAATTTAGCTGAATTCCTGTCAAATCTGTGAGATCAGCTGTGTCAATACCAAAAAGCAGCATTCAAAGTGTTTCTTAAGTAACAATAGAGAAATATAATCAAGTACCTCAAAATAGTACAGCACTTGAGTAAATGCGCTTAGTTCCACCACTGCATACTATAGGGTTAAATAGCTTCCCGTACCTGTCTTACAGGTGATGAGGGGTCCTACCAGTCCTGCAGCGATGTCTTTTGGTGGGTTTACGTGGGAGTGGTAGAATCTGGTCATGCAGTTGCTGTCCTCTGATGATGGGCTGTGGCTCTCTGGGAGAGTCCACTCATAGGTCATAGTTGTACCAGTAGGCACTGAGTCGTCACGCTTCAGCTCTGGACCAGTATCGTCTGGGTATAGGGCTCCTGAAAAAACAGATCCAAGCACAGAAGGTCACAAAGTCACACATTAATCTGTTATCTGTCTATTAAATCTGCCGATTGATTTGATGATCATTATTCCCTCACCCTCATTGCCCTTGCTATAGTTCAATCCATGCGGGTGGATGCTGTAAGGTCTGGTTGCCATGTTCTTCAGGTGGACAATCACTGTGTCTCCCTCCTCAGCCATCAACAGGGGTCCCAGGTAGCCCAGCCAGTTTGGCTTTATCACCTCAGTCCTGTAGGTGGCGTCGCTGTACTGCTTATACACAGCCTTCTTGTAGGTGGAGCCTATACGCTGGGGGCCACTCTTTAAAAACACTGCGGCTTGTCTACAGAGAAAACATTAGGATTATAATCAATTACAGTTAAAATATTTTTACAAAACTGTAATTGGCAAAAACAAACTAAAAGAAGGCAGCAGTACTAATGTAGATTCTTAAAAACATATCTATTAGGCCTACTTGCTGATTAGGGCTTTTCACATCAGACATTTTAAGAATCAGGAAAATCTATTGCATTTATTGTGAGTCTGCACAACACAATAGACCTTTTTTACCCACACACTCCTAATAAACTTGACACCATTTTGACCACAAATGGTCTTCCTAGTGATGTGATTTTCTATTTTTCAAAGCATGATATTGTACATTAGCACATTAAAGCACATTAAAAACAATACACAGAATCGCTGTCCAAAACATGCATCTTTGAAATTGTCTTAGATAAACTGAAAGAATATGTGTTCCATGTTAAGAAAATGATCCTACTTTCAGGGACGTGCACGTGTGCGGGCTATTGTTGCCCGGGGCATCTGCCCGTTGGCCCTGATTGGATTAGCTGGTGCTCTGGCGAAAGAGCCTAAATAAACTTATCTTTCTTTTTTTTCTTCTTTTTTTGCTGTTGTGGCTGCATTAATATGATAATAAGCCCATCATTAAGTTAAATCAAATTAAATTTGCTATATCATTCAATCTTGCCTTCACATGACTTTGTTTATATTCTCACACAGAGCAACATAAGCCCTTCTGCCTTCACGTGAGTTTTAAAATGATGGTGATTATGACAAATGCCTTGTGAATAGTAACCAAAAAAAAGCTTGGAATAATGTGCCATTTCAGCTTGTAAAAAAAAAAGTATGGCCTAATGTTAGTTGTGTGTGCTTAAGTATGCCTTCACAACAAAGACGATTGAAGAAAAGATAGAACGAGCGCTCTGAAGCAGTTAAAAGATCTGCAACGTTACAGAGGTGGAGCCTGGGTTAAAGCTGTCAGCTGTGAAAGAAGCAACTGTCAAGCAACCATCCTGCATTATTCCTTTAATGTGCAGTAGGCCTATTTTATCAGGGACATTTTCTTTAGTTTGGAGTAGGCTAATAACTCATTAAAAACAAATGTTTCATTAATAATAAATACACAGTTAATTGTGTCTGTATCTAATCATAGCATTAGTTATCTCAACCAGAATCATTGAGTGCAGCCACATTGTAAAGGTCACTAGCACTAGTGTCAGTGTACAGTTTGTTTTTTTTGTGGGGGGGCTGTTTCCAGATTAGAGCAATTCCCCCTCCAAATGTAATTTAAGCAATTCTTAACACATTATATAAACAGTAGATGGGAAGACTTGAAATTAAGGGGTAAACTGTTCAGCAGCCTAGGGTAAAAACTGAAAATGATTAAACATCCATGGATTTAAATAAGGTAGAGGGGCAAGAGAAATTGGAGATTATGATATGATCCTAATGTTTAAATGTAGAAATATTAACATTTAAATCAACGCCTTGGTACCAACGAGGAGTCTGGCTGCAGAATTTGGACAAACTCTGTGAAGGCTGACTGACTGAGTGACTCCAACATTATTGAGACAAGACAATACATTGTGTATGTACTTACTCATCCTCCTGCAGAGTACGGTTTTGCATGAAGTTCATCCCGCTTGGGGCATAGTTCCAAGCCACCTCCTCTATCCTAAGGAAGTACTCTCTTCTCATCCCAGACACACATACTGCTGCCCAACACAGCAGCAACACTCCCCTTAACCACAACCGATGCATTTGGCCAACTTCAAGTTAAATTGCCAAGGAGGAAAATGAGTCTTAATTCTGTTCAGTGATCCAGAGGATAACAATGATGAAGTCAAACAGTGCGTACAACTGACTGCTGTTAGTCAGTCTGTCTGAGAGACTTTAGACCATCTGTGTATTTGTATACTCCCTCAGCTGACTGCTGGGAGTACTCAAGCAGAGCAGAGGGGTCGCTGACCAACAAACAGGCAGGGTCAAAGCCAACCTGTCACAAAGGTAAGAGAGGGCGCTCCTCTGACAGCCTGTTTAATCAAAAGGTTAGACTTGCACAAGAACACAACATGTTTTTCTATGCAACATCCACATCTTATAGTCCAAACATAAGGAGATCAGGCATATCTTACATTTACATTAGACTTCATATCTCCGTTTAGTCCAAACAGAAAGCCAGATGTGTACCGCATTCTTTTTTTTTGTTTTTTTGCCAAAAATGGAGTGGTCATGTTAAGCTAATGATTGCAACACACTGACTTTTGATCCAGTCAATACTGCTGTCCAAAGTTAACTGCAAAAGATTGAAAAAGACAATCATGTCCTAATCATAGTAGTTTAAATACTTTAACAATCATTTAAATTAAGGCCAATAAATGTTTTTTTTAAGACCAGTTTACTATTGTTTTAAGGAGAAGGAATTATTCTCCCCACAGCTACCTTGTAATTAAGACTTTATTTAGTTTTTTAGCACATTAAAAAGAATTGCTGTCGAAAGGAAACTATGCATACTCTGAAATGTTCTCAGATAAACTGAAAGAATAGGTGGTAAGAAAATGATCTTACTTCTAATTAAAAAAAAACATTGTCACATTGCTATTTATCATATGTCATTAAAACATTTTAATGGGTTTCGCTCTTAGGATCAAAGTCAAAGTTTACACAGTGTGAGTCCTGATATGGATCAATAACAGGCAAGTCTGGAAACTCCAGGAGAGAAACTGTAGTCCATGAAGTGATTACAACACACATAAACAAACCCGTTGACCAGATTGACCTATAACACATCAGCTAACATTGCACTTTTGTCGAGACCCTCCTGCTGTGTGAGACTGAGTGCGGCCAAAAGTAATAAGGATGCCAGATAAGTTGATGGAAACATTTCATTTACAGTAAGAGTTTGCAGGAGGTGGTGGAGGGTGGGAGTCAAGCATGCAGACACACATATCTGTGCTGCATATGACATACTGTTTACCACTGACAGTGTTGGGGGATTTCAGGGTAAAGTGCTTTGGCTGAGTGTAATTGCTAAATGTCCTAACTATGAATTTGAATTAGTTTTTTTGCGTGGACAAAGATGAGCATAAACTTAATTACTCACTGGAAACTTAAAATGGAAATAGTCTTTTTTTTATTTATTCAAGGCAGGACAAACAACCATACATTATAAAAATATGTCACTAAAATATATATAAATTGTCCATTAACACTGATCCAAAAGATGTGAAGAAAACAATTTACAACAAAATGTTCTGAAAATTAAAACAAATGTACAAAGACACACACAGAATCCTCATAATCATAATCCTTAGGTGATCCAACACAGCACATACATGTTGGAACCACAAGTATCAAACTGGACAGAAAGAACACTTCCTGGTGCATCAAGATAATCATGTCAGCCAAGATGTTAGACTAAACAACTAAATAATGGAAATGAGCATCTCTTCTTGCAAGGACATAAGAGCTTATGCCATTTCCATCATTATCAAAAAATACATGCCTGGTATCTTAAGTATTCTAGTATAACGACATTGATTTAAATATATATCATCTGTTCAAGCAATAAAAACAGTAGTGTAAATATTGGCTTTATGAAGGTATACAAAGTATACAATCAATAATGTTAATAAAGAAAGCGAGCGACCTCGACATTGAGAATATAGCTTTCATGAAGTAAGTGAACAGTCACTTTTTATCCTCTTATTTGAAAGCATATGAAAGTTTCACACACTGTTACTTCCTTCAGTGAAGCCGTATACCTAATATTATTATTATTTTTATCAAGTATGCTCTACTTTGTCTTTAGTATGAGTATTCAAGACACAAACACACATGTATTTTATTATGTCCTAATAACCTGTTGTTTTTGAAATGTTGAGACTTGCTGCACCAGAAAAACGCATCATAATAATAATCATCATCATCCTCCTCATCAAGGACCGTATAGAGATTTTTTCCAATTTAAAAGGCACATTAAAAGCTTGAAAATATAGCAAATATACTGACATGGCAGTCAAGTGTCCAAGATACTGCATGTGTACTGTAGGTCAGTCTGTTTAAGTAAGGTTGGTGCTGGGCAATAAAGCTGTGTGTGCAGACTTCCGCGTATGCATGTGTCCATTAATGTCCTGTATGTATGCATACATGTCGAGTGTGTGACTCTCAGCAGGTGAGTCTACATACACGTATGTATGTGTCTTTAGATCTAAGCATTTAGACTATACTCCTGCTTGTAGCAACAGGGCCGGCACACGGCGTTGACTAAACCGTTTCCCAGCTGTAAGAGACAGATGATGAACTCCAGCACAGCCAGGCCCAGCAGCACACACAGCAGGGTCACGTTCCACTCTACGATATGAACCGGCTGAAGACACCGTGACCAAGTCTCTGGTTGTAAGAGATACCTGGAACACACACACAGAAAGAGAGTCAATTGACTCAGATCAGTTGACGATCAATCACAGTCAGCAGCTGCATTCCTACCAACATCTTTGCATCAGTTACACGCCAGCTCTGAGTTACTGACTACGTTCCTAAAATGCTGAAATACTAAGGGGGGGGAGGTAGTTTCTGAGTACACAGGCTGATGACTTTAATGAGGTAAGTAAGCAGTAACCAGCTTCTCAGAAGTGAGGATTGAAAACTGTGATAGAGATCTTTCATTGTTTTCTGTAATTTTATAGATTAAATGTTTAACAAATGAATAAATTGAATGAATATGAACAAATGCTACCACACACACACACATACACACACACACACACACACACACACACAATACTCTGGGAAGAGTCATTGACAAGGTGAGAGATCTATATGGCTCACATACTTTTACAGGTCTCTTCATTTATAATACTCAACACATTAAATGTAAATGTAAATGTGCTGTATTTATATATATATATATATATATATATATATATATATATATATATATATATATATATATAAACATAGCATCTCCTTCTCCATATTTGCATGTTCCCTATAATGGCTAAAACAAATCTTTTTGCCACCTTTTTTTGCAGCCCCACCTAGCCGCATCCCCCTGTCCACATTCTTATGGACATGGCCTAAACTTCCAAATACCAGAGTTATTAGTTTACAGTTATATCCAAGTTGGTGAATGAGATTTACCAGTGGTTGATATTTCAATAGCTTGGAACACACACACACGCACACACAGTATCTCCCTACCTGCCCCCCTGGTCTGCAAAGGGATACGACCATCCATAAGAGGTGAAGCACTGGGGGCCCTGCACCAAGGCGAATCCTGACATGATGAAACAGTAGCCAGACCCCACCATGCCGACCACAGCTGTCAACACTGACCCGCACATCTGGAGAGTAACACAAGTAGACAGAAGTGATTTAACATGCACGTATTTTGAATCCTTTGTGAATATGTGTGTGACTGTTTCATTTATCCATTTATTAGCTCAGATTCAGAGGCAGCTGCGATAGACACACACACACACACACACACACTCACACACAAGTACACAACTGCAGCTGTGCATGTGGCTTTAGTGGTGTGAGCCAAGCTTACTTTGTTGAGTGTTGAATAACAATGGGACCCTTGTTAAATTATCATAGCTGGATTAGCATTAGCATTCCACCTCATAAGGACACAGTGTTGGCTGGCTTAATCACAACTGTACAGTATTATTCTCAAAGTGGGGAGAAAGAAAGAGCAAAATAGCAGTAAAATGGGAACATTATGAAGAGTTACAAGGGGTAAAAGACCATAAAGCTTTATGTTTTGAAAAGAGTCAAACAGTTTATAAATAATGGTCTGTGTGTAGCATTGAAAAATATAGGAACATGAAATGAAGTCTTGGTTAGATATTTAGAGAGCAACCGTTGAGGATTTTCTCAAATACATGGACTTGTTTGGTACATTTGTGATAGCATTGTGCAGGTTGAGCATAAACAAGTATGGGGCTTGTCTATCATAGCAATAGCTTAGCATCAGTGTTATTACTCCTGGAGTTATTGGTGCAGCCTAAGCTTGGCCTAGTGTACTGTAGTTTGGTAAGTCCCTTACCACTACACTCTCATTCCAGCAGCAGCTACATTTCCCCAGAGTGATGAAGACCACAGCTGGAAACAGCATCTGGAAACACACAGTTTGTTTTGTTAAAACAGTAACATGTATTCTTTTTTTTCGTTTAAGGAAATGATACACATTAAAACATTTGAGGTAAGAAAGTAAGAAAGTAGTATAATAGTAGCCTAAAGTTGGCTTAAATATATAGATGCTAAAGCTATGCAAGATAAGATATTGTCATATTTTACCACAATGGAAGATTATATTTCTTGTGTTTCTTTGCTGGCAGTTACCGGGAGCATTTCATAATATTAACACCACCACCTGTAGCTGTACCATCACCCATATCACTACTGCCCTACAAGTCAAGTCTTGGCAATGCAAGTCTAATTTGTTTATAAAGCACACAGCCTACAGTCCCTTCTAGGATCCTTGTCCCACCAGAAATGAATGAGTTGGTTAATTACCATCCTTGATGGTATTGTCAGTATTGTTTACATGGATATTACCTAAATCAAGAAGTACTTTGTCATAATCTACCTAGTTCTGCTTTGAACGGAATGCTAGCACATGCTAAAGTAGTATATAGCATGTTAAATAACATGGCAAAGGGTAAATATTGTGCCCTATACAGTAATAAGGGAATCATTTGCTGTCTTTGACTGTTAGCATGCTTTGTTAGCATTACCATAGAAATTAGATTTAAAAGTATCCTAATGATTTGCACAAGTGAAACTTTTGACCTGTTGCTGGTGCTACATGAAAGGTCAGGGGATCACTAAATTAGAGTTGATCTTTTTTGAATAAATTGGATAGTTGTGACAATACAAGTGGTCAAACAAGAGTTACGGCCACAGATGTACAAATTTAGTTTAGAAAAAAAGAAAGAAAACTGCAGGGGAAAGAGAGAAATAATGGCAATCTGTTTGTTTGTTTCAAGGTTCTACTGTTTTGCTATCTCTCCCAACTGTTTTCCTCTCCTCCTCTTTCCTGTGCTGTTGTCTCTCTCCCAGCAGTCAAGGACTTCAAATCACATCCTAACAGAAGGAGGGAAGTTCCCAAGGTCCTAAAGATCATAGGCATCATTACAGACACATCCTGGATGTCCCCCTAAAGATTATCTTTGAGCAGAGGCAGAGAGAGAGAGCGCGGCTGACAATAGAGAGGGAAGTGCACAGCGAGAAAGGAAAAGACGAAAGAGGAGGGAGGAAGAGCGAGGGAGAGGAAGGGAGGGAGCTAAAGATAGATTTCTCTCAGAGGGGTTTAGTTTGCTCTTTGACTCTTTAACGTTCTGTCATTTCCACAAATAAAGGAAAAGGCGACATTTTGGCAAAAGTAATTTCAGATCAGAGTAAAAAACATAAATGAAGACAGTCATGTATTGAAAATCTCCCGAAATAACACAAATAACTCACCTTAAATGGTCAAAAGTAGTGGAAACACACACTTGCTTGGTCATATATATTATTTACTTTTCAGCTACTATTTTCTTTGCAGTCTGTTGTCATGTAATATTACAGTTACATGCTAAGATAAGCATTTCTTTACTTAAAAACTTAAAAATGATCTACATATTGTACAGTGTGAAGCTGCATGTGCCCAACGAAAGTGCACTGCTGTTCAACGAGGTTAATCTTGTTTGGGAAACTACAATCTCTCCTCTGTTCCTCCTTAAAACCAAACTGAAAGAACAGCTCCTTTCTGCTATCGGAGCATAAACCCAACAGATCAGCAGCATGTAGCAGACGGATTAACTGTGAATTCACATAACACTCCATTGTTCTCAATGAGCAACTGCAAACACTCAGACTGAATGGTGCTGAAGGGGACACAATTGACATTTAATAATAATATTTGGTCTAAAACAGCATATTTTTACGCTGCATACAGATAAGTGCAGCCAAACAAATCAATAAATCACAATGGATAAGAAAGACAAATGAGCCTAAGTTAGCATCAATCTTATATAATAAACACAAACTGAGAAAAAAAAAAGCTTCAGTCTATATAATAGCACACACTGTATCCACTTTACATGTACCAGCGTCTGTCTTTATACCACTGAATAAGGTTGATTTAGTAAATGCCTCTCGTTAATGAGGCTTTTTTAAAGAATGCATCGCTAAAAAGCTGTGAAAGAATCTCATTCATAAAAAACTGAGGTCAAAGCATGGTTTTAAAGAATGTTACTGATGAAAAGTGTATCAAATTACTTTTAGTTTCAATTCATTTCTCCAGTGCAACTGACAGTAATAAGTTCCACCACGTGGTATCAGTGACCTCAATTACACCCACACCCACGTTGTTTAAGCCGCCTCTGCCAGGCAAAATATTCCAATCAGATTTTTTATTTGTAAAGTGGCTGCCACATTGCACCGATACCAAACATTTCAACTTCTTTTCATCCACTATGGTAAGTGACGATTTTACAGAAGTACAGAAGTTATAGTCAGATAATACAGACTCGTAACTCCTTATCCCCGGAAGTTTCGCAGCTTTCTGTATTAGCTTATTACAGTATTTTATTTTCCACACTCATACCATGTAAAAAAGGAAAAAAAAGAAAGACCAAAACCTGCAACAAATACAGATACCAAACTTTGAGTAAATATCATGTTGAAATCTCTATACATCAAGCTCACACTGCTGCAACTGCAATCCGATTCTATTTGAGCAGCAGAAAATGGATGGCAGGATGTGCGCCATGTAGAAAAAAAGAGCTCTTATGTTTAAAGTTTTGAATGATAAATCAGGGTTTTGCCTAAAATCTTGTCGCACACAAAGAATAAAATATAGTTTACGATTTTTTTTTTATAATTAATTGGCATAAAAAAAACTAAAGAAAAAGTCTACATTCAACAGTATTTTTTAAAAGACGCTAAACACATTTTAAACTTAATGTAAAGCAAAAACTTTGGACTGCATAAAGTTGAAGGAAAGTTGAGCTTTTAAAGAGAGGATAGCCATACTACACTCTGTTTGGTCAAGGTAAAATAACGGGACCTTAGTGTGTATTTGTCCTTTCTTCAAAATATGTCACTACAATGACCAGCCCTTATTGTTTGGTGTATGTTAACTAGTAAACTAAAGTTTCTAAAGAAATCTGATGATCTGACCAAAACTGAAAAAAATGGGATGAGAATATTTTGGCATTACACAAAACCTATAGTATAACCTTAGAAATATAACAAATACTCATCATCTAATTACAACATGAAGGCAGTTTTTTTACTCACCAGCACTCCACCTCCTCCTAGTCCACCAAAGTACCAGATGTAGCTGGCCAGGCGGTCCTGCTGGATGTAGGTGATTTGTCCCATGGGAAACAGCAGCAGTAGGTTGGCAAGGATACAGCAGAAGGCCAGAGGCAGCAGGGCCAGACCCAGAGACCTGGCGAAACCCACCGAACAACACATCGCTCAACCTAAAACACACTCACAACCGCAGGGAGGAGAGGAGAGAACTGGAATGGGCCGAGGAGAGCAAGAAAGAAAAAGAGAGAGGGGAGGGAAGGGAAGGGAAGGGTCAGGGCAGCTGGGGAGCCAGGAAACAAAAACAAGTGACAAGAGCCTGCTGTATTTTAGTGTGTGTTAGGGGTGTGTGTGTGTGTTGGGTAGGTTTAGGGTAAGTTCTGCCATGACATAATGTGGAAACACACTCACAGGCAGGGGGCTGACCAATGGCTGCACAGAGCTCAGCCAGGAATATGAAAAATCAGTGTGTGTGTGCGCATACGTACGTACGTGAGTGCGTACGTGCGTGCGTGTGTGTGTGTGTGTGTTTCCCATAGCCCCTTAGTAAGCTAGGCCTCACACAGCCCTCCGGAGTATTATTTTCCCTCGATTACAACAGTTGTTTTTTTCTCATTTCTATTTTTTCCACATGGTAAACACATTTGTAGTATCTGTACAATATTAAATATTATACTACATTCCTCACTTTATCAATTAGTCATATATACTTAAAGGGGCTGTAGGTAGGATTGTGAAGAGCCAGGATTTAGCCGTAGAATTTGAACATCGAGAACTTCTCAGTCCTCCCCACCTTTCTGCTAAAGCCCGTCTCCTATTCCATATATACATCACATTGTTTTAACCAATCATATGTTTTGGATCTAAAAATCTGTACAGTTACTAGAACAGAGAGCTATCATATAAAGGATAAAGGATGTACCAACATTGTAGATCAGTTTTACAAGAACCGATCAAATCCAGTCTCATAGGTTTCATCATAGTGCCCATAGGCTTTCTCTTTCTAGGTCAGAATGAACAAAAGCTCAGCAGGTCTATGTGGGCAATAAGGCACAATGTGATTTCTAACAGCGTAAGTCAGGAAGCCACATAGACTGTGCATGTGTACATATGTGTGTTTAAGGGGCCCATTATGTTGTGAGCTGCTTTATAATCCAGCTGGATTAAGATAAGTAAACTACTCTAACAAGACGTTTCAGCCAGTGTTAATTAAGTGTTTGGGTGACAGAACCCATGGCTCTTTATAGGACTAAACGGTTGGTACCAGGTGGGGGTTAGAGCTGTAAGGAGATCAACGATGAAACAAAGTCCAACAACATGTTTCTACATCAAGAGATTTGTGTTGAAGTGGAATCATGATTGAGCTGCATGGTGCAGGGTACACATGGTGTACAAGCTGTTTACCAACTCACTCATATTTATTTGCATTTACTGTAATATAATTTATCCTCCTCACTGTCAGTCACTGTATTTAATGTCTGTGGTATGTTGAGGGGCAGTAGAGCGTTTCCCGGCAGCTACAAATTAACTTAAAGATAAATACACAATCACAAGGCAAAACACCCACTTCATCAAGCCTGCATGGAAACCCGCAATGCAAAAGATGCATCATACGCAGTGTATAAGTCATAAGACAGACTTGGGGAGCTGTAAAGATACAGCTAAATGTAACGCCTCCAGCATGACTTTAAATACATCTTCAGGAAGACAGAACTTGAGAGAGTTGGGACAGCATTGCACAAAAACACATCATGGTTATACTGTACTGCCTTCATAATTGCCTCCTCAATTGAGTGTTCGTTAAATGCTTCTGTGTAAGTCATAAGTCTCCCGAAACTTTTGATGAGTGCTGTAAGTCTAAAGAGAAAAGGTCAGAGAGTAAGCAAATAACAAGTATTCACTCTTTGGGGATTGTGAATATACAGGAAAACTGTAATACAATCTGACTAGTTGTTGATGTGTTTTGTGCAAAGTATAGTTTTACATTACAGTAGTGCAGCACAAAATTATTTGTAATAATGACCCTTAATATCCACACATAAGTCTTTTTTGAGCCATCTTGCTCTGGACCAAAGTATTGGACAGAACAACTTGTGCAGGTGCTGAATCCAAAAACTGTAACTGAATTATAATTCCCCAAGGACTCCCAACAGTAATAACTACTCCGGTTACAACATTTGAAATAAAGATATGTTATTATAAACCCCAGGAAAAAACTAGAGAACTACGCATCACTTGAAAATAAATTACATTTATTTGTCATTGTTAAAACATTTACAAAATCATGAATAGATTCAGCATCATTTGAAATGCAGACTGTTAAATCTGTAAATAACATATAATTTAAAGTGCAAGAAAATGATCCAAAGGGAACTTAAAAGAAGATATAACACTGATTGAATTGAATCACATTACAAATAAACTAAACTCAGTTTGTTTTGTATAAAGTCACCCAGAGATAAGATTATATCCATAGCCTATCATCTGATCATCATTTCATTGAGGAAAGAGTGTTATTTGTAGAGTATATTATATTGTTGTCATTTCTAGGCAGCAACTAATTAAAGACACTGAAACAGATAATTATCTTTGGAATGTCATGTAATGTCACACAAAGATTTGTTTTCGATTTGTAGTGCAAAGACTTATACTTAAGACTTATGAGGATGTGGAGGGACATCTGATGAATAAAGACACTTATGTGCTATGCTATGATGCGGTGCTACGACTGTGTTATAAACCTGTTGTCATAAAAACCAATCGTCTAATTAAAGAAACCAAAGAAAAAGGTTACTGTAAATTATGTTACCAAATATGTATAGTGCTTCTGCTCCACGCATAAAGGATTTTGCCTTCAGAAAGTTTTGTAATCACCTTATCAGATTATTACATCTGCAGGGAAGAGGAGAAGTGGCAAGGTATGTTTAATATCCCTGAGCACATCCATCCGCTCTGGGGTCTGAACCCGCCCACAGCACCCTGCATGGACAATCAGCTTGATTGACAGATGGGTTCCACCAATCCCCTACTGTGATGATCTGTCCCCGTCCAAACTGAGACCTCTTGTGGCCTGTGTGTTTGAATGAAAAAGTAAATGTAAAGAAATGCAGTGATTCCAAACTCTCCCAAATTTTACGGTTATTCACTGTAAACCAAAATATCCCATGTCTCATTAGCATAAGATCATGAGATGAAGATGGCAGATGGCAGAGGTTGTAAGGAAGATACACAGCACAGAATTTTTTTCTCAAGTGATGAGGAGCACAGAGATTAACAGTTAGACTTTGGTTTCTTAAATGGGATTTTTGTTGTTACTGAATGAATAAATGGAGTGTATGGAGTGTCATAACTTAAACCCACTGAAGACCATTAGTCTATAGTCCACACACAGACCAATATAAATAGCTTCAGACAAGAAGAACAGGTTTATTTTACATTGTATTTTTCTATTTCTATGTTCTGGATGTTGACCTGGAAAATCTATACATCATTGCAGGATTCATTTTGAAAAAATGGCCAAGAGGATTGGCAGATATGGTTCTTCCAGAATGAAACAAAGGTGATGGCAGTATCACACAAAACATGACCACGCTCTTCAGCAAAGCCAGAGAGCAACAGCTAACCCACCCATAATGTTACCAAGGTAGGGAAGAGGAACAAATAAAAAGATCCTGTTTGCAACAGGAAGCAACAGGGTTTATGGGAAGCATGGTCTAATACCACCGATTAGAGACTACCAGTTGTTTCAGCCATGGTCATGTTTATGGTGGTTACTATACACCAATATAACAATTAATGTAACACATTAACATTTAGTGGGCTACATGTAGCACCTATTTATCATAAAATACTTCATAAATGAGACAAACTGAGAATGGGAGAATAGTGTACTTTCTGGAAAGGTTGCATACTGATCATGTATAAAATACCATGCAGCCACTGCCAACAGTAGTTGTGTGAATAAAAACGGTACCTGTGATAGGCCAGCTGACTTTGTGGCCCCGTTTTCTCAGCTCCTCGGCTACCTCCTGGCGGACCCCCTCCTCCAGATTAACCGTCCACTGATCAGCTGGACATACAGAACGTCTCATCAGAATATCAATTTCATAAGCATAGGACACATACACTGTCTACTTTCACAAAATTGTATATAAATTAAGTTACAGTTTACGAGTGAGTGAGTGTGTGTGTGTGTGTGTGTGTGTGTGTTTGTTTTGGGGAAGGGGCGGAGCATACTTGTGCGGTCATAGTCTACGTAGACTCTTGGTGCATCCAGAGCTTCTTGAGGATTCATCCCAAACTCCAACATGTTTAACAACACCTAAACACAAGAGCAACATCAGTTATTAATTCACTAACACATTAAACGTATTATACTGTAAGTCTGAATCATAATTAAAGCAAGGCATATTCAAGTCATGTTGACGATGTAGTGAAGTCCCCTCTAGCCTGGTCCACACAAATAACAAATAACAACTTATTTACAAACGGACAAATAAAAAGTTAATATTCAAAAACAAGATGGATAGAAAAATAAATTATAAACAATCATTTTTATACTTTATCTTGCAGCAAATTTCCTGCATTGTATGCTCCAACTCAGTCTATTCTTGATCATACCTGGACGTGTCCTTGAGGTTGCATAAAAGCCCCCATCACCCCCAGTGCAGCGAGGAGTCGTGGTTTTTGTGATGTGGTTGCAGAGTCAGTGACAAGTGCAGGTATTATGGTGTGATATGGCCGCTTCCCCCCAGCAACACAGTTAAAGTGGTTACGGTGCAGAGAAAAGCCGGCACCACGATTCTGTAACCGGGAAAATGGAATTTCATGAAAACACCTATCCATTGCTACCTCACATGCACACAAACTCATATCTTTTGTCTGACCCCTCAGACCTGGAGTGAGAATCCACAACCCTTAGGGACCAGTCCAGTTCCAAAGCCGGCGTATATGCTGTTGACAAAAGAACAGGCATTGCCCTGATTGTCAATCACACAGAAATAGACTGTGTCACATCCGGTTGTCAACCCAGGCTCCACTCCTCCCATGGTCCTAAAGTTAAACACAACACATCAATTAAAAACACACATAAAGCCATTATAGTTGTTATGGTTTTCATCTGCTGGCTCCAGCTACATGTTTTGGCATACACACATTAGGGTGGTATCAATCTTGCCATCCAGTTCTCAGTAAAAAAATTAATAAGTGTATTTCCCAAAACATTGATATATACCTTTTAAATGTTTTTCTTTGCTAAGCATGTTTGTGCAGCAAAAACAAACTTTTAAATTCCTAATGTTAAAAAGCACTGAAAGATACCACTAATAAACCATATGCCAGCCTTGCTTCAAAAATATGGTAGGCAGGGAAATGTGATTGCCAGCTGCATGTTAACACAGGTTTTACAGTAACCAGGTTATTGCAGTGCATATACTGTAAACATGATCTGTAATTTCCTGCTTTCACTTGATTTCTCTCAGGTTTATTGTGTGCATGTTAACATAATGACTGTGAAGACAACACTTTTCTTACCATTTGCATAAATGAGAGACATTAGGATTTGATGTAAATGTTATTAAAGGTTGACTGAATCAGTAGGGTTGAGGTGAACTAAAAACAAATGGAAGGTGTAGGATTTGTGTATATACTGTATTTGTGCATGTTGCCTGGTGCAGTAATACCCTCAGTAATTTAAAGTTAGTAGAAAATATAGTAGAAAAACAGAACTTATGGCAAAAGATGGTGTGTGTGTGTGTGTGTGTGAAGATGCAGTATTATGTTGTTTGATACTTATTGTCCATTTGTGTTAGAACTGATTAAGGCCTACAGTTCAAAGTTTACCATTCTGACCAATAAATACATACTGTTGCCAAAACATACACACACAGTCCTATCTAAAGTCAACAGAGAATGACTGGTACACGGTGGTACTAACACACACACACACACACACACGCACGCACACGCACACGCACACACCCGCACACACACCTGTCCATGCTGATGTGCTGCGCTCGCTGGTGACTGTAGCTCTTGTCCAGTAAGGTTTCCAGAGGCATGGCAACATGGTCTGGATCGCCCAGGTAACACAGGGCATCTATTTGTGCCAAGCGCACGGCCTCCACCAGTACATGGATGTAGTCAGAGCTATTGTGGCCTGCAGCTACACACAACAGATTAGTGCAACTCAAATTCTATGATCCACAAACATTTCATTTTTTTTGTGTGACTTTTGGTTTTGACCTCTTGAAAAAAATAGATGAAAGGATGACAGCAACTTTTGACAAATACATAGTTGACATAATCAAGTGTGGTTTCCAAAATCAACATGTCATCCCTATTTGCTACTGCTATCTAAAGATATGTGACATTGTGGGACTCATCCCATCAACAGGTCAAGTGACAAGCTACAAGAAGCATCCAACCACCCTTCATCTATACCTTATCCAAGAAAGGGTCACAGAGGCTGGAGCTTTTCCCAGCTGACCTTGAGTAAGAGTCCAGGTACACCATGGCCAGGTACCCTATGGACAGGTCGCCGGGTCTTCTATCCTAAGCTCTAATTGCTGTGTTGGTTAGGACTGCACTTCCCAGCGATCAGCTTTCACTAGTGTGAGAGAAGAAGCTGCATCTAAACAGCTTTATATAATCCAGACTGTGAACAGTTTTCACTGAAATCACTTTCTACAAAAGAAATAGTCCCTATGAAAACATAAGTAAATTGTATGGGTTATGCAGAGAAACTGCTGCAGTTTTTCAAGTGTCATATTTCAATGTTTTGAGCAACACAAACATAATTCCATTTACCTCCATTGTAATGTTATGAGAACTGAGATTTAAGAGGAGAATATCTAATTCCAGGCAAATAAAAACCAAGACTAATATGAGTAATAATGTTAGTATGCTATCGTTTTATTTTTTCATTAAGGGAATTTTGACTCATCACCAGACCAATATCTACATTCGATCTTATTATAAGGACAGTAAATACCTTTGAGAGGGAAGTTCTCCATGATGTTGAGCAGCAGCAGGGCAGCCAATCCCTGGCTGTTTGGAGGAGGCTCCCATAGACGCACACCCTGAACACACAATGGAGTCATTCCTTCTGCTGACCATGTTATCAAAATACAGACAAGAACAGGCGCTGACCTCACCTTGTATTCTGTGCTTATGGGGGTAAAGACCTCACTTTCATGGCTGCTGAGGTCATCCAGAGTCATGACTCCTCCATTTTGGTTAATGACATCGACGATGGCTTCGGCCACTCTGCCCTGGTAGAAAGCTGGTTTGCCGCGCGCTCACCCAGTTCCTGTCAATACATGAATCCATCAACTGTTCAATCACTCATCATATAAGAGGGCTTATTTCTTTTTAAAAATCGCTGTATTTTTTGCATGATGTTATGCCACACATGAGTCTAGAGTTTGAAAATATGCGGGTGAATTGTGCACTATTGTGTGTATCTACAAGTCGAATCGATGTTGGCAAATGAACAGGATGGTGTGTGTGTGAATGTGTGATTTTTTTTTTGATCAACAAGAACGTAACACACCCCGTCATCACTGAGGAATGGCCGCTATGATCCCAGGGAAACCATTCATCAATGAGGCTGAGGTCACTGCTATTGTTTCTACGGTCTCAGGGGTTGTGTGTGTGTGTGTGTAGGGAGTTATAATGTTCCTGCGTTACTGAATTACTAAAGAATGAGTGTTTGATGTGTTAATACAGAAGAGCATCGGTGCATGATTTATGGGCGACACATAAGCAAACAAACACACACACCTACACAAATGGGGGCTGCCATCATTCTAGTAAAGTTTCACTGACAGGAAACTACAGAATGAGCTTGGTTTTATAAATGTTACATTGTCCACACACAATTGGAGTCGCACATTCACATAAGGGTTTTCGTCCCAATCCATCCAGTCACAGTGGTTGTTGAGATATGGACCAACCGTCCATGACATCTTGTCAACATTGAATGAATGGGGGTGCCCGGATAGGTCAGTTGGGAGAACGGGAGCCCATATATAGAGATTTACTCCTCGCCGCAGCGGGCCCGGGTTTCGACTCTGGCCTGTGGCCCTTTAATGCATGTCATTCCCCCTCTCACTCCCCTTTCATTTCTTCAGCTGTCCTATCAATAAAGGCCTAAAAAAAATAATCTTGCCCCAAAAAATAATCTTAAAACAACCATTGAATAAACTGTAATTAAGATCAAGAAAGTGCATTAAAATATGGAGAACTTGTTGATTGCCAGAGAAACAGTCGGACTGACCTCACTTTGATTTGTGATGCACATAGTACTGTGGAAACCAACCCATTTGAATGATTTCTTTAATTGTATTAATTATGGATATACATTTACTTTTCATGTCTATGCTCAAATTTGTATAATAACTGTCTTTGTTTTTACCACCTAATTTACACTTCTCTCCTAATCTACACATTTCTTCTTTTCCCATCCATCCCGCCTCCTCTCTTTTAATCAATCTCCGTGCTGCCCTTCCTTGTCCTGCTGTCACTCCCTCCCCTCCACCCTTTCCTCTCTCATTTGAATCATTGGAATCCTACTATACCCCTACTGTATTCTGCCATCATTCCCTCTATCTTCCTTGTTTTACTCTCTTAAGGAGTCCATCACCCTAAAGGGTTCAGGGTTTATTACCCACAATGCCCCTGGGATGATCCAAGGTCTTCCCATGTAGAAGACTAAGTCAAGATTTAAAAAATAAAACAACCTCTGAGAGCACGAGGAACCAGCACAGCGGTTTCTTCCTGTCGGTGCCACATTGTTCTGTTTCCTTCTGTTCTAAGTAATACAATTTTAGAAAAATGTCTCAGCGCTCATCACGTCACCCATGTGTTTTTGTGTGTGTTTTAGTTTCAAGGATTTACCTTTAGGGTCTTGGTCAGATTGGGGTTTCTGAATACTTGTCCACATTTTGGCGCATGACCATCGATCAGCAGGTCTCCATTTAATTCCTTCCCAGTATCTCTCAGCGCAGCCACATATTTTGCCCAGTGGTGAGCGGTTACCTCGGCAACAGGAAACCCCACCTCTGCGAGCTCTGCCGCCCCACTCATCACCTCCTGCAAGGACAGCTAAGGAAACCGGAAAAGGAAACACACACTTATTACCTCACAGGAAAACTCGCTGAGCAGGACGTGTGTAATTCATTTTTTGAGAGCAAATATGTGGAGACTGTATCATTTCCTCTGAGGGTTTTTTTCCAGTCAGAAAAAAACACCTAGGCTAATAAATGTTATAAATCTATGCAAATGAGGATTACGATTACTTTGATTGTATGATGTAATTACATTTACTAATGTGCCAAAATTCCCTAAGTATTGACTATTCACTTCTACTTTAGTTAATAATGTATTACTACACAAAACAACCAATAGTCAACTTGTTACATGTATCTCATTCCTTTATTTACATGTCATGTAGGCTCAGTTGTTGTGATAGTAGTGTAGTGAAAGTATTTTAAATTGAATGATTAAAGATTTCATTGATTTGTGGAAGATACTGTACCTCTGATCCAACCCCTCACATTTGCATGGACCTGTAGAAACCCTACCAAAGATGGCTAAATTACTCCTGTTTTGACCCAAAAAAAAGGATTATCCACAGATCCCGATGATAGGTTGTCAACCTTGCTTATATCTGATGGATTTAACTCCAACACCACTGTTTAAAACACACACAGTACTAATTCCATGTGTGTTAAGTGGTGTGCGTCAATATGGTTTATTTTGCAGTGTTTACATGTTGGTTGTTTATGTCATGTTAATGATTGTGTTACATGGGCTCTTGGCTACCTGGGTGTTGCATAAAACCTATAACAGCACACACAGTGCTACACAGACAGACACACATAAAGTCAAACCTTGTGACTACCAAACAGCTGTATGGTGTCACACCAGCATGCAGGGGCCCCTGGTACTGTCACATTCAAGGCATGGGAAGGTGAAGGGGGGGTCTTCGCAGTGTAACCAAGTCCTTCCATGAAGTCCAGGGTCTGAGTTCTGGGCGAACGACCACTAAAGACACAGAGAGAGGCACAGTTAATAATTATATTTCATGAAGATAACAACAGAGGCGAATGAAGAATCTTTACCTGCCGTTAATCCCTCGGATCTCTCCAGTTTCTCCACTGTAGAACAAGCAGAACGCGTCTCCGCCTGGACCGGTGCTGAACGGCTCCGTTACTGCGAGCGCTGCCGCAATGGCAACCGCAGCGTCTGCTGCATTACCACCGCGCTTCAGGATGTCTGGACACAAACACAGTATACACACATATATGACCCTGAGTATGTTACAGGTGAATTTGCTAAATATTTCGTCACCAACAGCAGAATTACTAATCAATAATTCTCACTATCCGTAGTTATATTTTGCAAACGTAAAGTACACTATATTTTAAGGTTTTCGAGGTAACGTTCTAACTCTGAGACACTCTCAGTGTCCCAATGTCTCCATGTTAACTTTTCCCACTCACCGACTCCTATACTGGAAGCTAGCGGCTGGCTGGACGCCACGCAGCCGTGGAAACACACCACAGGTGACCGACGAGATGAGAAAGGCAAGTCGGTCTCCATTACGCTTTTGCTTCAGCGTCTGTAATTGGCACCAACAACAATTACAAGGCAAAAGTTAAACCGATCGGTTACTCCGGTATCGATTGAGTTTGGCTCAACTAGGACGGCAGCAGAGAAACGAATGACAGCTTACATCAATGGATGCTGATGTTTCAGTAGCAGTAAGGATTCATGTTAAAGTAGATTACAGTTGGTATATTGAAAACTTAAATATTTAAATCCTATTTTAAAACCTTATTCTAGGTTGATATCCATTGTATCTCCAGGCCATAATTCAAAGGGGATTATGATGGAAAGAGATGAGGTAGTAAGAGATTGTCATGTGACCCACCAGAAACTCGTTATCATAGACCGTTAAGGTTATTATGGATCCCATCAGAGACGGTTTTTGATCCCACGCAACTTCTAGGCAAGTCCCGCCTTACGCAGCAGCCCAATTGTCCCATATTAAGTCTCATTCAAACCACAGATCCGCTACTCGATCTGGCAAAGTTGCATTGCGAATGCAGAAGTCCCGTTCACTCTGTTACGAGTTGATGAACCACTGAAACGATTTTGGAAACATTATTTTAAGTTACAAACAATTATCTAGTGTTGCTTTAAGCTTAGGATAGCCGACTGGTCAAGGGACCTGAACAAATCGGGTTCCGTTAATGCTGTTGAAGGGCGGGTCCCTTGCGTGGGTGCAGTTTGGACAGTGCTGCGTTCCTAACTCGTGACCCGTGTTTTTACAACCTTCTACCCGTGAAAGTGCCTGGAACGATAGTCAAACCCGTAACTTACTACCCGTGAACTTGTACCAGATCGTTGTACTCCCAGTTACAGTTTTAGACGTCACACACAAACGAACAACAATGGCGACCCCCGTTGATGCTCTACAGACGCCGGGGACTAAGAGAGAAATAGACATACATGGGCAACATAAAGTAATTTTGCACATTGTAATCAAAATAATACACAAACAGTTGTGGACTACAACAGGTTATATTCAATAAAGTAAGACCAAATTTGTCGCCGACTAGAAATTACAACTTCAAGTCGCAACTCCCAACTTGGTAGCGGTCCATGCAAAGCCCCGAAACCCTTTTAGCTAGCTAACGTCAACGTGAGGTAGCCGCTAGCTAGCTAAAAGGGTTTCGGGGCTTTGCATGGACCGCTACCAAGTTGGGAGTTGCGACTTGAAGTTGTAATTTACGGGCTAGAAACTGTTTCTGGGACGCAGTATGCATTACTCTCGATGATATTTGTTTTGCCTGTTTAACACTAAGGACAATTGTTCCTATTACATCAATATGCATGTGTCCATATAGTCAAATGGGCGCCTGGGTAGCTCACCTGGTAGAGCAGGCGCTTTGTATGTAGAGGCCACAGGCTTGACTCTACCCTACTGCCCTTTACTGCATGTCAACTCCCATTTCATGTCTTCAGCTGTCCAAAAATATAAATAAAAAACAGTCAAATAGACATAACCACTATTATTGATGCATTTGAATAAAATGCCAATCTCCCCGTTACGACCAGCTCACAGGCCAACAAAAGAGGGAGATGCGTAACAATGATAAAGTGGCTTTTATTAAATAATAGGCCTACTGCAAACGAGAAAGATTAGGTGTGATTGTCAGTATCAGTGATGACTGAGGGTGTATGGATGCAGTGGATGTGTCTCAATGTATATCAAAATATAATGTGGGGTGCAGGTTTTTAACAAAGGGAAAAACTAAACAGAAAGAAATCCTGCTGCTGCGCGGTAGGAGGATTGTGCTCCCTACTCTCAGGGCAGGTGGGGTTAAATAGCCTGGGAGGACCAGTCAGGTGCTCAACAGTCGTCTCATTATCGCCTCCGCTACACCTGCAAGTTGACAAGACAAACCACAGTTCACAGGGCCAGGGCCGTCACACCCCCTTAAACTAAAATCCAAGATCTGAGAGCAAGACAATCTACATTTGGGATGTACGAAATTCAAGGATCTGTCACTCCAATCTATAAAAGAATAGATGTGAAATTATATTTCTGATGATTTCTATAGAACAAGGGGACAAAAAAGCATTAGAAGCTGTTATACAGTAAGGTATTCTTCCAGACAATAGTAGAGTGAGCAGTCTGGGAGAGGGGTGGGGAGAGTTTTTTTTTTATTATTATAGAGACTAATGAGATTAATGATTGAGAGATTAATGAATCATTTGGTTACATGTGTTTGTCGTTTTCACGTCACAAAGATCAAATAGGATTATAAACTTTTCAAAATCAATGATTTTTATGATGGATGTCTTTATCTTTTATCAATCAATGTTAACTCAAGTTTATTGGGTATACAGTTGAAACCCCTTCATTAGCCAAGTTAGTTACAACTGTGGTAAAGGCTTTGCTCAAAATCCTGTTTTCATTCTCTGAAACATTATTTATGAGAAATTATCCAGAGTTGAACAACATATTAGAGCCAATCTAACTGATGAAATAGTGTGTTTTGTTAGTTACTGACTAAACCAGCGGTAGGTACATTCAGCCATGAGGGCTCTGCTGTATCGACCAACTGTCTGTCACTTCCCCTTTACTCTCCATGTACACAAAACACATGGTAGAACATTAACCCTTGTGTCATGGTGCGTGTGTTTGCACACAGGTATAATCCCACATTGTGTGTCTGCCATATTATGGCTGCTATATAAGTGGAGCAGTAGGTGTGGGTTGGGCTATAAAAGCATAGATATACCATCAACCAAATAAGAAACAGGACAGGTGAGGCAGACAGGCTCATTCAGAAGATTCAGTAAAGGTGGACAGAGCTTTTTGAAGAAACTGTTAGGAGGTGTTGGCGGCAACTGGAGATAAATAGGCCTAATATTTAGCCAGAAAAGCCAACAGGTGGAGTGATATTATTCTCCAGACTTGGATCCTTGCTTTGACAGTTTTAATATAATTCAGTTGAAAGATCAACCTAAGGATAGTTTTGAGATAATTTTAGGAGTTGTTACTAGTAGAGGAGGTTGAAGCATCAGTGCCAAAATGTGTTCAGGTGGCTTTGCCAAGTGTCTGGGGATCAGTCTGATGCCTCTGGCAATCGTGTGTGTCCTGTGTAACATCCTGCTCTTCTTCCCCGGTGGAACATCTGTCGATAGTCAACACATCACAGAGCAAGTCTGGTACTTTGGAGGCATTCTGGGATCTGGAGTGCTGGTGAGTATGTAACACTCACAGTAATAGCTGGTAAAATAAAGGATGCTCACTGCGGGACATCAGCTATTTTTATCATCGCTGAAGACAAATTTCTGGTTTTCAAATTTAATATGTTGCTACTTAAGCACAATGCATGGGGCATTTTGTCATCATGATGACATCCGTGTGTCTGTGTGGACTCATGAACACAATAGTTTAAGAATAACAAACTAAAAGTTCATTAATTCAACAATTATTTTTATTATGTATTAATCTGCCAATTATTTCCTCAGTTAATTTGCTCATTGTTTATTCTATAAAATCAGTCAGAAAAATAGCAAAATTTAAAATGCCCGTTAATCCAGATCCAAAGATGCATGTCATCAGATTGCTTGTTCTATCTGATCAGTAGAACCTAGATATTCAAGATTTTGTCTTAAACAAAGACATTATTAACAGATCCATTAATCAAACTAATTGTTTCAGTTTTAAGACATACATGTTTCCTTTACCTGGAAAAAATTTACAAATCTATTTATCAGTTTAAAGCAATGTGTAGAATGATGTATGTGATTTTAGCATCTTTCAATGATGCATGACTGTTTTATAGATGTGTTTGTCTCTGTGTGTGTGTGTGTGTGTGTGTGTGTGTGTGTGTGTGTGTGTGTGTGTGTGTGTGTTGTGTGTGTGTGTGTGTGTGTGTGTGAACTTGGGGTGTGTTTGGGCGACAGATGATCTTTCCGGCTCTGGTCTTCCTGGGTCTGAAGAACAATGACTGCTGCGGTTGCTGTGGCAACGAAAGCTGTGGGAAGAGATTTGCGGTGAGGAGATGTTCCACTGTTTAAATTCTCAACATAATGAATTCATTATTTACAGCTGTGGTATGCAAAAATTGGGCACAGATTCAAATTAGGCCCACAGAACAGAAAGATTAGAATGGATCCCATAATAATTTTGCAAATACCTGTGCTTTAATTTTTGTCAGGGAACAAAAAAATCTAATGTTAACACACACACACACACACACACACACACACACACACACACACACACACACAAGTATTTACATACCCAAGTATCTTAGGGCATAGGCTCAATAAAACACTTAGGATTAAGAAGTAAACCAACTTCATGAATTTAAACGAGGTTGCCTTCAGCTGGGATTGTTGCATGCACATTACCAGGACACTAAAACTGAAGCAGCTCAATAGAATTCAGCCATCGTTCATTTTATTATTTACATTTGTGCTTTTTCCACTGTAAAATATCAAAATGTTCTCAGTAAAGGAGGTCCAATAAACTGGTCTGTTGCTCATGCAGCTCAGGCTCTGTGACAATGTTTGGTGTTGTGGCCACACTTGAAAGTGGAAATCACGCTACACCCATGGACCTAGAAAGTCATTTTTTTGGATCCTACATGAGCGATCCATTAAAACAGCCAGTCATGCATACAGGCAGTCAGCAAGAGAACAACCCATGCAGCAGGAGAAAGAACAAACATTTTTCCCAAATGTGTTGCTTAAACAGCTTGAATTGCAGTCAAAGACTGCCATGTTTGTCCTACCCTTGTGTCAGAGTGGTATTGGATATTTGCAACCTAGAATATAATGTGAATTGCAAAAAGTTGGAAATAATTGGTGTTCAATTTTAATTCACTGAAAATGTGATGGATTGGATTATATAATACCATTTAAAGCACAAAAATGTAAGCACAACATTATGTTGTTATGGCTCATTTATCTTTTTTATTATTGTGTTTTGTGTATGATCAGCTTTGTTTGCATTTGCATGTCTTTCTATTACGTAATATCTTGAGCTGTGTTCGCCACAAGAGGACCGTAGTAACGTTTTCAGAAAGAAGACACTTTTCACCGCAAACACAACTTTTATATCCTATTATAGTCCCTTTTATTACTTTTTTGGTAAGAAAGCCTCATGAGTGGCCACACCCAAATGATTTACACAGCAATAATAAGCCAAAATAAAACGCTACGCACATTTTCTTTTGATTGGAGTTTCGCATGACTCACACAGAGATGTTATTGTTCTGGTACAGACACACACAGTGATCGATACTTTAGGAATGTGCATGTGTGTGAGATGAAAGATTCAGCAAACACAAGTCTGTAAGATTACCACACACAAACACACCCACACACACACACACTTATTCTGTTCTCTGCACACTGAGAGAATAACTTCATTGTACAGTAGTCACAGAAGTTAAAAGCGAGATAGTTAAAGGAATTGATTCCCAATATGTTAACTTATCCCTCTCTCTTTCTCTGTCTCTCTCTCTCTCCCTTTCTTTAGATGCTGAGTTCCATCCTGTTTGCAGCTGTGGGTGTTGTGGGGGCTGGTTACTCAGTTATTGTTTCTGCTGTGGCCATAAACCATGGACCTCAGTGTGTGGTTAGCAGTAATGGCACAAACAAGGAGTGGGGTACTCCCTTCTCAAATGGGTGAGACAAACAGCCCTATTAAGTTGAGAACACTTACCTCTTATTCTAAATTGAGAGCACAACTACCAATGTAAATATTGTATCTTTCAGCCAAAAATGTAAACCACATTTTTATTTGCTTGGAAATGAATCAGTTCATGTTAAATATGTGATTTTTACTTTTTCATAATTTGGAATTGTTTTTGTTAATGGAATGACTCAGCAAAAAAAAGTGAACACATAAGGTCTCCAACTATTTGTTTAACATATTGATTGTAGATATAAAAGAAAAAGAATGAGAATAGCATGTAACCATCCAGTGGTGTCAGACTGCTTCCAGTCTTTCGTCCAAGGTGCTTACCATTCACCATGTGATTCATGTGATGTCTTACAACACAGAAGAAAATAAACAAACATGCTCATAAAAATTAATTTGTAAATAGACCTTGAGTCTAGTCAAGAATATTTCACAAACTAATATTTCCAATATTAAAAAATAATCACACTACTTTTGGCAATACAAACAAACAAACAAACACCATTCACTTGACTTCTGTCCAGGGGAAGGCAATAAATTGATAGATTGATTTTATTTGTAATTTATGTAAACCAAACCTTAAAATGAAACATTTTAACATCCCTTAAAGACATTCTAGTCTGTTCTGATGGGTGCTACCTCTGCTCCAATTCACTGCACGGTAGCTTGTACCACCAGACTATTAAAGTGACAGTAAACCACTGAGAACTCACTAATGAACCTGTTTTTTACCAGTTTAAAGTGTCTACAGATGAAAAAATAAAAAGACCCAACTGCTGTCTCTTGTTCTTCACTCTGCCTCTCCAGTGACTACCTGTCCAACAAAACTGCCTGGTCAACGATATGCTTAGAGCCGGCTGGCGTGGTGTCCTGGCATCTCTCTCTGTTCTCTGTGCTGCTGGTCATGGGTTTAATCCAGATGGCACTGTGTGCTGTGCAGGTGGTGAACGGCCTGCTGGGATGTCTGTGTGGGGACTGCTGTGGAGGGGTCAGTATGAGCTAAGTTCAGTTAAGACTATTTGTGAGAAGGATTGGATACATTTGAAGGCATAATAGACAGTTTAGAGGTTATAATAGAAGGTGGCTTCTTTGTCAGAATTAAAGATTTTGATCTCAATGAAACATTTACTAGGTTAATTGAAGAAAAAGAAGAAGACTAGTAAGGATCTCACAGGAAGTTAAAAAAAAACATTCATACCTAGATACTTTCTAATAATAGAATTAATAAACTGTATATTGCTAGATTTGATACTTGGCTAGTGAATGAAAGTTAGCTGAAAATAACTCAATAACTGGGATCCAGTGAATTTATTATTGAACTGGTTACAGCTTGACAGAGAGATGAATTACATTTTTAGAGTAAACCATGAAAATGTTGATCATGTTTGTCTTTCAGAGTGATGGAGCCTGAAGTTTGACCACGTCCCACAGCTGAGAGTCTGCATGCGGCTGTTTCCTGTTTTCTGTTTTTAGAGGACGACAGTAGTTTCTTGCTTTATGCCATAGCTGTACATTTTTGCATAAAGCTGATTGGATTACATTGTGCCGACTATGGGACAACACTGTTGAAATGACAGAGCTCTAATTTAAAGGGTTTCCCATTTACTCTCTAGCAAACACTAATGACTAATGACTCTGATGAATCTTCTCATTATTGTTAACACTAACCACTGTACTGTAGTTAACAATTTTCCTCCTGCTATACACAAATCAGTGAATAAAGATCCTATTTTTTATATGTATAAAAAGCAGATAGGACAATGATAGGGTCATACTATTGCTTAAAATACTGTTTGTTTGTTTTTTCTTATCTAGTTTGAACAAGGCAACAACCTGTTGGAAAAATCTCTCTTGAGATAAGATATTTCTGTTGCATGACTGCCCCCTGCTGGTCAGTTTGTCTAGTATGCATAAGTTTGATGGGGGTTAAAAGGTCATAGAGGCAGACCTACATATACTGTATCTACCATAGACTGTATATATACACATATATATATATATAATTATATTAACAGTCTGGTTACAGTATGGTATCGACACCATCAATAAAATCTAACATGGAGGCTACTTCTCAATGAGTATGTTAACTTGGACACTCTGTTATGATGAATGTTGCTCTTTGAATCTGAACTCCAACAGAATGCTTTTATTTCAAAATGTTGTTCCAACGGACTTTAGTGCAATTATTGTCATCAACGATCATGACAGATGTGTTATGGAGGTGTTTTCTTGTATCAGTGTGTGCCACAGGAAAATATTTCACACCAATTACTCACTGTAGGCATGGGTGCAACTGTCATTTTTGGCTTTTTTCACTTCTCTTTTGTACAGACTAACATGTCGGCCCTTTTATGACGAGGCACTAACTTGTGTGATGTGTTATTAAAGTACATTGTTCTGTACATTTGTATCTGATTTCATGCTGTGTATGGCTTTTCACAGCCATTTTCACCTCCATCTTTTGACATATAGTATAACAAAGTGAAATCTTTCTTACTGGAGCTCCAGTTATCCAGACCGTCTCAGCTGATGACAGCCATCTTGACAGAATGTTATTGTGTTGGGACAGCCCTTCATTTTGCCTCCGCACCCATGCACACCAACTGCCAGAAAACACACCGCCTTCTTTGGTCCTTCTTGCTTTTTCAAAGAGAAAAATGACAGTAATATGATATCAATCTATAGGACAAAATTATGTGGAATAGTCTGTATAATGCAAATAAACTATGGTGAAATTTATTGTAGACACTATTTGTTCAATATTTTGCACACAAAGCATCTGTTCACCTTAGATAAAATATGACGCATTGCTATAACATATATACATTAATAACTGTTATATTATTGAGATAGCTCTTGTTATAATTTAATACTATAAATACATTGAAATTGCTACTGATTAAACAGCTCCACTTGAACCTGCTATAATGCTACAATGCCATAAATACAATGCTAATGCCATAAAATACCTCAATCATGTACTCGGCTATATATAATAACTGCTCAAATGCTTTTTATGTTACAAAATATTAATCTCCAATTTATGTGTCAAATAAATGTATAATAAATACATAGGCTCAAAATATTTTCCAGACCCGCTGAACTCTTGTACTCTAATGCAGTATTGTAGTGCAGGGTCGTCGTAGTATCCTACCTCAAAATTGTCCTTAGCTAGTAGGTCTAGAGCAGGCTACTTGAGTAAATGCTTAACTGGGTAAATATTTAATTTTTCTAGACGACCAACTTTTCAACTACTCCTCGTTGCTAAAGACGATATTTAATCCGTTTTGAGCTTTGGGACGAAATGACGCCCGTTAATCAGCCCTGCTAATTGATGACTGGTCGAGTTTCTTCAGTCATGTCAAAGACTATCTTTAACCACCTATGGTGGTCAGTTTGAAACAAATGACAAACACATCTGTTTTTTGTAGCAAGTTTACTCAAATTATTAATAAATCTAGGCTAGCTTGTTTCTATTTAGATTCACTGTATTCAAGTGGAACCATTACGTTAGGACGCCTCTTGGCAAACACGGAAGGAAATACACCACGTACCTGCGTGTTTCCCACATCCGAGTATCCATGCCCAGCAGCTACATACGGGGTGACCCCGGGAATACATGTTTAAAGTAGAATGTTTTTATCCTAAATCAGAGGTAATTATTGCGCCCGTCCGTGTTTCGGGAATGCAGTTGTATTAAGTGACATGGGCCTACTTTAGCTGTGTAACGTTAGCTGTTAGCTTGTTGTTGTGTCGCGGTCTCGCATGGTGTTAGTCTGCAGTAACGTTATCAAGATAAGTTTTTTACATCATTATGTTGTTGATCTGTCTGAGCTGTGGTGTAGTTAGCGGCCGCAGACACCTTTACATGTTGGTATAACGTTAGCTGACAGAGGAACCAAACCGGCCAAGGGGAACCCGTATATGTATAATAGGAGCTCAGCAAATTTCCTCTGTTGCGCTGCTTTGGGTTCTGTTTAATTCCCCATGCGTCTTCATGTCTGTTAAATGTAAGGCAGTTGTATTTATATAGCCCATTTCAGCAGCAGTGCAATTCAAAGTGTTTTACATAAAAACATTGATAATGTTGTAGTTTCTGTACCTGTTTTCAATTACCCACCATGGCTCTATGTATATTTTTATTATCTGTATTTAGATTTTTCCATTACGAGTATCACCTATTATTCATATTATGGTTACTTACTTTTGCTATATTATTTAATGTCATATTATTCAAATATTAAAAAAGACAATGTCAAAAAGCTAGGTCTCCAGCCTTGCTTTAAAAGAGCAGAGAGAAGGTGCTGACCTACAATTTTGCGTACGTTTGTTCCAGATATGTGGAGCATAAAACCTGAATGCTGCTTCCCCCTTTTTGGTTCAGATTCTGGGGACAGAAAGCAGACCTGTCCCAGATGATCTGAGGGGTCTGGGTGGTTCAAAGTGTACAAGCAGATCCGAGATGTATTTTGGCCCTAAACTGTTTAGTGATTTATAAATCAGCAAAAGTATTGCTTGGGAGGTTGGCAGAACAATCTTGTAAATGTTTTTGTACTATCTGACACTTTATTGACCAAATGATTGATCAGGAAGAAGAATCTAGATTTATCAGTAATAATTAAAATAAACATTATTTGTGGCCCTACTTAATTTTTCATTTTATAATAATATTTTACTATACTATACTTTTAATAATATAATTTTTAGCTTTTTATTTTTTATTTTAAGTGAATCAGCTTTTATTGTCTTTTCTCTGTCTAACCTGATCTCTGTTTACGTTTTTCATCAGATGCTCTCTTATATGTTTAGAACCACCGTTGCAGCCCAGAAGGTAACAGACCAGTGATGTACTTGTTCCAAAAGCCCTTTTGCTCATATTTTAATATTTTGTCTTTAAAAAAAAAAAGTAAATGTCTTGTCTTTAGGTATGGCATTGGGCAGGTCCTCCACAAAGATGCTGGACCTGCTGTGCCTCAACAGCAGGGCTGCCGTTTTCAGAGATGGATATCAGACGAGACAAACCTCCTGCTGTCCTCGGTTTCAAAAGGACCCTCAGTCGTGCAGCTCCATTTTTAGTGAGGAGCCAGCATTTCCACTCTTCTGCTGTGAAGCTGAAGAAGCGACCAAAGCTTGAACCCCCCCGAGAGCTGGATCTGCTGCGCTATGACATGAAGGACTTGTGGAAAGGTCCCAAACCTGCCCTGTACCTGGGGTTTGCAGGGCTGATCCCCTTTGTCGCCCCTCCCCTGCTCATGGCTGTGACCGAGAGCTACTCTCCAGAGTTGGCCTATGCTCAGTTAGCTTACGGCGCCTCCATTGTTTCCTTCCTGGGTGGAGCTCGCTGGGGATTTGCTCTTCCTGAGAGCAGTCCAGCAAAACCTGATTGGATAAACCTGGCCAACAGTGTGGTTCCCTCCCTGTTAGCCTGGGTGTCCATGCTGATGAGCAACAGCATTGTTCCTGCAGCCACCATGGTTATCATGGGACTAGGAATATCGCTGCATTATGATCTGTCTCTGCTGCCCACGTACCCCAGCTGGTTTAAAGCGCTGCGCTCCATCCTGACCACTGTGGCATTTTTTTCTCTTATTGGTACACTTATAATAAATGGAATATACATAGAAAAGAAGCTATTCTCAGATTGAATAGTATAAAACATTTAAACTATTAAGCTCCAATGTTTTTATTTTGGAGAGCTTATTTATCAAAAAAAAAATCTCTGCCCCTCTTCTGTCTTAATCACAGGTCTGTCTGTCTTGTCATAATCTGTTTTTTCTTGAGCAAAACTGGCCTATGTCTAATGTATAGAAGTTGTTTATGTATGTGTACCATTTTTCAAATTATTCTGAAGAAAAAAGCTTGTCAGTGATTTATTTATTAATTTTTTTTTTTTTTTTAAAGCTAGCACCAGGAGTGGTAATATCATGTTTCAATGGAGCTTATTAAAAGAACTGAACAAAAAAGACTGAAATGGGGAAGTTGTTGCTCAATGAATGTCAAATAAATGCATTTTTACCATTCAGCATACTATGTTCTTTTGTCTTTATCTAATTTTCTGTTTTTGATTTGTGATATAAAAGAGTAAAAATAAACATTTTAGAAGCTGTAACCAAAATATGTTTATATTTTAGCTTGACCTAAGTGATTATTCATAAATCAAAATCCTGTTTTAGTTATTAAGCAGCAACTGGAGAAGTTGGGAAGCAGTCTCCTTTAGTCCCTTCTTTAGTGCAATGCTACAAATGAGCAGAACCCCTGTTTCTGTTTCCTGGCCAAGGTCAGACGTATTGACATCACTGGGCAAATGAGTATTACTTAAGTTCTCAAGTGGGAGTAATCTGTTCTTAAAGCTTCAGGGATCAACTGGCGCAACTCACAAGGCTCGAGTGAAAGCTTGCACCCAGAATGCATCTGGGTTCACAGAACAAGTTTTCAGATCCCAACTGGTTCATTACTTGCCTCGTTATGTTGTGCCACACCTTTCTGACAAACGTTTTCTTTAACCCTTGTGTTGTCCTCCCGTCAAAATTGAAAATCAACACTTTTGTTGATGCTTTTTATTGATTTTAAATTTTTCTTACGTTTTTGTCCCTTTTTTCAACACTTGATGCTTTTTGTTCAATGTTTGTCACTTTTTTTTGACATTTTCAACATTACATAACACTAACTTATTAACTTTAGTTTTACAGTTATTTTGGAATTTATGGTCAATAAACCTAATTTATAGGAAATTATACCTAATGTTTGAGTTAGAAAAGCAGAAAATAGGAATTATTTAGACTAAAATTAAAGGAATTTATGTTGATGAATAATCACAGACTGGAATATGTCAACTTTTACTCAATACTATTTCAAAACCACTTCAATTTGTTTTTCAAATGCTATAAAATTGAATAAGATGAGATTTGTACTTTCCAAAGAGCGTTGTGTTGAATCAATCATGTTATTTTGGGTAATTCCAATTGGGTAGTTTAAAAAGAACATTGATATAGGAAAACGGGTCAATTAGACCCGAGGACAACATGAGGGTTAAAATACATTTCAACCACAGTGAGTTGAAAATAAATGAACTCAAAACATCTCACTTTTGTATTCCAATGTTATTTATTAATGTAAACACCAGCATCTAATGAACCGAATATTGAAAAGAAAGGCAAAAAAAATGAGGGGTGCAGAAGTCAACAGATATCTGAGAAAAACACATAAGGCACATTACTCCCCTGTTCACCAAACTTGCACATATCCGTTCCCGAAGGTACATACCTGTCTCAAGCACACCAGAATGTGAAACACCAAGGTGTAAATACAGTATTGCACTTCAAAAGTTTCCTCAGATTTCTAAGTGCAACAGTTCCGCTCTCACACAATATTTTGGAAACTGAATATAAAGCTGGACGAGTGTCTTTAAATGAATGTAACATTTAAATTTTCTTACAACAGTTTGTCTATAAAGATAGCACAAAAAAAGAACAAAAAAGTGTAATCCCCTTATTTTACAGTCTATTTTTTACCACTTCAGCAAGTGTTCCACTTTTTGGAACTTGCTGGTGCTTTCTGGTAAAATGTTAGAAGAACAGGCAACATAACCGGACCCATACTTAAAATAACTGGCACAAAAATATTGCCATTTCTACCCACATCAACAATTAAAAGAAAATGAACCTCTCCAAGTGTTTTTGGTATTCATTCATTCTTAATATCCACCTCTTTGGTTGATTCAACTGAAAGTGAAACCGACAGTGCACTTAAATCTGTAGACAAACAACATACATTTGAAAACATTGTAGAAGTCGAATTAGAAATTAGTAAAACTCTTTCAGAATCATAATAATTGCTGATGCTAACAGTTCAGCCAAAGTTTTGCAATCTCTTTCAAAACTTCTACAATGGCTCCATATGCAGCAGCTTGAGACTTGGGAGACCTACAGGTAAACAAATTATTTACATAACAGTTTCCCTAATATGTTAAGAGCGATATGTTTTGAAATAAAAAAATAAGTTGCTGCACATCCTTTTACACTCTCGCGAACACACATCGTCACAAATGACTCTGCCGCTTACTTTTGAATACCCAATTCAGACCTCATGTGCTCATACACCACGTAGCTGATGCTGACAGCCGGTATGACCTTCATGAAATTTGGCAGGATGCCACGGTAAAGTCCAAAGAAGCCTTCATTTTTCAGAATCTTCTTCACCATAAGGTTCATGGGCAGCTGCTCTGATCCCTCAAGAGATGCTGAGAAAAAGGAAAAAAAGATCTAAAACTGCTGGATTCTTGATAAAAGCAGACATACTAGTGTCAGATAATGATATCAGCGCTTTCATTTTTCATTGAGTTACCAACCAGGTAATGCCAAAAGTTTTGACGAATGTAAGTCCAATAATCACTCTCTGTAGTAGCCCTGATTGTAGTCTCCACTAACTCCTGAGGGGAATATCTGGTTCTTTAGCTGCAAAATGCTTTTCACCAACTTATAACTTGTTTGGTGCACGGCAGGGAGTGTACAGTGTTTTTGTTTTTTAGAGCTTTGCTTGCAGGGGTGGAAAACACAACACTAAATGGGGTGAGCCAAAAAAAGTAAGGTTGCCAGAAAACTAACAAAATGAGCTGAATGACGCTATAAAGCTCAGTACTGTAGATCTAATGGGAACTATTGAGTTAGGTAAGTAATAATTCTCTGTAGATTCATCACAACAAGGAAAATCTTTCCCATATAAATAGTCATGCAATCCATTATTAATTTAAAAATATTAATTATAGCTGCTTTAACGTAATAGTTACTCAATCTTTGCTTTGGTTACAGTAGTGCCGTGCCTATTAGGGGATATTTCTCTACCCATAATACAACATTCACAGTTTAACTGATGAACTACTTTCTTTTCTTTTCTTTTGAACAATTTTTAAATTATTTTCTACACCATGTTAATCCATCTGGATAAGATCATGGGATCACTGGGTATATGCCAACAGGGCTTAATTAAAAGTTGACAGAATCTTGAATGAGGTTTGGTTCTCTGTACCTTGTGCCTGCATCCTGGTGCGGATCAGAGCCAGGGGGTAGCTGGCCAGCTGGCCACACGTGCTGGACAGGGTACCACAGCCCAGCAGCACCAGAACCCCGGGATTGGCTGAGTCTTTGGCGTAGCGGGACAACCAGAGGTTCTTCAAGCTCTGGTGAGGATAAGGATGTGTTAGTGTGTGAGAAAGGACTATTAGTTCTATCATATTTAAGTCTATTGAACATACCAAGTGAAAAACCTTCACTGTTTTAATGTTGCATATGGAAATAGAGCTTTGTTTCTATATTTTCCACATACCTCGTACACTGCCAGATCGATGCCAGCGTAAGGGATGATGCCTATAAGATTGGGAACGTAGCCCTTGTAAAACGCCTTCACTCCCTCCTTCTTCAGGATTTTTTTGGCACAGTCAAACATTCCTGAGTACTGTCCGGTCTTCCTCAGGGTCAGACGGGTTTTCATCACCTGCACGGACATAGGTTTTTACTGGAGGCCGTTCTTTACCTGACAGCACTTCTGCTTTGGAGCAGTCAGCAGCTGAGGCTTAACAATAAGAAGGTAGCCTTCAGTTTGATTAAACAATATGTAAATGATCTGGGAATCTGCATTATCTTCTGTAATGTCACTCACATCTGTTTACTTTGCTCTTTGTTTTCAGGTTAGTCTGAAAGAGGCTTATTTAGGATGAGAATAATGTTCAGAGGACAATTAATGTAGACTTAACAGAGACAACTACCATCATCAAAGTTTTTTGAAAATACATTTTCTCTAACCTGATTATTAGCCATTACCACAGGTACACCTGTAAATGCCTCCAACTCTGCTCACCTCCATGGGGTAGATGACAGTTTGTGCTGTGGCTCCAGCCATTGATCCAGCCAGGAACCTCTCATGGGTCTTGACCTTCCCTGGTTCACTGGACAGCAACTTCTTAAACTAATGAAACACAGTAATAATAATAATAATAATAATAATAATAATAATAATAATAATAATCCATTTTATTTTTCCTTTCATAGCACTCAAGGACACCTTACAGTTAAAACATGCAAAAAATACAGTTAAAAAGGCAAATATAATTACAAACATATTTAAATGACTAAAAAACTAAAAGAAAGCATGTGGAGTAGGCCTTTTGGAATAGGTGGGTTTTGAGGGAGGTTTTAAAGGTGGGTAGAGACTCTGTGGTATGGATGGATAGAAGAAAGGAGTTCCATTGTGGACAGGCGTGCAGAAGGAGTGGAAAGCAGTAAGGAAGAGGAGGATCCGAAAGAGGGGGATGGAGTGTAAGGCTGACAGAGTTCAGAGAGGTATGGAGGAGCGAGATTATGGAGGGCTTTATAAGGCAGTGGTGCATTAAAACTCAATGAACTATTGAAGACCGGTAGTATCAGTAGTAATCAACTTCAGCTGAAAATTGCATCCTTTTACTCTACATCAATATTATGATCTTTGATATTAAAACATTACATCATCAGTGATATGATGCAGAACGATTATCTTTCTAGCACATGACCTGAGGTGTATAGTGTAATCAGTTTGGATTTACCTGCTCATAGGCCATAAATTTAATGGCAGTCTCAGGAGCAATCTTCAGTACGTTGATGCCGTTTCCTCTCCACAGAGACATCAAGCCTCCTTCTTTTAACATTTGCTTAAAACCACCAACCAGGCTGATTTTGTTGCTCTTGGATGAATGCACCTGTACATATAAAATATTGCATTATGAGCCATTACTTAAAAGAGTGAACACATACACTGTATGTATTATTAAAGGCAGCATTTAAGATGCATAAAATACAATTACCATCAGGTTAAGCACCTAAATGAGGGAATTATTTTTTTACTTTTGTCATTATTGTAATTGTAATTCTGTAGTATGAGATTATCATATTCAGATGGCACACATCATATTACTGTGTACGTACTACAACTACCACTGTTCACTGACTCTGAATCCTGCTTTGATTGAACCATGTTTTTTTTATGGAGTACATTTTATACCAAAAATATAGAAGACCATCTGACAGAGTGGACATGACAGACAAAAAAAAAACATTTTGACGCACCTGCATGAACACCTTCATCCTGTCCAGCGGTGCGGTTCCTGTACGGGACACGGCGCCGGCCATGGCCCCCGCTGATAGCTGTTTCCACCACAGACCAGTCGTCTTCTCCTCTTCTGTGAACTCATCTGGGATGGAGAGGCTGTCCCCGATATCCAGCACCTACACACAACACAACGCATTTAAATCACAGTCAGTTTGAGACACCTTTTAAATACTGTGTGAACTGCATTTAGTTTCAAAACATCAACAAGGAGGTAAAAGAAATGCTTTTAAAAGTTCTTCAAAACCCGCTCAGGGCCCCATAGTTACTGTATAACCAAAACATGAGTTGGCTGCAAAAGAAGACCTGTGTGAATTTCAATTAAGCTTTGTGTAATTTCAAACCCATGATCTTGAGATCCATGAATCCCTCAGCTTCAAAACCACACAATTAGCAGCTTTGCCGTAACACCTGGCATGACGGAACAAACCACATGCCTTTATCTCCCAGCTCCATGCTGTGAGATCAGTTACATCATTGCACGGCACATTACAAAACCGGTTGTTTAAAACCATTTCTTTTATAAACATAAAAAGAAATCTCAGATAAAACACTCTGCAACTGCAATCTAATTTAAAAAGACAGTTAAGTAAAAAGTCTTTTTTGTCAACCCACAAATCTGACATTTTTAAGGCAACATGGAGCACCACATCTCTTATTTGCTCTTTTTTACTAGATGACTGGAAAATCTGTTTTCATATAGACACAGGGCACAACAACATGAACATCTCCATGATGTCCAGCAATGAACACTCGCTATTGACTCTATAATATATATCTGCAGTATAATATATATAATATAATGTTGGACAGTGAGGCTAAATACACAAACCCACCATGTCCACCTCCACCACATAGATCCCCCCATCATCTTCAAAGTCATTGAAAAACCACTTTCCCTGTTGCTGCTGCTGAGGGTGCAGCAGAGCCATGGCCATCCAGTACAATATAGTCCCAGTGTTGTACACGCTCCCTCCTAAACTCTATTTCTCAGACTAATCAGGATAATTTACATACAGTTCCCTGCGTCAGATTGTTGAGGGTCTGCGGCTCCAATTCAAGCCCAGGTGGAGAAACGCTGAATCCCGAGTGGCCAGTAACCATCGACGTGAATACGGGAGTGGGAACCTATCACTGCCATAGAAGTTACCAACCACCGCTTTAGTCTAACTGATGCCTCAGCTCAGAGCCTTCACTCCAATCCTTTCCTGTTCTAGACTCCTGTCCTCTCTCAGTGACGTGTCCCAATCCCACTGACAAGATAATCCTTGTGAAATTAGTTTATCTCTGCCTCAATTTAGCAGCCGCAGGTTTATTTAACTTCCAAGGTTGTGCCAGTGAACAGATTAACCATCGACTGGGCCTGGCTGTGTCTCTGTCATGCAACCATAGTATAAGTCTCATTATATTTATAAAGCCAACAATCTACTGTTAAAATTTCAGTTAAAACATTAATATTGCATTTTTTAACATGTGTTTAACAGGACCAGAAGGTTCTCACTCAGTATGGTAAATAACAATATTTGTTAAATATTGTTTTCCAAGAAAAGGACATCATACAAAAGTTAGGTCAAGCTTGTATCTCCACCTTTCCACCTCCTTTTCTCACCTCTCCGCTGGAAATGAATGAGACTAATCTATTGACATTGAAATAATCTGTTGCCAATTCCTCTCTTTCACAACTTTCCCTTTGAGTTCAATGGTTCTTAAAGTGGCGCTTACAACAGTCAAAGGACATTCTCAACCTGCTCAGACTGGCCTTGGCGCCAGAGCAGAATGAAGAAAAATAATAAAAAATGTTTTTCCTCATTACGCTGGGCATGAGGGAATCTCTTACACAGGAGAACAAAATAAATACATATTAACCAGCGCCATCCATTTACACCAAAAAAACATTAACAATACCTTTAAAATACTTTGAAGCTTTGACGTTTGGTCCACAACATATGGACAAAGACAGTAGTCACTGAGTCATGCCCTCTCCTTACCGTAGAGTGCTTCCAGTAGCGGATAATCTCCTGCAGGTTGGTCACTGGGTTAAACAGGAAATGCTCCCTCCATTCATTCCAGTCCAAAGTCATGGTGCCGTCCTCATCGATACTGTACAACAAGGTAAAGAAGAAGACATTTTTTAACATTTTGTATGTGTTGTTTTTCTGTAAAATTTGAACCTTATATCAGATAAAAGTTTTTTTTTATTTTAGTGTTAAAGGGAGACAACTGTGGATTTTTTTGGAAGCAAACAAGCAAACACCACCAACTAGGCCAGACAATAAATCTAATTTATTCAATTACAAGAAAAATAAATGGAATGCACTAATTTGTCTCCCTAAAAACTCATTACCATCACATTTTTCAAGATAAAGGTCACCATTTATCTTGTAAACTAGTCATGTGATTTGAGCCCCTCCACTAAAGAAAATAAGCTAGTGTATTAGGAACAATGCTGATACTCTTTTTCAAATCCCATTCACTTTTTAGACTGATTAGGCTTCTCCTTCTGTTTAGTTAGAGAGAGAGAGAGAGAGAGAGAGAGAGATTTGCCTAATGTAACATATAGTGGTAAGGGAGCATGCAAACAAGAAATAGATAACATTATGAAGACTGAGGTCATCAAAACCACCATTAACTATAACAGTATCTCTTTTTACATTAAGTCAAATTTAAGATTAAATTAGCAAACAAAAATGGCATAACTGATACTGTATATGTCTGCGCTTATCTTGGAATACCTAGAAACACATTATCATATGTGTGACCTCCACCTCTCCTTTGGTCTCTTTTATAATCACTCCATGTCCTTATCTGCTTTAAATGTTCATCTTTCCTTCAGTTCCTTCCTCTAATTTAGTGGCAGGATGACACACACAAATACACACTCATGAATTACTCTCTGTGGACTTTTGTGGATTCACAGTCATGCACAGCCTGCTTTACTTCTCTTTCTAAGTCTCAATGTCAAGCCTGCTCTTGTACATCTGCTGCTAAGTCAGAACATATAGTGTAGAGCTCACTACATAAACCTGGCCTGACTTGTAGAGCAAAGAACAATATCAAGTACTAAACCGGACCCAATTCCATTGAATTCAACCTTGGAAACTTGTTTCTTCATAAGTGTTAAAATACAATTTTTCTCTACTGCTGAACATTTCTACACAATTTGCTTACTTAAAAAGTGTTACCACGTAATATTAATGTCTGTTTTTTTGTTTTTGTGCTTCCATGTATGACTGAATGGAAGACTTAGAACCAACAGGACACACATGTAGGTCCCAGAGCTTTGAGTTATTATTTATTTAAAAATATTGAAGAATAATGATAACAAAATCATTAAATACATAATAGTATTCATCTTAGCATCAGGTAGCTCAATCAGCATTTATCAACCCAACGCACGGCAGGGAACCAAAGACATGTGGTATACCGACACTAACTATAGTCCAGAGCTGCTCCTATATTATAGCTATCCTATATCTTTTAATATCTAATAACCTTTATAGGCCTTTTGCATGTTGATGAAGTCTCAGAAGTCCCTGATGCTGGGATTGCTGAGGGTTCCATGCAATCTGAGAAATATTCTACAACAATTTAAATAGGCTACTGTACCTTCATAACTATATTGAGAAATGTTTAACTACTACAGTATATCTCCACATCTGAGCTTCTTTGCCATAGTTATTTACACAAAGTGTGTCTTTTTTCAATTATATTAAGTTCCTTTAAAGGGGTGATAGACTGCAAAACCGAGTTTAGAGAAAGAATTTATTTTATTTGTCTTCATATTATTATTATTATTATTAGAATTATCATTATTTGGTAATTAAAAGATTTTAAGACTTTAAGATGTATTTATGTGTATAAGCAAAAAAATATATTAGTTATAATTTCCCACAGCTACAGTGCTTATAAATGAATCCTTTAACTCATGGAGGAAGCATGTGGGCTGTTTATCAGCACAGACTTGTTATTTAACTACGATAACATGGAGGTGAATAGTATAAGTGTATAAATATATTATGTGTATTAAAACTGTGATTGCATCAGAAACATATTTTAACCCTCCTGTTGTCCTTGGGTCAAATTTGACCTTTTTCAAAAAGTTTCTATATCAGAAATGTGGGTTTCTTTTAACCTAATTGTCCCAAAAAAATAACGTGGATGGTTCCCTACAATATTCTCCACAAGTGAAAAAAACAAAAAAACAATCAGTTTACTACTTTCATTACATTTGGTTTAACTCAATTTTATAACATTGGGAAAAAATGATAAAAAGAATGTTAAAGAAAGTGAAAACAATGTCTGAAAAAGCTTCTAAAACGTAAAAAAGCGTACAAAACATTGGAAAAAGTGACAAAAAAAACCTTGAAAAAAGTGACAAAAACGTTGGGAAAAGACGACCAAATAGTTTACATTTTCAATTTAGACCCAGAAAAGCAAAAGTTGCATGGCTGATAGGAAGACATCACAAGGGTTAAAAGGCAATGTGACCAAATCAGCAGTGCTTCAGAAACAAAATGACATGGACCCATTTGTCCCAGAAAATTCCAAATTAGATTTTTTTGTTGTTGTATTTTTTAAGATAACACTCTCCTATTATTGATCTACATGTTTGGATGTGTTCTCTAACGCAGTCCGACATCTTGCCAGCAGCTCTTTATCATGTGCTGTCAGCTTTCAGCCAAGTTACAGTCTGAACTGGTTATCAGTCCCTCACACTGGACACCTTGGACATCTGTTGTCCACTTTAAGGTTAATGTGGGTTTTTGCTTGGATCCCCAAGTAAGAGTAACAGAATATTTTGTATATTTATCCTGGATAAGATGTTTGACTCTCAACTAACTCTTTAGAGTAGAACGAGTACGGCAACGTGGCCTTGCTCAATAAAGCTCAAGTAAGCAGAAATACCTTTGAAGGATCTTCTGCGCCTCCTCTTTGCTGATGTCCATTCCCAGATCTGCAAGTGACTGTTGTATCTCCATTAAGTCTATTTGACCTGTTGAAAATAAAAAAACAGTAGAATTTAGTTTGACTTTTTATGTTAATTTTCATCATTCATGAACTTTAAAGTTTGCCATGTAAGATAATTACACCATACCATCATCGTTTTTATCCAAGCTCTTAAAGGTAAGTAGTAACTTCTTCTCGTGTTCCTTTAAATAATTGGAGAACTCGATGAAGTCAAGCCCGTCATCTTTGTCTTCGTCTCCGGAGGACATTATTTTCTGAATAAAATACAGAAAATTAGAACTTCAGTTTGGTTTCAGAGTATCAGAGTCTGACGGCTGTCTGAACCCCCCACTGGGTGGTAGGGGAGGTTTTTTGGTAGTCTGTCTCCTATCTCCTTTTTTTTTTTTTTTTTTACACAGCAGCTGCTTTATTCTGCCAGCTGGTGGCAGAACAACACAGCAAAATCCTCCTTTGAGTCTATATTTCCTGCTTTGCTTTTATTCATTTAAATCTGAATTGGATACATTTTTATTCATCTGCAAAGTATTATGTAAATAAACACTATCCTTGTTTGTAGAGGGATTGTATGTAATCAAGAGAGGGGATTTCATTCAGTCTTGCTGTAGGTGCACAATGTGGCATATAACAGTGTGTCGATTTGGGATCAGAGGATAAACTGAAACCTGGACCTTAGTGTTACAATTGAACATTCCCAGATAGTCAATAGGCCATCCAAGCCATGTGGATGAGTGCAATCTACATCTTAAGAGATGACTTTTGGACACTATACTGACTGAATGAGGCAGTTTAAAAAACAGCCAGTGCTCATATTTATTACCTCTTTATCATATTAGTGTCACAGATAGTTAAATCTCCTCTTTTACAACACCTGGCCACACACAGCCGTGCCCTTTTTTTCCTGACTCTATAGTCCACTTTAGCAGTTATCAGACTGATGAGTGTAAGGAATGTAATATTATTTGATCAGTGAAGGTGGGACCTTCCTCTCCAAGTAACAGCCGACAATAAAAGCTCAACTGCACCTACAGTTTAAACTGAGACATTTTCAAACACCTTTCCTCCACCCACTCTGCCCCTTGCAAGCCTCAGACGGCTGTTAGGTGTGCTGTTTTGTGGAGAATCCAGATTTCTAGAGAAGCCAGATTGTTTACGTTAATCTGCTCCATATGATTTGTTACTATTTTAGGTTATAAACGTGTTCAAAAATGCTGTTAAATTAGACTCATGACTAGAGTTTGGGTTTAGGATTGGTTTATCACAGATGGTTGAAATACTCCAGATTTACTACTCTTTCTTCTTCCCTGCTCTGTAAAAGTCCTGCACTTAAAATGTTACTGTATCAGTAAAAAAAAAAAAAAAAAGGAACATCTATGGCAACTGGACAATGTGATATAATCAAAAGTTTCAGAAGAGCAAATGGAGCTGGTGGTGAGTTTTCTCATCTCTTCACAATATGTTTGGAAATGCATTGTGTTGTCTATGAAGAGGTGACATCAGAAGATTATTACTGGACAGGGGGTGTACTTACAGTAGCTTAGGTTTGATTGAAAATCTGAATCTGCAGTATTTGGAAATATTGTTGTGAAACGATGAAAGTAGTGCAAACTACAAAGCACAGTCAAGTAAAGCAGCGCTGAAGCGAAAAGTTGATGAATTTATTCATCTTTTCTCTGTAATATCAAATAAAAATGAACATCTGAACGATTTGGACTGCTGGTTGGACAAAACAAGACATTTGAAGATGTCAGCTGGGAAATCATGACGATTAATATTATTGTGATATTTATTATTATCGTGATTATATTTCACTAAAATAAGTTTAAAAAACATAATCAACAGATTACGAACTGATGCTGAAAATATAGGTTATTAAAGTAAAGCTTACAATAAAGTAGCCTACCATGCATCTAAAAACTGTATTCTGTACTTAGTTACTTTCCCTGAGGCCTCCACTTTATTGTTAGGGTTGTTAATGCATGAGTAACTGCCGTATGTTACTTCAGGAATGCAGTACTACATAAGCATCCTGTTTGTGGCAACTGTCCCTCCCTGTGAGGTTTAAGTGTCCTGTGTGCTGTACCTGAGCTGCTTCTTTCCCAGTGTTGATGCCCATGGCAGCCAGGCCTGCCCTCAGCTCGGACACATCCACTTTTCCATCCTTGTTGGTGTCCAGCTTGGCGAACAGATCATCGTACGTTTTCGACGTATTTTCATCGCAACGGCAGTCCGTAAAAAACAGCTTCCTCACGACTTGATACATTGTTGAACTGAGAATGAAAACAAGCTCTACGCAGACATCAACTCTTGCAATTAAACTGCACTGGACACACACATGCACGCACACACACACTCTGATTCCTGTGGCTGCTGGCACTTCTGGTTTGAAGCAACAGGATCAGTTTCCGCAGTTCGAGTAGGAAAAAAAATCCTTTTGAATCGGTGTGGTATCCTAAATAATCCGGTATGTAGGACTACGTAATGCAGATTTAGTCTACTAAAGGCAGTTTATGGATGAGGTAGGTTGACAGCGCTGAGCAGAAGGGTGGGGATAGCTACTCGGTTTAGTTTCCTTAGAAGACCTCCTCTTTTCTGCCCACAGACTGAGACACACCCTCAGCAGTAACAGAACTGACACATTTCATGGCGTGTTGCAAAAGTGCCTGATTACTACAGGTGATATAGCCTACACATTGCTGCTTTTCCTTCATATAGTCCCATGTCTTATTTATTTCCCCAAGCTTTTAGTCTCTGCTTTTTGAAACTTAGTTTGTCTTTTGTTGTGGTTTTGTTGTGTAACCCCTCCCACACACACACACACACACACACACACACACACACACACACACACACACACACATATATGCATATTCATACGGTAGTCCCCATATAGTGTGCTCCAGTTGATATATACAGTCTGATTCAGTTCAGTGAGTCATACCGACAGGAATCTGGCAGCTGGCCAAGGCAAAACCTATCCCCAGAACGCTTTAATTGAGGCGCCATTGCTTTGAAGACGAAAAAGGCAGAGATGACAATGGAGAGAATAGGAATTTAAATCTTAAATTCTGTTTTTCAATTTTTACAAAATCGTGTTGTGCACCAAAGAACTTCCAAAAAAGGTCAAGGGGAAACTTTAGGAAAACATACTTAAAATGATAGCAGCCCCCTCCTCGCTACACACACACACACACACACACACACACACACACACACACACACACACACACACACACACACACACAGTATGAACAAATATTCACATTTTTAAGCTAGAGTAAAATAAAAACAATACAGTAGTCAATGAAATAGAACAAGGTAGTAAGGAGGCTATGTGTCCAATACCAGTATCATATTAGTAGTAGTAACTTTGGTTATAGTGGGTATGGTAATGTGCAAAACCAGCATAACAAAATAGCATATTTCACTCAGAAGTCAGTAAGAATCATGGGTTACATTTAAATAAAATGTAACAATATTATTAAAACATAAAAAGAAAGTGTCTTGATGAGTCAAATTTAATATGAATTTCAAGGCAATGTCTTTAATGTACCACGAGGTGGCGACAAATGTTACATAACAGCAGCTGGTATCACTTTGTTGCTAATCGGTCCAAAGGGTGCTGCTGTTGCTAGGACTGACCGCCAGGGAGCGACGGAGTGATGAGGCGGGCTTTAAGGAACTGTATGGCTATAAGCTATACAGTTAAAGAAAGGGTCAAGCTAATATCGGTTATTACTGTATCCGTTTAATCTTTGTTTGTTTCAAAATAAAAGCAGATAACCACTTTACCTCAGTATTTCAACTATATGCTACTGTGCTTGATACTAAATCATTCAAAACATAATCCAAAGTAATGTGTAATTATCGGTTAAAATAATACTACTTTATTGATCAATGGGGAGAAACACTACCTAAAGTAATTAAAATGAGCCTCTTTTTTTACCTAAATCATTTATTCTTACACTGTAATATTACTACCCTAGCTAACCAAAGAGGTTATCTGAATACTTATTCCACTCTTCCACCACTGGTATTAATGATTGTTAATGGGTTCAAAGCAAATGTAATTTATTTTGAAAATTCACAACAGAAAGTAGCTCTTCTTCGTCGTTAGTTTCACTGACTGTAACTGTTGTGTCACCAGTAGCTCTACCATCCTCCCACACCACAACAGTGTTGGTACTGAACACAATGGGGCTGTAATGTCAGCGAGGGGCGATATTGAAGCATCTTCTCAAGAGTACTGATCCTGTGTATGGATTTAATGATGATGAAAAAAAAGAAATTTAAGTTCAAGGTGGACTTTGAGCTGGACGACCTCTCGTCGGTCCCCTTCGTCAACGGTGTCATTTTTTGTAAAGTCAGGCTGCTGGACGGCGGGTTCTCCGAGGAGTCTTCTCGGTGAGGATGTGCGGTGTTATACAGTCATTCAAACACTGACTGGCTTTTTTTTAAGCTTACAGGTTAAAATAGCCGAAGAGCTTTAGCCTACTATGATACATTATTAGCTCACTAGCTAACATGCTACATGACTACCTACTATGATAACGTTAGAAACTAGCTAACGTCAATCAGTTGTCTGCTACTGTAACAGTGTTTGTGGTTGTTCTTCTCCAGTCAAAGCTATTTTAACCGAGCCAGAATTGTAAAAACGCCATTTAGGCATCGACTGGAGAAAACAAACTTTAGCATGTGTGACAATTAGCTCCTGCTCTGAAAATGGCATTTACATTTCACAGGCTCACTTCCTCGCTGGTTGTGGTATTGATTAGCTACTGTGCTATGAGGAACCAGCCGACTTGTCACATAACTGCCACACAGCAAAATACGACTCCTCTGTCTATTGATGATGAAAGGGATAACCTTATTTTGCTGATATTCAACCAACTTTGTATTATTATAATGTTGGTATTATGTGTAAATGAACTGTGTGAAACTTCCCTCCACCTTACAAGTGCCCAGATCTCTTGACTCACTCTGTTTTAGGCCTAACGTATTTATAAGTTACAGTTAAAGTGGCTTTTTATCATTCTGCCCCTCATAGACTACAGAAGGGGAAAGTATTTAGGGCTGCAATTATTTTCATTATCGATTGATGCTCAGATTATTTTCTTGAGTACTTAATTATTTCATCTAAAGAATGCCAGAACAAGTTTACAAAGCCTATTATAAATTCCTAAAACACAAGGTGATGTTTTCATTTAGCTTTTTTGTCCAAACAGCAGTCTAAACCCAAATAAATGTATTATTTTACTGTCACGTAAAGACGAAGAAAAGCAGCATATTTTCGCAGCTGAGAAACTGGAACAAGCTCTTTTGCTTGAAAAATAACTGAAACAATTCATCAAAAAAGATGCATAACACAATAAAGGAAAGGGCAAAAAGCATAATATAAGCACTTTTATATGATATGATAATTACACTGAATTGGTTGTGAAAAGGAAGATGATAAGACGTCACATAACAGTCATGAAAAGAAATGACATAACCCTATATGCTAATTATGCAGACTACACATTACCAATACACTGCTGTCAAGTTGAGACAAGCAAAGACAATCATCTCTTCTTTAACCTGTTTTGGGTTTTTACTCATAAATTAGCCTGGCTTCCAACATTGGACTAAGAGAATGGCGTTGTTTTAGAGGGAGGCTGTAGCCATCTAATGGCTTCACCCAGATTATATATCAAGCCTTCTGTTTGCTCTAGGGTAAGTAGCTCTTGTAAAATGGCTTGCTAGAAATGCCCAGTGTGTCGGACTTTGTGAATCAGGATGCTTCTAAGTTTGTGACATTAAGGTCATTTTAATATAGCTACAATTTTCTTTGTACCTTTTGGTACATACTGTATGAGCAGCCACTGCAGCTGAATCAGAGCAAAGAAACACTAACCCAGACTATGAAGCTGATACGGTTGAGATTCTAATTAAAACATCCTGTTCTGGCTCTGAAATGTTTAAGCTATTATAATTCATAGTCACGAGTCTCAAGCGTCATTAAATAATTCTTTTTTTGCATCAGGTTGAATCGTTAGACCCTCAGATGTCCCTGTTTTCTCTGACACTATTTTGAGTCACCCTAACTGTGAGTGTAAGGGAAGTGAGGATTGTTCATTTCTGAGCATTTCTTTTCCTTTGGTGTGGCTTGTCATCAGGAGGACTTCACCACTGTTACTGCCCAAAACAAGTTTTCCTTGTTGCATACATTTACATTTTTGAAAGTATAGCATTTTATGGATACATTCAGAATCACAGTTATGCCTAGGCATTAGAAAACCCTGCACCAAATTCATTTCAAAATGTTTAGTTTTCTATGTAACAATGTATTAATGAGAGAGTTTATGCCTCAAGCCTGACGGCAGCTGCTTTGTAAAAGGGAGAGCAGCTGTAGTTTAACAAGACATCTGACCCATGTATAGAGATGAAAGAGACAACCTCAGCATGTCCTTAAAACCAGACTTACTCACATACCTGTAATAGGATTTTTGCTACACTGAGAAGTGCTGTGAGTTACAGCACATGCAATCAAGCCAGAATGTCCTAAGCACCCACACAGTGTCCAGCTGGCTGGGAGTTCCCTCTCTGACTCTGGGAGTTCACTCTCGGAAATGTATCAACCCCAGGATGAAGTCAGCGTTTGTACAACATTAGTCACGCAATTATTTTCTTCTTCTATCACTGCACAACTCGGGCATGAATATTCAGTCAGTCTTAAAAGGGATTGGCACACCGTGTTGGTCATTTAAGTCTTATATCGTACATTTCTTGCATTGCAACATGTTCTGTTTGTATCCCTAGTCTTTGTCTCTTTTTGTCACTTTTTTGGAGGTAAACTGCATCATTGTTATTTTTACTGTATTTAAGAGGAAAACCCTCGGCTCTGCTTGTATTTAAACCCAGCAAAATTGGTCCAAATGAATGGCATGTGGACAATCTTGACAGAAGGGAGTTGATTAGGTGAGTGGGAGAGGAGAAGATGCCAGTGAAAGAGAGGCCATCTGGGGCATCGTAATGCTGCCCACGCGTACACGCTCTTTTCTCTTTCTCTTCATCCCCTTCTCTCACTCAGTAGACTACACCTCACTCTCATTTACTCTAGTTATTGACTGGGGATGTGTGCACGTGTTTCTCTTTCACTCATGCCAAAACGAGCTACACCTGCCACCGTCAGCATTAGATCAATTGGTTAAAACAGCACTGTAATTAAGTAGCTTGTTTAATAAGAGGCCTGCCATAATTAAGGCTAAGCACATATAAGCTTGTATTGGCAACTTGAATCAGTAGCCTCAAGCAGAGGGAAGAGATGTGGTGATTGTTGTATTAATCCAGTAGTCATTCAGCTTTAGTGACTTTCATTTGTTATGTAATAATGATACTAAAACTTAATGAAATGAAGTTTTGCTCTTACAGTTTAGGGATGCGAAACCAAAATCGAGTGACAAAGCAGGAGTCAATACTACTCTAAAAAAGTCATTGTTAAAAACCATTTGTTTCTCAATACTGTTTGAATGGTTGTGAATAATGCTGCATGAGTAGAGTCGCTTGAAATGTCTTGATACTATTGCCAATGCAACACCTTTTGTTACTGATGCAAAACATAATTTTCAGAATATAAACATTTATTTCCATCATGGTTTTGGATGTTAAATATGCAGCTGAAGCAGCGTTACAAAAACCTCTTTTAAATGCAGTACAGTCAAAACTTGGCAATTTTTTTACATTTTAAATCTCTAACTTTTTTTGAATTAAAAAAAAAAATGCAAGTTAACAAGACTACAGAACAGTTCAGATATTCAATGCCAGTTTTTTCAGTTTTGTTAGGGATAGGGCTGTTTTTTGGCCATTTGCAGATTATCTGTTTCTGCATTTTATTTGCCTGAAAAAAGATAAAGTTAATTGACTACTACTTTGGCTTGACTTGACCTCTGTGTCTGTCCCTCTGCCTCTGTTGTACTCACCACTGAGTCTGACTTAATGTCCCTCACACAACACTATCGGCTTATCTTTTCTGTGTTATGTTGAAAGTTTCTCATTTATTAAGTAATTGCTTAAAGCGTTAAACAAAGTTTTGTGTTGGAGGTTCCAAAATCTCCAAAAAAATCAAAAATTTTGACTTAAAGATTTTCATTTTCACTGTACGTGTATATCGGTTCCAAAATATTTATCTGTTTTACTAACTAATAATAATCGGTATCGGCCTCAAAAAAACATTTTCGGTCTATCCCTAATTTTTTATGCATATTTGTAAGAAACCTTCTTTCCCATGTATAGATATGATGCATTATGATTCTGGTAAGGAGACAAATACAATCAGAGGTTTTAATGTGAGTTTTCCAAATTGCAAAAGGAAATGAAGCAGCTTTTCAGTTGTACAGAGATGTGTTGAAATGATTGACCTACATAAGGAAGTCAGTGTTTGCACCAACCACCTCTAATATAGGACTATCATTCTGAAGCTGGCTGACATCCAGTTGTAAGTTGTCTTTTGTGACCACAAAATGCAGCCCATGCCAACAAATGCATTTCTGACCTTACAGAGTGCTGAAAGATGGTCTAAGTGGGATTTCTCTTTGCAGGGAGCCAGTGCAGTCCAACTGTGTTCGATGGAGGAAACGGTTCTCTTTCCCCTGCAAGATGAGTGCCAATGCAGGGACAGGTGTACTGGACCCTTGTATGTGCCGTGTGTCTGTCAGAAAGGTACAGTATGGGGCTACTGAGCTCCAGATTTCACATATAGTAATACCTACATAGTGTTGATTCATAATCTGATACTTTGGCTGTGAACATACAGGGTTCAGGTTAAAGATGCAATAGGCCAGGGTTTTAATAAAGGCTGTTGTTCTTGTCAGTGTAAAAATAATAGGCTTAATAAAGAGGAGCGTATCATCCTTGCTAATAGAATTGCTTTATTTTGCTTAAATTCTGGGAATAGTTACGTTCACATTTATGTGCTAAATTGAAACTTGAGAGTGAAATATCAACTGTAAAACACATTTAGCAAGCACAGCATTCTTAAGAAAACAGACTCTTCACACAGTGAAATCGTTTGCCAACCATCCTTTTTCTGTCCTTTAACATTTAACCTTAAACATGAGTGTGCTTTGTGCTGTGGTCGTTCAATCATAGTTTATACGCTATTACAGCCAAAAACCGCAGTAAAATCATGGAAATGGATAAGCCTGAATATGCCTTCCTGGTGAAATGCATCTTGTGTTTCCACATTGTAGCTGCAAGCTATTTCTGATGTGCCCTGCCCTCTTTGTTTTACAACACAGCATGTCAAGTACTCAGAAACCGAACTGTACGGTTGTTTTGCTTTTTGGTTTTGGACTTTAAAATGTCAAATAGTTCCCTCTGCTACCATTCAGACCCAACAGCAAAATAGTAGTTTTGATGTATATTTTTCTGCTAGTGGAAAGTAGCATATTTGTAATAATATTAGTTTACCAACCATAATTAAGTTGTTAAGTTACCATTAATAGTACCAGCACTGGATAGCATGAATCAATCTCTTCACTTTGATTTGTATGGCGCAAAAACATTTAATTCAACTTTCTTTCCCTGTTTTAAACACATTTGACAGGCAGATCATGATTGAATTATAATTGAATCATTCTTAAATGGAGCATAACTTTAGAGTTCAGTTTAATTTAGAAATGTATGCTTCTCTTTTCCAGGAGCTGAAAGGCGGGAAGGCATATGCAAAGGTATTTCCTCACTTATGTTATCCAACCCCCATCCCCTAACCCAACCTCCAGTTCGCCTAGATTTACAGTAATCAAGCATATTTATGTAGATAGCCATGTGAGCCTGTAGCAAACAGATGGCCGTCACTGCCTACGGGTCGGCTCGTTATGTCATATGTTATCGCTTTTACTGTTTGTAAGTAATTATTTACTGAGCAGGCTAAAGCTCTTGTGGACTTTCTGGACTAGATGAAAGATTTGTTTCCCTCTGTAAATATAAAAATTTGAGAAAATTACCAGCTTGTCATTGAAGAAAAAGCAAGTTGTTTAATATTGTTAAATTTCCCTGAAGTTTCTCCCATGTCATGACTGCTGGTGTTTTATATCGAGATTGTCAGAGTGCTGACTGGGCCAAACATCAATCTCCTAAAAGAAAACAAAGTTCACCCAGTGTCATTCTTTCTTCTTCAGCTTGGTTTTGCAGATCTGAATTTAGCAGAGTTTGCCGGCTCAGGGAATACAACCCGCAGATGTCTGCTTGAAGGCTACGATACCAAAAATACCCGCCAGGATAACTCCATCCTCAAGGTAACATTGAAGTTGCGACAACGCATCCACACCAGTCTAATTTGACTTCTTCAGGAGGAAACCTTGGTGTTTTGAATACAATTCTGGTGTTTTTCTCAACTGGGAAGCAAGAGTGGAAATTAGTTTCTGTCATCTAGGATTGAAAAACAATTGCTACTGTAGGTTACCAGTTAGTCCGTTAAATTGTAGCCAGAAGTAAACCATTGAAGAAAGCAGTGTCAACTGTGGAAGATAAGAGGCAAATTAAGCAAGTATCTGCTTTCTTTCATGTAGAAATTTAATTCCTAATTTGTGACAAAGCTAATGAACAAAAAGAAAAGAAATAAATTTAAAGTACAACTATGCTTGAACAAGAAACACTTTTCCTTTTCGTTCTTTAAAAGAATACGCCGACTTATTGAGACTTTAGCTTATTCACCATATCCTCCAGAGTTAGATAATCCCATACATACCCTTCTCATCTCGGTGCGTGTCGTAAGTCTCTCTGACGCACCCACAGCTAGCCTAGCTCGGCTCCAACTAGCCTAGCTCGGCTCCAACTAGCCTAGCTCGGCTCCAACTAGCCTACTGCTCCCAATAGGTGACAAAATAACGCCAACATTTTCCTATTTACATGATAAGCTAAAGTCCCAATAAGTTGAAGTGTTCCTTGAAACTAAGAATCTAGGCTAATGGAAACCTTGAATGCAAGTCAAATGTGAATCATTTAACAAGTTTTTTTTTCTTTCTTTTCATAGGTCATCATCAGTACACAACTCATGTCAGGGGATCCCTGTTTTAAAACGTAAGTTAAACTGATATTTTTCAACTTTTGTATGGCGCCAGATCTGCTTTAGTCTGCAGTTCATGCTGTACTAAGTCAATCAACATTAGTGGAAGCTCACTTGTAGTTCAGTCTATGATGGGATATGGAGTAAAATCCAATATCACGATATTCTTGACCAAATACATTGATGCCCATATTGCAGAGATACAGTTGGGTAGACAATTGGTGCTTTCAATAAACAAAAAATGTACACAATGAAAGTTTTGATAAATAATCACCAGTAATGTGGATACAATGAACAACAATGACTAAGTAGGTAAGGCAAATAAGAGAACAGCTAGAACAGTTTGGTAAGTTCATCACTTTACTGTAATGCAGCCTTTAACACCAGGAAAAGACAAGACTTGTGTCCTATTACAATATTAAATATCCAAAATTTAATATGAAATCTAGTTTCATATCAATGTCGACATAATATTGATATATTGCCTAGCCATAGTTTAGTAATGTAACCTGCAATTCCATTGTAAACCCATTTATTGCAAAATGTTTTGGACTAAACTAGCTTGTGAATTAAACTATTCTGCCTGTGCTCTACTATTAGCTTGCCCAGATTTAGATATTTACCTGAGAAACCAACACCAAGCCAATGACCTGGACTGGACTGTAATTTAAAGCGGTGTCCTCTTTGTTCTATCAGAACCCCCCTATCTCTCTCTCTCCATATATTTTCTGTCTGTATCTCTGCTACCACTATCACATTAAGGCAAAAACCCAAAACAGAAAAATAACGATTCTGTATTATATGACAAGGTTATGTTATTCAATCTGCTGCTCATTGCACTTGTTTGGGAGTGGATCCAAGAATGCTGCTGTAGGTGTGGTAATGACAGCTCTCAGTACTGCACCTCAGGCTGGGGAAAGTTTCATGAGACTCAAACCATACAGAATTAAGGGCTACACTTTACTAGACGTATCTACATAGGGGGGCCACTGTCATGAACTGTCATAAACATTTATGACATAACGCTTCTTTTAGTAAGTGTCATTTAGGTTTTGTCATGACAAGTTAGGGTTCATGTTTCATGACTGTGTCATGTCACTCTTATGTAGATACCTTCAAGTAAAGTGTTGCCGGAATTAAGCAAGCCAAAAGAACTGTTGGCTAATCAGAACTCCACATTCCAAAAGCATTGCTTGATTTCATCCTGCAAGTATACTGCAAGTTATTGCACTAGTTATTCTAGTAGAAATATGACTTTCAGTGAAAGTATGTGTCAGAGTGTTTCACCCAAGGGCAAAAAATATTCAGTAGTCTGTATGTTAATGTCAAAAGCTGCAGCGTCTTTTATTGCAGCATGTATTCAAATACTAAGCATCTACAGTATATTCACTTTTTGCTTTAGCTGAATGCTATTCTGAATGCTAATATTTTATGCTCTTTCCCTTGATTAATCTTAATGTTTTAATCCTCACAACCCCATTTCACCCTGTTTTTTTTTGTCTTTCTCACTTTGCTTTGTATTATTAGACAATTGACACATTGAAATACAAGACAAGAGAAAAAACCTTATTGTCTTTCCTGTGTCACCAGGCCTCCCTCCACAGCCACAATGATCGGGATCCAGGGTGATGGAGAGAGCCTGCTGGAGGAGAGGAGGGGAGGGGACTCACAGAAAGGCTGTTCTGGTGAGACAAATCACGGCACATTACACTCATCTGCCCTGCTTAGTCATCCTGGTTTTCCAAACATTCACAGGCACCTAATAGAGCACACTTTTTAGCCATCCTATTGTGTGCCGAGTCTATGGTTTAGAGTTTTGATTTACTTTTATGTCTGTGTTCTTATTATAAAACAGATACTATAACAATCTCAATGTTTTCTGGTCTGCCTTTATTTACAATGTTAAATTTCTGCTTATAATTGGTGTAGCTTTACATTGGAATGACATGGACACATCCCTGATAACTTTCAGGAAAACTAAAATATTTCTCCTAACATTTTGACCTGTAATCACAAGGCTGAAATACATTTTCAGCATGATTAGATTCCCATCTGGATAGCTGTGTAAGGTTAATGCACACCTCACCGCTTGTCGTTGTTGTAGTGTCTACTGGCTAAATTCAGATTAGGAGAAGCCATAAATAATTGTAAGTAGTACCTTCTGATAGAGTGCTCTGTTATATTAAATAATTCATTGCTTTATAACACCCTTGACAGCAATAATAGCATAACCTTTGATTTATCTGCCTCCTTGACATACTCCGTTCCATATTTGTAACCGCACTCAGCCCCTGCGGCTAACGCACATCGGCCATAGCCTGCTGCGCCTTAACATTGTTAAACGTTTCACATAGGCAATTTACATCTACAGTAAAGTGCAAACCCATTTTTTTGCACATTTTCTGCACTTTTTTGTTGGCGTACAGTATTAGTTAGAACTGCTGCAGATGATATACTCTTATTGCAGGTTGGTTGTTGATGTCAAACTTCCAACTAGAGATGTTCCAATACCAGCATCGGTAACGCCTCCGATACCGCCTAAAACACTGGTATCGGGAAGTACTAGAGTTTATGCACCAATCCGATACCACGTAATGAAGCCCTAAAGAAAATCTAAGATAAAGTAGCTTATTTATGTTCTTTTTTGTTATAACTGTTAAACTGTATGATAAAAGAAAGTTTTGTAACATTCATTGTTTGTGTTTGTTCATGTTCAAAGAGTTTATCCTGAGCCAGACAGACAACAAATCACATCACATCATATCACATCCATACAGGGATAGTAGTATACAGTTGTTAAAACATAATAAAATATATTTTACACTGGTATTGGACCAGTACTCGGTATCGGTCGATACGCAAGTTCAGGTATCAGAATCCGCCGGGTTACACCCAAGGAACCAAAGATTGGTTCCTAATTAAACGAAGGGCACTAACTAGCTCTTACAACAGCTATTTATCTCCAATCCAGCACTATGAAAATATTTCTCTCCCAGCTGCCTTTTCTGCTACATTTGTTTCACCCCCCCTCTGTCTTGTTCTATGTGTGTTTCTCCATGTGTGAACATATTGCAATGTTGATTCTCATGGAAGCTTAAGTGTAGTGCAGCTCTTTCATGTATAATTCAAGCTAGTTCTCTTTTAGATTAGCTACAATCTGCTCTAACCCTGTAGGCTCTTGCAAGGTTAAAAATAGGAGTGTGCGCAAGTCTGTCTATTGGGTTTGTGTGTTTGTCTGTGCACACCGCATGTGTACGTGTGGCTGTGCCTCAGGGGTAGAACGGTCGCCTGCCAATCGGAAGGTTGGTGGTTCGATCTCTGCAGTTCCATGTTGAAGTGTCCTTGGGCAAGACGCTGAACCCCAATGCTGCGCCATAGGAGTGTAAATGTAAATGTACACTGCAGGTGTGTTTCATGTGTGTGAGCAGTATCAATCAGATCATTGTACTCCCAGTTACAGTTTTTGACGTCACACACACATAAACAACAATGGCGACCCCTGTTGATGCTCTACAGACGCTGGTGATTAACGGAGAGAAATAGACATAAAGAGGCAACATAAAGTAATTTTGCACATTGTAATCAAAACAATACACAAACAGTTGTGTACTACTACAGGTAATGTTTATTAAATGAAGCATAAAATATGCTAGCTGGAAGGGTTTGTTGGGACTGACTTCAAGGTGTGACTTACGGGCTAAAAACTGTGTCCTGGAACGCAGCATGTCTGCCGTCTCACCGCCGGCTGCTACTAGAGACCAGTGTTATTTTTCCAGGTTGGACGAGGGCTTGTTTTAATGAAAATGAGTTTGTAGCTCGTTGTTAACCTTACTACGTTAGGAAAGGTGCGCCGTTTGTGATTTAATAACATTTCGCTACAGAGTAATTGATCCCGGAAGTTTGAATCTGTGAATATCTTTCTAACTTTGCGCACATTTATAAAACAGATATTACGGATTAATGCACACGTTTATGAAATCAAAGGAACGGATTTTTATTCTGTGTGCACGATTTAGTTTTTTTCTTCTTAGCTGAGCCCAGGGGGGCTGCGTATTCTCCTTCAGTTAGTACAATCGACCACAAATGTTCATGTCAGAAACGCGTACTTTGTTCAGCTATTCCTGCTTTTATTCATTCAAAACTATCTATGCCAAACACAAATCTGGTGTATTGAGCGAAGAATGAGCCATGCCATGGTATTAAATAAGTAAACAGCATTAGCTTTGCACGTTTTGTTCTTGTTTGTCCCGTGCCTCTCTACTATGTGGAAGCATAAGAAAAGCTGAACATGTAGCTTTTCTACTATATTATGGCAGTTTGTTGCAATAGAGCAGACTCTATCTAAAACAGAGCTTTTAGTCCTTCGTCATCCCGTCTTTTCCTCTGTTCTTTCTAATCTCCCAGAGAGTCGAGAAGGGAAGTGTCCTGTTGTTTCTGATGAGCTTGGGGGCTGCGGCCACTCCGCACATCCAGCTACGCCAGCCAGCAGTCCAAACTTTCAGGTAAGGGCATTACACATTTCAAAAAAATTTTACATTTTTTTTTCCTGATTTACTGTTGTCGACCTGACATGGATGGCAAGCAATCATACATACCATGTTTGCAGATGGTAAATAATGTATATGTAGCTGTCCAAGCTGGCTTTGTGAGTTACAGAATTAAACTAGTTGTTACCACCGTAAACTACACAACATATAAATCTTTCTCTTTTTCTGGAGGAACGTATGTGTCAAACTGATCAAGGTCAAACTGAGAAAAGCTTTTGACTAAAGAGGACGGAAGTAATAAAACAATTTTCCAGTGACACTACACCAGAGCAGTTTAAATGTGAGGCTTGAGTTTCCATTACAGGCAGATCAGATGACTGTAATAAAAGATCAGAGGAAGTAGAGAGACGTGCTAAGAACGGCTCTGATGCCTCTCTAATTTTAAATTTCAAAATGTATTTTCTGCCTCATATTAACATGTGTGGGAAGTTTGCTCTCCCCTTGCTGTAGTGATCTGATGCCCTGATATAATCGTAAATAAAAAGAACAGACAAAATAAAATACCCAACAATAGCATAAGATACAAACAACAATCATACAAAAACAGTGTGCTAGCAGTAATAGAATGCATTTTTTAGTTTAAAGATAAGTTTAGAGAAGTTATTTTAAGGATGTCACTGATTCTGAAAGCCTCCAATGTCTCTTTCTCTGAATGTCTTCCTGACATGAACAGAGCGTGAGTGTTACTGTAACTTTACCGCACTGCTAAATCTTTTAACACACTGCAAGTTGCAAATCCTCTTGACAGCACAGCCAAATGGGTTTTGCCAGATGTAAAACAAACTAAAACTGTATAATGTATTATACAAATAGCAAGCAGATCATTGATTTATGAATTGTTTTCATTCAGATATAAGGCACTAGGCAGTAAATCTGTATCTTCTTCTACACTTGTCATTCAAATGTAAAGCACTAATTGGACTTTCATGTGCAGTCATCAAATTGATCCACTTTCATTAATGTTTAAATGCAGATTAGACCAGTGGTGCTATTACTGCATGCGTATAATATTATGAATGGCTCTCTTGAATGCTCCAAGGCACCTTTGTATGATTTCTCAGGCATACAGCATTATTGATCATAGTGATGATGAAACCTAGTGAAGAATTTATCGGCTAAATTCTGTTTTGCAGAAAACGGAGCTAAAGAGAGTGAATTTTGGACTTACTTTCAGAGTAGCCAAAGAAAATCAGCTATTACCAGAGTTAAGATCGGCTACTGTTTTATATATTATATTATAAAATCTTTGTCCATCTCTCTCAGGATACAGCACAGGTCACTCCCGCTCCTCCAGCATGTCAGAGTTCAGCCACCGGAGAAACCATTCAGTGGGCAGCGCCTCAACGGGCATCGGCAGCATCCCAGAGCCCAGCGAGGACCGAGACAGAGAGTCCAGACCCTGCCCTGCTCTGCCTGAACACCCAGTCCCCACCACCACCACTAACAACCCAGTGGGTACACCAGTACGCAGCGCCTCATCCTGTGAACGACTCAACAGGTGAATCTTTAGTTGATTTGTCAAGTACAGAAAGGTAATTTACTAAAAGTATCCAGAAAATAATCATCATACAGAAAGCAGTCAGCAAGTCATGTTGATCTCTTTTATTGTAGGTGTAATGAGTACATAACAGAGCAGCAATTGTTTTAAGGAAGTTAACAAACTTTAGGTTAAATCCCACCTGAGTCTGTGTCACATTTCAGGAAGCAGCTGTCATGCAATAAAAAGCAGCGAGGCAGAGCAGCGGAAAAGTATTTGGTTTCATTATGTGGTGTTAATAGCGGATCTTAGTATTTATGGAAATCTTAGTCATTGTGTTTGTGAAGTGGCCAACCATCAATCAAGCATAGTAACTTCACAAAGTCACTCACTCCCTCTAAGGTCTATATAAAAGCATCCAAAGAGCACCATGTCATGGGACCTTTAAGGTGCACTTTATATTCAGTCTTTGAAGACCAGCATTTAGTCATGTAGTGTTTACGTTATTATTACCTCAGACACTGTAGCGTGTTTTACTTCATCCAATTATTAATGTTCAGGTTTTCAGTTTTTTTAAAGGAATAGTTAGTTTTTGTACATTTGCTTTCTTGCCAAGAGTTAGATGAAAAAAATCTATACCACTTTCACATCATTTCCAGCTGCTTAGATGGAATCCCTTGGCTCACACACCTTTGCCTAGCACTAATTGAAATGTAGATTCACTATGAGAAACTAGCAACATTTTTTCGTTTGTGGTGAAAGCCATCAGTGGTCTAATAAAAGTGATCCTCTCATCAGACACCCTGTGAAGCAGGACTCCATGGAGTCTCAGCTAAAAAGAATGGACGACACGCGGGTGGATGCTGACGATGTTGTGGAAAAGATTCTCCAGGGTCAAGACTTTACGCCCAGCCTACTGGACTCCAGTGCTGAAGGTAGGCTACTCATCCAGAGAAGCAGTAGGGCGTCAGCGTTGCGTATGTTCCCAGGCAGATTTCCCCCATCTTGTATCGTCTCTTCAAGGACAGGTTAAAGTTATAAAACACAACCTTATTCTCAAACTCTGTTTCATAAACTCATGAACTCATTCATTAAAAAAAAAAAAATATTATTATTAATTAAAAAAAAAAAATTGTTTAACTGATAACTAGGGCTGCCTCTAAAAATCATTGTCATTATGTTTTATCTACCAAAATCTTGATTAATCTATTCATTATTTTGTCGTTTTGTACGTGTGACCAACAGTTTCATTGATAGAAAATAAAAAGAAGCAGAACATATTGATATTTAGGAAGCTGGTATCAGCAATTTTTGGGCTTTAAAATTGACTCAAAAGCTAAATCATTCATCAAATAGTTTCCAACATTTTTCTGACCAATTAATCAAATAATCACAAACCACAAATACCATTCAGTTTGTATTATCAATCATTGGTTGCAGCCCTAGTCTGGAGTATGACTGTATGTGTTATAGTAAATGCACAGCTACTTTGCCCAACACAATAATTAACTTGACAGTACTGTGCTACCCAGTGAGTCAGTCTGTGTACTTTGAGGAGAATGGCATTGTTTTTCTTTTCAAGGTCTCATCCAGCTCAAAGCTAGGAAAGGAAAGCTGCTGTCAATACATGATTATTTTTAGATTGCCTAGCAACTGGCTGCTCCTCCATTTTACAGCAGGATGTGGGTTCTCTCTGTACCGAGCGTATGAATACTGACTACAACTCTGTCTGTTTCAGAGGAAGGCTTGCGTCTGTTTGTTGGTCCTGGGGGAAGCACAGCCCTCGGAAGCCATCACCTTCCCACCAGGTGAGCATTGGATATTCACTGAACTTAAACCTTTAGTGTGTAACTTTTTTATAATAATGAACATCCATTACATTCAAGCCATTGCTAAATGAGTTAATACAAAGCTAATTAAGCATATCGGTTCCACAAAACTCGCTCTATATTTCTCAGCATGGCTGTGTTTAGAAATTGGTCTCGTCCGGCGACTTTCGGACTCAGAAACTCAAGTAAAGATAATTACCTCTAGTCCATTGTGCTTTTTTAATCCTTTGTGTCCTCCTTGGCTACGTAGCAAGTAGAAGCACTGCTACTTGGGTGGACTGTTGTTACTCTCTGCTCCTCACCGCGGGGCATCTCAGGTGCTGCGAGCAAATCACTCCACCCAAGTAGCAGAAGTAGCAGTGCTTCGCCTTTTGTAGAGAATTGTTCCCTGTATGTATACGGTTAGAATGACAACTGTGTCTCATGTGACCTTCTAATTTGATCATGCGGTGACTATACAAATCACAACATGTAAATAGGAACGTGTTGGCGTTATTTTGTCACTTATTGGGAGCAGAAGGCTATATGGAGCCGGTTACGTCCAGCTTCTGTGGTAAGCTAGGCTAATGGTGAGTATGTCAGAGTTACGACACTCATGGAGATGAGAAGGGTACGTATGAACTTATCTCCCGCCTCCACAGTTCTGCGGAGGAGGGTCTGGCTAGTCCACACAGCATTCCAGGATAGGAGAAAAAACATACTCTGGTTTATTGGCATTTCTTTAAACCAATCACTTCGTCTTGGGTGGTCTTAAGCACCGAGCGGAGCCCCGGTGCCGCTGCTAAACAGCCTCGGGAAAGAACTTGTTTTGGTGGAACATGAGTACATTAAAAAGTTGAGTACATTAAAAAGTCGTGCAACATAAAACTCAGATTAGAGAGATAGTCTAGCTAGCTGTCTGGATTTACCCTGCAGAGAGCTGAGGAGCAGTTAACCATAGTCCTCAGAAATCCAATGGAGTTTAAATTGCAACACAAAGAAAGCATAAGGTAACAGACATCCGAAAACTGACATCCAGAGGAATTTCCGGCAGAACAAGAGCAATCCTGTAACTGGATCGCCGTGGATATGGACTAGGTTAGGGTTAGAAAATGGTGTCGCCTGTCATTTCGCCCAGTATATTAATCGGCAGTCTGATACCTACTACAGTGCGTAGTGATAGGTGGAAACATAATTTAACATAAATAGTGGACTTCCATAGGAATGCTTACTCAGCTTTTAGCCCATTTACTGCGTATTGATAACTTTTCTGAATTTAAATAATGACCTGGTTTGGTGCAGAATTATTTTAACACTAGAAGAAGCAGGAATGATTGATTTGATGCATTGTAAGTTGTCAGCCCGTTCTTTGTGATATGTGAGCCAGATATTACGTTGGTTGCTAATTTTTTCATCATTTTTTTTTTTCTCAGGGTTGGTGCTGGAGCGTACGAGCAGGTGGTCATAAAGCGTTAGACCTGCAGACTCTCAGAGGTGGACTGACACTGCTTGCATAAAAAAAAAATCAAGGCTGTGTCAATTTCCCTCTGCATTCCTACAGCACACCCGGTCCTGATCAGCAGCATGGCATCGTCCTGACCTGATCATTCTGTGAGCGGGTGACATTACAACAGTGCCCTCCTGTGTTCATATCTCCTGTATGACACTGTAGCTCCCTGATAGAGTTTTAAGAGTGAGAGGTAAACCGTTTATATCTCAGTGTGAACATACAGATATGGATTAAGTGAAATGAAACATTAGCCAGTATTTTAAAAAACATTAACATTTGTATAACTAAAACTTTCCACTCCTTATTTACTGGGTGTAGATTAGCCTCATCTTTTTTCAGGTCAACTTTATCACGCAGAATCGTAACCCAACCCAATTTTAACTGTTAGAAACTGGACGCAAACGATTAATCTTTCTCTCTAATGGAGGACACGGGGACAGGCTGTGTGTGTGCATCATCAGAACAAACTGAATTCTACACTGAAGAGGAGTATGCAATGCGCTTTCAATACATTCCTTTAGTCTCTCAGTGTTAGTTTTGGACTTCCTTTTCAAATAGGATGTTGTATTTAATATAAGCCTATAAGCTGCTAAAAGTTGTAGTTGTTGGCACTCTGACAACAGTTGGTGTTTTGAAGTTTTTGAGTATTTTACTACAAAGACGAGACATCAGACTTAAGCTATTTGATGAGTGAACGTGTACTGTGTGAATGTGTATGTGTCCGCTATGTGATATGATCACTTTTATTAGTAGTAACCGTTATCCTGTTATATTGAATGAGTGGAGGGATGTGACATGATCTCCTGTAAGGAATGCTATATCGGTACTTGCAAAACGAAAATAGGAAACATTACAATTAGCTTTCTAGCTATCATAATAGGTCCTTGTTCTCATTTGTTCGCGGAGCAGAACATCCTGCACTAGTAATCTGCCCTACAAAGGCAAAAAACAGCCACGTATATTTTCAAAACTTTTTGTTCAGTCTTTTAATCCAACTTTCTGACTAGATCGATATTGGTAATCCAGTTTCTTGAATTCATATTCATTAGCCAAATTTAGTAAACTTCAACTTTGCTTTTGACTCTAGTGACATTCATGTACTTTGGTGTGATTGAGATACCTTCAAATCACATATTCATATGTATAACATTGTAAATTATATTTATTTCACTATATAGTAATGTTATTAATACATGTACAGACACCCAGCAAAATGGATACATTTAATTATGATTTAAAGACTGAATAATGAGAAAAGTTCAGTTTTGTAAAAAAAAAAAATAGTTTAAAAGGACAGGAAAGCTGAAAAACACATTCTGTTGGTACATACTGTGTTTTCCTCCTAAGTTACTGCTGTCTGCCTTTGTAGGGCAGTTAATATCAAAAATAAAAAGGGGCTTCTGTGATGAATAGTACTATAGAAGGGCATATATCTAATGTTAAGCGTTTCAGCTATGTATCTATTGTATACCTATGCTTTGCAACTTAACTACATCTTTCTGAGCTGGCCTGTTGACCAGGAAGCTCACATCGGTGAACAAATGGAAGATCCTGTGACGTACTAACAATTTAATTAATGTGTAACCGAAGCATACTGTCATTTGTTTCACTTAAAGATTGTACAGAGGACTAGTTAAGTAATCCACTGCCATAAGTAAAATACTCAACAGCACCTGTTTTTAAAAAGGCCTAGAGTACTAGTTTTGTGCGTGTATCTATACCTCCTAACATCTTAACTGTAACATTAGAGAACAGTCTTAAAACTATTATAATTAACCAATGCAATCATAGCCTTGCATTGCCAGTCGTATCTCCTCTGCGCTGTGTTAGTGCTTAATTTTCTGGGGTGGGGGGGGTTCTTTACACAAATCACAATCTGAGGAAGGGGAGGAATGAAGACTATCTGGTAAACCAGACTAATGTAATCAACACATGAACCATTAGTGCTACAGACAAAAATCTAAAAATATATATCTGCTCAGTTTTAAGATCCTGATGTCGTCATGAGCGTTCACTATTTACATTTCCAGCCTATTAGAAGATTAAGTGGACAATGTATTCATTTTATTCACAAATTAGCCAAAGTACACAACATACTGTTATTACCTGGAAGCCTGTTAGGCCTATGCATAATGAGAATACTACATTCATTATTACTAGTGAAAACAAATTGTACAGTATCTGTAATTTTCTGTCTCCTGTCATAAGCCATATTATAGGTAGGATAACTCCTCCGAGAAACTAAATACATGTTAAATCAATATCTGCACATGCATTATCAGTGTATGGTCAGTGTTCTCTGTTTTATGTCTATGTTCTGCATGATTAAGACGTCCTGGTGTTGGCTTGCAGAACTTAAAACATGTTTTTATTTTTATTTTAATTGTGCCATCTTTTAATCTGAATATTACCACATTGAAGGAACAATTTAGCTTGCCTATTTAGCATGTAGGAAAACATTTTGTTCTCATTTCATGTTAAAAACCAATATCTGTGCAGTGTATGATGTAACTGTAAATCAGTGTTCTCATTTTGTGCTTCTATTTTTGGCAAGGTGTAAATGTCCAATGTTGAAAATCACATCTGTTTTTAAATCTTTCATTGCTGGTATTGCGCCATATTTTTGCTAAATATTTTTATTGTGAAGGAAATCAAAGGGTTATCACTACATAGTTAAGACAGTGTTGAGTGCATGATTTATGGCTACCAAATAACTATTGATTTTTTTGTTTTATCTGTGTGACACAGGTATAATTATCATGGTACCTAACATGTTGTTACAAACATGGTTTCTTCTTCTCTTCTGTGAAGCTGTTGTCTATGTATAAAACTGTAAAATGTATTCTCCTGTAAAGTGATGTTCTACGCTGTTCTGACACTGTCCACACTTGTCCTTTCGACCAACATTTGCTTCCTTAACAAGTGTACTGGATGCTTCAAATGTTTACCTTGCACTGTTAAATAAAACCGTTAAAAACCTTCAGCATGTTTTGGATTGCGCTTCAATTTGGGTATAATGAACACCACCACTAACCTTTTCTCACATTTAGAGCTTTATTGTTGCCTATAACACAAAGATGCAGTCAAAATAAACCATCTAATAAATCCAAAAGCCAGTTTCTACAGTGCAGTTGGGAACGGTTACTACAACTGCACTGTCCTGTAGTAACCAAGGAAAACTCAAAAAGTCAGCTACTTGGGCGACCTCTAGCTCAGCCAGTAAGAGTTTGCCCCACGTAGGCTTTAGTCCTGCAGCGGCCCGGGTTCAAATCCGACCTACGGCCCTTTGCTGCGTGTCCTCCCCCATCTCTCTCCCCCTTTCATGTCTATCCATTGTCACTAATAAAAGGGAAACGCCCCCAAAAAATAATCTTAAAAGAAAAAGTCAACTACTGGTCCCGACAACAAACTTTCCAGATCAAACATTTTTCTCCCAGTCTTCCTCTGTCTCAGCACTGACGGAGCATACTGCATACCCGCTGTCCTCCAAATCATGATCCTCTTCTTCCTCTTCAAGGTCTGAAAAAACACAAATGAAGGACTAGATTCACAACCACAAAAACCTATAAATTCATAGAATACGCACTGGAGGAATGAAAAAGCATTGGATACAGTCAAAGTGGCGGTGACTGTGTTGAAGCAAGGCATCGATACATCTTGCAGTGACGCCTCTGGTTTGAAAAAACAATACTGCGTTGAGGAGTCTGCTTAAAGGTTCTATGACATGGTGCTTTTATATAGACCTTAGTGATCCCCTAATACTGACATGGTCTCTTTTATATAGACCTTAGTGGTCCCCCTGAAGTCTCTTTTATATAAACCTTAGTGATCCCCTAATACTGTATCTGAAGTCTCTTTCCCAGAATTCAGTCTTGGTGAAGAATGACAGCCTCTACGAGCCAGTCCCACAATGAGCTTTCCTTAGGATGTGCCATTTCTGAGTCTGTAGCTTTAAATGCTATTGAAGAGGAGAGAGGGGGGCAAGGTGGAGGGTGGGGGTGTATTTCTTTTATTTTTTAAAGATTATTTTTTGGGACATTTTTGGCCTTTATTTTTGAGAGAAGGGGAATGACATGCAGCAAAGGACCGCAAGTTGGAGCCGAACATGGACCCGCTACGTCGAGGATCAAACCCCCAAACATGGGCGCCCGCTCTACCAACTTAGCTATCTAGGCGCCTGAACCCTATTTTAACGATCTAAGTGCACAGCGTGAAGTACGGAAGATATATTTATTCATAATTCACACGGCACACACACAGAACATCAAAGGTGTGTTTGATTTTTGGCGTGTTGTCACACCAGAAGGCAAATTAGTTTCTAATGAACCTGGAGGCAGCCAAAAAACGCTGGATAAACTATTTACGGGTAGACACTGCAGGTTTGTTCAGACCCCACCCCCACCCCCGCTCCCGTCTGGCGCTAGCCCCATCTCCGACCAATCAGCAGTCTGCAGGTTTTCACGTCACCTTTTGGTATCGCCTCAGCTCGCTTGGAACCTTGACTGAGGTAGTACTACAACAAGTACCTGTTAGCAGGTACCAGGGACATTTTTTCGTAATGGATAAACAAAAAAGGCGAGTAGAGTTGACGCGAGTCGAGTAGCTACCATGCAGTGGAAAAACGTCATATGGCTGCAGCCTGGAGACCTCCTGTCTCATGGCTCCCTTCTCAAACGTCCCAGTGCTTCCCAGCAGTCACCCCCCCTGCTGTTCATAAGGTGCTTCTGCACCCCTTTTGTTTCAGACGTCCCACCAGCCTTTGGGCCACGCCTCCTCATTTTGACATCTGTCCAGTCCAAATGGAAAAGCTAAACGTTAAATCGAAATGTCAAATTCAAAAGATAAACATTTTACATTTCAACTTAGCTTTTTCAGTTTTCTTTTTAAAATTAAATTATGGCATGATTTTCCCTAGTAGCATAGTAAAATAATATTTTTTATTTCACTCACTTTTCTCTTTGGGCTTTCAATTTGAATTATGAATAAATATATCCTCCATAGTGAAGCGCATGGCGCAGGTGCGTTTAGGTTGTGTCCAAATCCACTTTTGCTCGTTTGATGGCAGACAAATGGGTCCATGTGCATGGTTCAAAAGGGTTGTACTTAGTGTCTTCATTAATCCATAGGTGTTTTGGTTGTAAAATGCAATAAACCAATCAGAGTGTCATCTCCTATTCCCTTTAATGCCAGGCGCGTTTGTACCATGGCACACTGCTATTATGATGGCGGATTTGCACCATAATATTTTTATTCGTAATCTTTTTAATCTTTTGCATGTTTGTGTGCTGCTGTGCTTCCCTGTGTGTATGTGTAACAAGAACAGTGTGCACGTGTTGTGCACGAGCCTAGGCACATTTTACTAATTTGCTGTTAAAATTACAATGACATGCTGTGTTGGTCAATGGCGTGATCACTTCCCACTGCCTCAAGATAGCAATACACTACTATTTCACCTGAACACACCTCCCTGTAAGACCAGCACGGCCGTGGGCGCAAAGATGGGCGCAGGTGCATTTGCTATTTTAATGACACAGGCACTAGACGGGAAATTGACAAGTGCGTCGGTCTTAAACTAGCAAAGACACTTGGAACGGGCTTTGTGCTGCACCGAGTGCAAGATAGGGCCCTTAGTCTCTCTCTTTCTCATGGGCCGGACAAATTCTCTTGGCAGGAAAAGCAGAGAAAGGGGAGTTAACCTTTCCCCTTATTACATCATATAGGGAAGATTCCAGATTGGCCCATCTGAGCTTTCATTTTCAAGTCAGAGCACGATTCCCAGGGCTCAGTTTCCACCTATCGCCATTTCCAGCCACTGCGGGACCATAGGCAGGCCGCGGAAACTCATATTAATGGGACCTTTAAGCGGAACATCACCAGTGGAGAAGAAATGTACACACCAGAAGAAGAGTAAATTGCTTACCAACATTGACAACTTCTAGAATAGATTCATCCCCTTCTCATCATGAATGTTTAACGTTTTACACATATAATGGACATAAAAGTGATCACATATTAACAGTACCTTGTTCCTGGTCATTTAGGAGCACAGCAGAGCCGTCCTGGCTCAGTTTAACTTCGGGGTCATTCGTCAGGATATGTCTGAGATTACCGAGACTTCCACTCAGGTAACTGAGTTTGGGGCAGCAGGACCAAAGCACAGCCAGAGGTACAGACACACACCTGCCAGCACACACACAAAAAGGGGACATTACGACATGAAACCTTTATGCTAGCTGTGATGCCAACGTTTTGTAGATATTTTTCAAATGAAAGATCAATAATGATATTTGTATGTTTTTAATAGCAGCTACATGAAACAAATATTGAAATTTTAAAAAAAGGCCTGTGCTTGTGATCTGCATATCACAAACTGCCTTCAGCCATCGCCATACTGTTCCTCCTCTTCGAGGAAACACACCTGTGCAATTTGCGAGACTCCTGTTGTCCTTCACCATTTGTCCAAAACAGCTCTGATTCCTGATTCTCCCCTGGATTTTTCATTTCTGCTCCACATGCTGCTGTGAGGTATGATACGTTGGTTAATTTTTTTTAAACATAATTTAAGCTTCTTATGTGTTAAACTTGCCAAGAACATTTTATCACAAACAACCTGGCAGTACAAAACACAATGATATTCTGGAGAAACTTTTGATTTAGAGAAAACACACCAATGGAACTGAGATTCAGACAGTTCAAAATAATTTCCTGGGCGCTTTTTAATGGCCCTATTGCTTCCAATATTTGTTGTTGTTGTTGTTGGGACGTTCACCTGTCTGTTTGTCTTCCATCTCCATGTGTTGTTCCGACGCTCTGAGGAATTCCCCCCTTCCCACTCAGCCCGACACAATGCATAAGTGTCATCCCTCTCACCAGTCTTCTCCTCAATCCAGTTTCTTTTCATCTTTTCTGCCCAGTACAACACCTCACTCACCAGGACCCTCTGCAAGATGTTGTTGTTATGCAGGCTGGGGTAGTTTATACTATAGAGCTGATATAGAAACAGGTTAAAAAAAAGAGACATAGATCACAATATCAGATTGTCATAGAAATCCTTATGGATTGTGAGAGCATCCTGGATGTCCCCCACATATTTTTGTACCTATATAGAACTCAAAATAAATGTGCACTTAGCATCTATGGTGATCTGTTAATCATCTGACTGAATATAAGGTAATTCTCAACAACCCCAGACACCCCAAAAAACGTTTTGAATTTTATACATTATTCTAACAACTAATTTAAAAGTTGTTTCAGCAAAGATATACAACATATTTGTATACTAGTGTTGCCTTTATTTGGTAGTGAAACTAGCGATCAACAAAAAATATGCAAAGGGAAAGGGGAACAAAAAATCCCCATGAATCGGTCACATAGCAACAGGTTGAGTCTTTTAAGACTGGGTCAACATGACTCAGAAATGACTGAGCTATAAAGATGTTTACTCACCAGTGTGTATGAAAACACATCCTCAGCATCATCATCAAACAACATGTTGCCATCCTGTCTCCCTTCAAGCCGGCGAAACACACCAATCTGGGAGCAGAAGCCAACTCTCTCCTGCTGGCCGGGTGGGGCCTGTCCAACACCAGTGAACTCCACCTCATAACTGTACTCCAAACACACCTTCAGAGCCCTGAGGAAGGATGCAATGATAACACAATTCAGTTTAAATATTTATTATTGATTGAGGAACATTTAACAGTGCTGATGTGTTTTAGGGCGGATGTATCCATTAGCATTCCCTGTCTCTACCATGTTCATCAACACCATCAACTTTGTGATTTCCACTACACTCAAAAAAGCTTTAAAATGGAAAAAACAGCTTACCAGGATTTGAACTCTGCTCTGGTCCACTCAAACTTGTGATCACTGTGCCTGAAACCTGCCGGTTGATGGAAAAGGTGGTTGAACTCAAAGTTTGGAGTACTGACGATAACCGCCACTGGGGTCATGTAACCAAACACCACCTTAGAGAAGCGCTCCACGTCAGCCAGAGTGAGGTGCTCTATGCTGCAGACAGCCAGGGCGGAAACATGGTGTTAAATAATGGTCCAGAGGGACACAGAGAAACAGAAAGATGGAAATTACAATGATAGAGAGAAAGACCACATTAAGATGGGGAAAAGGTGTTAAAGCAAGAGAACAAGACAATTGACAAAATATGAAAAAAGATGAATATTTCTACCAATAGCTGCCAAAGTATGAACACTTGAAGTCATTGAACCTCAACAGCCAAACAGCCCCTTACAGCTCTATACTGGTCACCAGATCAAATCCTCTGAGGCGGGCGTCTTCTTGTGTGACTGAGCCTTGGTACAGTTCAATGCGCAGCTGATCAAAACTTGGCTGCAGATAGTCAGTTGACATAGGGGCTAATCCATGCCTGAAGAAACACATAAGCAGTGTACACATTATCAATCAACACAGTATTATCACAACAACAAAAACACAAGGTGATCATGGAGTCAAAGATCAAGCACTTATCCAAAAAGCAGGGGGGAGGGTCCTGCATGAGAAAATACTAATTATACTGTATATATAGTACCATGTATTGTTATCAGAAAAAGAGCTAAGTCCTGGATGATGGCTTTTGTAATCATACAGTACATACATCTTTTTTTTTATATTGGCACCATTGATGTCCACTCCAACCAGCAGTTCAATTTCACGGTGAAACTTCAGTTTTTGAAGAAGGCTGCACTCACTGCAGCCCAAGTCCGCCACCTGAGGAGAAAGATATAAGATGACGTAGGCTACCTGGGGAAACTAGGTAAAAGTTAAAGTAACTTCAGTAGACTTTTCATTAGAGAGAGAAAAATATCAAATGGGTTATCATTGTAAAAAACACAAACCATTATGAAGCACAATTAACGCTAATAAGTTGATTTAAATCTAGGTTAGTGCAAATATAGCTACCGTTAGCTCTAAAACTCCACCAAATTGTGAGGAAAAAAATTATAATTTCTGACTGTATGATAAATGTGAGTCCAGGACATCTGATTATACAGACTCAAAATCAAGCATTTTATAGTATCAATTTAGAGATTTTTCAGTAAAAGTACCACATTAGTAACTTGAAATGACTTCTGACACTGTATATGCTGTAAACTCATTGCCAAATCATGTCGGATAGTGACATGTATATTTGAGTTGAGTGATTTTGAGTGAAATGTAGTCACAGATGTCCAGAACTCAAATGTATCATTCCCTGTCAGAAATTATGGAGCGGTTTGTTTTTTCAGCATCTCAAGTTTCAGAAAGGAAGGCAGTTTAAAATGCATGCGGAAATTCTAGTATTATCCATCCATATCTAATATTATGTCAAAAAAATGCTTGAATGTGAGCATAGACTGTATATAATTAATATTAACAGTCTATGATTGTGAGACTATAACGCTAGCTGTCCTCAAAATATAAACGATAAGGTAATTTTTATCACAATTTAGCAGTTATTTTTTATAAAATAGACTATTTTATACTTTGATAATCCAATTAATGTTATTTCCATATATGTAATTTATATTATTCTAAAGTTAACTTATTTGGAAAACCGGGCGTATCTTTGCGCAATCCATAAACTGGAAAAAAGGGGTACGGCGGAGTTGACGGCTAGCTTGACCGCAGCGCATTCGGATCGGTAAGGGGTGAAAAGGTTAGCTAACGGCTGTCATGTTAGCAAACAAACGTTGGTTTTGAAGTTGAAGAAAGGTTGAAGTTCCCCAAAGGTTTGGGTTTGTTATTCTTTACAATGTTAGTACGGCAAATGCTTAAACCATTAACGTTATGAAAAACATTTAATACTCAACTTGATATAGCTAGCTAATTAGCTAGTTTGTGCGAACATAACGTTAGCTCTAACGCTACGACGTTATTGGTTCGGTTAAACCTTTAGCTAGCTGCGGCGATTACGATAGCGTTTGAATTATCGTTAGCATAGCTACATGCTCAAACAGACGTTGCTTTAGAAGCTAAAATGTGTTTCTCATTAAGACGGTAGCCACCTTTTTGGGTTTGTTCCTCTTGACAAAATCTATGACAAACTGATGTCTCTGTCTGTGAAGTGGTGGACTGAAGACTGGATCCATCTTTGCGTTCAGCTACCATCCTCGCCGGACCCCAGAGGGCGCTGTTATTATTTATTGTTGACGCGGTATTTTTATTTAATTCATTTTTTGGACAACAGCGATGCCTACAAACCATTTAATGCAAACTCAAGCTAGGTTTGTCCTGGTAAGTGCGAATTTCCAAAGTATTTTAGCTCCCAGGGATGGTAGTCTGTCTGTAATTGTCTGAGCGGTCCCAGAGAAAGACTATAAAATAGGTCGGTCAAGGTCCAGCACTTTAGACTGAAAATATCTAACGCCTGTTGATGCTAGAGGTTTGCAGTGGAATTTAGCTAGAGACTGAATGAATTGAATGTACAGCCATGCATGTTCTACAGAGGATGAAGTAGTATTAAGATAGTATTTTCCTTTGTTTGGCTTATAAAAAATGTAAATGTTTACATTATATCCTAAAGGTATCCTGTCAGTGTGTTTTATATATGTATATTAGTGTTCTTCAAAGCTGAACAGTCTCATAAATCTGTTAAGTGACCAATCAAAATGAATGCCAAAATTAAACTAATTAAGGCCTTTGTTAAAAATAGAAGAACTTACCATAGGTTCCAAGGATAAATCTTTAGTCATCAAACACAAAAATGCCTTATATTATGAAACACTGCTGTTCTAATATGTAATTAAATCATATCAAAATATCTTCAAAGCCTAAATGATAAAGATAAAACAATGCACAGGTTTACTTCATGGCCAATGAGCATCCAAATACCTAATGGGCACATTACAAAATAAAACAAAAGAGAATAATGTATTTTAGTGCTCATAGTTGGAGTTCAAATTCAAAAATGCATATTTTCATATTACATACCATACTCTCCTTACTCCCTTATCTGTGAAAATGTGGCCAGTCAACTTTTGTGTTGTATTGATAAGAATTTATGGTGAAGTAAGCCCATTTAAGCAACCCAATGTTAGCTGACGTCATTTATTTTATTTATCAATGTACGGTAGATTGCAACTTGCATTTGGAGAGTGGTGGGACCGGGTGCTAATTTTGGGCCCTGATCACCATATGAAACAAATATGGCAAATGTGTTAGCAGACAGTGGCTTATTTACATATCAAGCAGACATGTAGCAACATCACGTCTGATGAATAAAAGTCCAATATTTCCTTTCCCTCTCCCAGGTGTCCACCACCTCCTGAGGGAAATGTTTGGCTCCTAAGCTCCTCAATCCTCTATTATGTGCACTAGCACTTTTCAGTCAACAGTTTGGCACTCAGTAGGTAGTGTGAAATGGGTTCATCAAAGCTTTTTCGTTAAAAAACTGCCTGCTGTGGTTCAAACAAGAGTTATCTCAAGACACTTTACAGATAGAGTAGTTCTAGACCACGCTATAATTTACAAGGACCCAACAGTTCTAGTCATGTAGTTATAGCAGATAGTTTTGGTTTTATTTGATACATGCAAGGTGTATTGTGTATCAAGAATTATGGGGGCTGCTGATGGGAGGATGTGTACACAAAAGGAGGAGAGAGAGGGAGGGCAACCGCAAAGATGATGGAAATTAAGAGAGATTAATATCTAATCTCAAGAAAGAAAAAGTTAATCAAGAAGCTGCTCGACCTCTTCAGCTCTCTGTTCAGATCTCTTGATTGTGGAGACATTGGAAGCAGCTAACCACTGTGTCCCTCTCCTGAACACCTCCTGCACGTCATTGTCTGTTACTCTCATAGACTGTTAATATTAATGTACAAAGCATACGGTTCTGTGAAGTGCTGCAAATGTGGAAGTGCTTTAAATCAGCATTCTATCTGAATTCTAGCCGGGGGCGACACATGCAGTTGTAAAAGGAGGTCGGTCTATGAGAAAGTGACCCACATCTAACTTGATTTATTACTTCATTAAACATTTTCATAATGCGTTTATGGTCTTAATCGCTAGTTTTAAGTCTTTTGCAACACAGAATGATGTTCGATTTTTTGAATTATGGTCTTTTTTTTAGGGTGTGGCTATGATGAAAAAGACAGACTTTAGCTGTTAGTCCATCCTCTATACAAGTTTTTTGGCTGTTTTTAAAAAGTGTAGGCAGGCGAGATTTCAGGACATTCCCTTGTAAATGTTAATGTCATTTTAGTATGTTTGTATGTATAAATGTGTCACTATAATAATAATCATGATACATTTGTAGGCTACTCAATACCACCAAATAATGTGGATCTGATTAATATTCTAGAGCATTTTTTGGTATGCAGGCTATGTAGTTTGGTTTTTGCAATACTGGATCTTTCAAAGTAAAATTTCCATATTTTGTCTCTATTTTTTTCAATAAACTCTTTTTTTGCTAAATATGAGGGCTAATCATAAACTCTTTCACACCTCCAAATATGCCCTCTCCCTAATGTGTCCGACTTCCTGGGCCTTGCAGTGACGCCAGCTGTAATCCTCATGCTGCAGTCCCTGCATATATCTGGGTAAAATCCTGTGTGCTCTTTTCTACCTGTTGAGCTTCACCCTCACCTCTTCCTCTGCTATGTGGCTATCTGTGATTCTCTTTGCTATTTTTTCACAGTAATCGGAGTTCAAATCATGCTGTCTCTGTGTTCCCTGTTCATTTATATTACTGTAAAATCCTGTGTGCTCTTTTCTACCTGTTGAGCTTCACCCTCACCTCTTCCTTTACCCACCCTCGTGCCATGCGGTCCCAAATTTCAGCTGTCAAATCAACTGCAACTGTTAAGGAATCTGAGATCAGGGCTGCTAGAACTCGTGGTATAACCCTTCTTGTGTTTATACTTTGTCTCTGTCCATACTACATTCCTTCTCCAGCAGAACAGGACAACTCCTCTGGTGTAAATTCATTACCCCAACTTTTCATTGTTCAAGTCATTGTCACCCTTCAGATACTGCGGTCAGGTTCCTGTGAGGCCAAGATCATGTAGCAATAGGCAATATACTATTAGATACACCAACTCATATTATGAAGGTGAAGCCAGTCTAATTTGACATTTGAATACACAGTGAAAGTTTAATGCTGTGACATATAAATGTAATTTATTTGGTAAGACAGAAAAAATAAACATATTCAGGATTTAACCTCCATACTTTTGAAACAACCTTTGCCATTGGAGATAATGGATTTTAACACCCGTGGTTCAGAGAAGCTATTCAGTTACAATTGACACTCTGTTAGTAATCACTACACACAGGCCTGAAAAACAAACATGCTCACGACCTATTCATGCACAAATGAAGAGATGTCAGAGTGAGTGGGCTGCCAGCTGGATCAACGCCCTGAGCGGTTGGGGGGGGGTAGGTACGGTGCCTTGCTCAAGAGCACCTGGCAGTGCCCAGGAGTTGAAGTGGCATCTCTCCAGCCACCAATCCACACTCCGTACTTTGGTTCATATGGGGACTTGAACCAGCAACCCTCCAGTTCCCAACCCAAGTCCCTACAGACTGAGCTACTGCCACCCTAAATTCCTTCCTCCATATTATTATATATTATATTATTATAAAAACAACGGCAACGTGTTCACAAAATGAGATGTTTTTAAAAAGTATTGCTTGATAAATTATGAGTTTATTCGTCTACACTACTTTTTTTAGTTTAACAATCACCCAGAGAATCTAATAACCTATCTCGAAAATAAAACCATTTTTGATAAATAGAATTTCAGCAATATGATATGATACCAGCCACAATAATGGAAATGTATATATGCTATTGCTAACAAAGATTCATAAGCATTCAAATCTAAAGGTTCTCCTCAGGGTTGATCACAATTTATTCGTGGTATGTAAGATATAGTCTAAACAGAAGAATGATGCTGTAGCTTTGTAGTTGTCTTTTTTTTCTTTTTACAATTTTCCTTCTAAAGGTTTTAGACATTGAACTGTTAACACTTGTGTTATGGATGCTACAGAGTGAAGAAAACAAACATATAACTCTTATTTCTGTTGAGTCCAGTGTCTATTTAATAAGTGGATCTGTGGTTTATTTGGAGGCACTAGTGCTTCTGCATATTGGTCTAATGGAGTAGTTGCTTTGCTTGATGGTGTTTTTGGCTGCAAGCCTGATGCAGTAGGTGGTCCAAGGCTTGAGGTCAGTCACTGAGTAAAAATGTCCTTCCGTGGTTTCCACTATAGGTGGCTGAATGGTCTCCTGGTCTTTCTGTTCCTCCTCAATCACAACTGTGTACTCTGTTGCATCCTTCACTGCCGTCCAATTCACATACAAGGAAACTCCACTCACTGTCACAGTCACTTCTGGGCTTTCAAGATCTGAGAGAGAGATATTTTAACACTTGTGTCATAGTAAAGGCTTATGACTTCAGATTCATGATTCATTGATATGCTTCACACTATCTCTAAGTTATGTAATAAAACAACATTTACCTTTCTCAAAATGGGCAAAGATTTCACTGGCTCGTAAATCTCTTCTTCTGCGAGCTTGTACTGGACCTGAGAAAGTTGAGAACATACTCATCAGAACATTTATATATGTTAAGTATAGAAGGGGGTGGTAATTAAATGAAATTGAACATTGGTTGGATTTGGCAGCAGTGATAATTGCAGCTGGTTACTAGTTAACACAGCATTGTTTTCTGCGAAGGATAGTCAAATACTTTTTTTTTTCCATTTCATCTCCCATTTGTTTCAAATTCAGGTGACTGACTGCAAGCAATGCAGGACCTTACTAAACCATGTGTGTTTTATACTCTCTTATGTCAGACATGTAAGATTAACTAAAGAAATAACTCCATGCATTAATATAATAATCAAGCAGAATGGGACAAAATAAGAGCCATTTGTACCACAAAATTTGGAGGAAATTGTTACTGTGTTGTTGCTATATTCCATTAGCAGAACATTTGTGACATTGTTTAATGAGGAGCTGTTGATGTGTCGGGAGATCCCGGACAGACTAACAAATAGGTGTTAAAGCAACATCATGTACTCGTAGAGCATTGGACATCGAAGAACTTTTACAAATTTAGAATGAGAAATAATTAGATAAAGGAAAAAGCAATCAGTAAGGGAGGTTTGTAGAAACCACTAAAATTGCATGAAATCATAGAAAGATTATTCCTTGAATAGTGTGTTGTGCTGCAGATGTTTTCACCCTGCGTCTGACCTGTAATATTTTGGTTGGGTAGGCTCCATCCCGCTGCATTGCTTGCTGTCACTTCAGTGGCGTTAGGATAGAAGTTGGTCAGCTGGCAGGAGAGCCCAGTGGTGTTGCAAAGCTCGACACGGCCTGACCCCGACACACTGTAGACAGTGTACCTTGTGGCAAACACTGATGCATCCCAGGAAAGCACAGCAGAGTCTCTGTTACCACTGTACCTTACATTCTGTGGAGAACAGGGGACTGGGAAAGTGAGTGAAAAGGCTGTTATCAGGGACTGCAGGATGTTGTATTTAAAACATGCATCATCATTTTTAGGCAACACTTCACTTTAGTTCTCCCCATTTAGAATTTATAAGCAGTACATAAGGATTTAATAAATGGTTTAGACACTATAAGTAGTGTTTATATAGTATTTTTAACAATTATAACTTCTTCTATGAAGACTCATTTTATATTACAACTGTATTTACTATATTTTTATTCATTGTACACCAGCTTCCACTTAAGGTACAATTGTTGAAAAATACTTTAATTAACACCTTTATCTATGTAAAGGTCACTAAAACACTCTTCACTATCTGCATAAAGTTAAGGATGAGTGCAGTGTAAAGTTACCTGTGACTCCAGTAAAGGCAGTGGATGGCTTGCTGACCCCGCCTGAGTTTCTGGCTTGTACAGTGAGGTTGTAAGCTGTGCTGCAAGGCATTGGGAACTCAAAGTATCTCCTGGGCAGCCAGTAGGAAAAGACCTCCATCAGGGCTTGTGGGTTGTTCTGGATTTGACCGGTTATCTTCGCAAGATACTCAACGTCAGAACAATTGACGCTGTCCCATGACGTCATGGCCCAGTGTGCTTGGCCTATCTTCTGCATTCGGACTTTCAGAGCAGTCGGAGCGCATGGAGCTGAGGAGGTAAGAGGTTAAGTCAGTAGTAAGTCAGCTCTTGTTCTTCATGTGTAGTCTACCAGCATACCACTTGTTAAATGTAGTACTTTGAAAACACATTTTGAAAGAATAACAACTTCCTCTCTAGACTTCTTCGTAGGATTACTGATTTTTACAATATGTTTACCACTAGACCAGCTGTATTGTTGGTTTCAATCCCCAGACTGAACCCCTGACTTGTCCCTCCCTCATCACCACTACTGAGATGCCCTTGAGCAAGGCCTTAACCCCAACCACTCCAGTGGAGCTGCTCAGTGGCTAGCAGATCAGACTGTGGTTGTACTGGGCAGCTTCCAGGTATCAATGTGTAACTGTGTGAATGTGACAGGTCGTCATTGCAAATGAAACTGTTCTCTATCGACTTGTGTATAAAATAAACCAGGCAGGGAAGTAACAACCAATTTATTGTGGACCCATTTTTGTATTATACCTGAGCAAGACTTAACATTTTAATATCAACGTACACTTATTTATCCACATATTTTGTTTACGTAAAAATTAATTTGTGCTCAATTTACTTATTGGAACATTGATTATGCTGAATTGAATTTTTATTTTTCATCTCTAATATTTACCTGCTCCCGCCTGCAGAGGTGCACTGAGCGAGCTGTTGCAGACACCATTTGAGGCTTTAACAGAGAAATTGTAAACGTGACCACATTCCAAGCCTTCCATGGTGCAGAAGGGGACAGTGCTGCGGCAGTAGAGCATGTTTCCATTGTCACCTTGGGAAAAGGCAAAATACTCCACAGCACCCTCACTGGCACCCCAAGACAGTATGGCAGAGTTGGTCTCACAATTAATATCCACTGCAAGGCCAGAGGGATCACAGGGCACTACGACCACAGAGACAAAACAACTCCTATTAGAAAATGAAACAGGAAGCTGGCCTGCAGTTTCAACATTTTAGGTATAATGTTAACCCATCCTTGTTGGTTATGAGTTTTAAAAAGTTTTAACAAGAAAAGGAGCTTGATGCATTAATCTAATCAAGACAGGTGACTAGTAAGTGTAGAACCCAGCACGCTGTACTGTTCCTTTAGTCAATTTAACATGTTAATAATGTAGAAACCAAACCGTAGAGTGTAGCAGCTAGAAGGTGCATCATGTGATTAATTATTGATTAGTACAATAAGAACAACAATAAAAGTTACTTTTCAAACATAAGGAATAGAATGCTATTTCGTTATGGCATGAAAAGAAAAAAACTACAGTATCCAAATAGAAGATGTTGGCACAATTTCCCTGAGGACTCTGCTCTAATTAGCTGGCTTCCTCTGCTGTACTACAAATATCGCTTTTTTAGGGCTACAAGTAAAAATTTCAATAATTTGCATTTGTATTGTATACAGAAGGTCAGAACATTCTGAAAAAACCTTACACCCTTGTTTTGTCCAAAAAACCTGAATATCCAAATAAAGAAAAGCAGAAAATCTATCCAACATCTGTTTGATATACAGTATGTGCCCATTGAAAGCAGTATTAATAATGAGTGGATTATCCTGATGGAATAAACTAAAATGTCTATCTCTACCTGTTCTGTAGGATGAAGTGCGGGGCTTGCTGGTGCAGTTGTCTCCACTGGCAGTGATGTTTAAGCTGTACGGCTGTCCGCAGTGCAGATCCGTCAGGTTGCAGTTGTTTACTGAGGTGTTGCAGCTTGCAACATGTCCATCCCTTCCTCTGGCTGTCAGAAGGTAGGATGTAGCCACAGGGGATTGTCCCCACGTCACTCTGGCACCATTCTTCTCACATGATGCTGTCATTGTCACATTGTCTGGGACACAGGGCGCTAAAGAGACAGACCAAATATAAGTCTTAAATATTTATGTTTGTTTTGTTTATTAAAGTGCTCATATTATGCTTTTTGGCATTTTCCCTTTCTTTTATTGTGTTATATATATTTTTGTGCATGTAATACACTGTATAAACAGCTCTGTTGTAGTCCTTCAGTGACGAACGTTCGTTACTTTGTAACACACGTTATAATGCTCACCTAGCTGCTTGCATGGCACGCCCTCATACTCTGCTTCTGATTGGCTAGTAGTGCTTACATAGCTACTGCACATGTGCAAGTCCCAACAAAGATGGAACAGAAGTGAGATGTCTCACTCTGAAGCTAAAACAGAGAGCTCAACAACCAGGGTGACAAAAGGAGCTGCAGCAATGTTCAGTACAACAAAATATAGTGTTTGTTGAAAATCAAATAAATAAACCATGTAAACCTCTGATATAACCACTAAATACAATTATGAACCTGAAAATTAGCATATTATGAGTACTTCAAAATCCCCATAATTGTTTTGGGGTTGACATAAGAATAACTTTCACAGTGAGAATAGACTTCACAATCAGTCCTAAGCAGAACAACACAACTCACTGTATAACCTCACATAAAACATACAATATAATTAATCCATTGCTCGACATATGACTGTACACTTGAGTGTGTTCTTTCTAGTTTGAATAATATAAAATGCCCTGCTACTGCATGTCTTCCATAATAGTTATGCATATCAATACTGACTGTTACAATTTTAAACTAAATGTATGGAGGGTTTCTTTAAAAATATAGTAATTTACTGTTAGGGTTAGTTCAGCCAGGAAATATTTACATTCATGGCAACAACATTAGATAGTAATCCACAGTAAAGATCCTCTATTTTGTACAATTTGTAGTTTTCCCACATAACCTGCAGAAGTACTTGACCATACTGCTGCGGCAACAATCAAGATGGGATAAAACCAAGGTCTGAATAACTTGCTTAGCTGTATCTTGTGTCAGAAATGTCAGCTATCTCTTGATTACAGCGAGACCCCGTTATCTATGTGTTTTACCCATGATAATTTGTTGTATAAGATGATTCTAAGTAGCTTTGCTTCTTCTACACGATTAATTAGCTTTTCATTTTTGTAGAGATCAAGAGTTGTTTTGGCAGTGAGTGATAAACTGAATCCAACTGTAATGGTAAGAAATACCTGTTTTGATCTTCTTTGGTGGGCTTCTGAGGCTGCTGCACTTATCCGAAGAAGCTGATACTATGATGCTGTAATACATGTCACAGCGGATATTTGGGAGTACACATGAGTTGGAGGAGCTGTTACAGGATATGAGGGTTTGATCATTGCCTTCAGCGGTCACGAGGTAGAGCGGTGCGTCCTTTGTCATCTCCCAGTTAACCAGGATTGTGTCGCTGTCGCATTCTGTCACTACACTAACGGATGTTAGAGCACAGGGACCTACGGGACAGGAATAAAAAAGATTAGCATCAGAAAACACTAGCGGTATGAAATGAAATGGCTCTCAGTGGCAGTAAATTTAAGAGAAACTTAAGCATTGTATCCTTGCCATTTCTTGTTTATCATAGTCTGTCAGAGAGGCCGTCTTTTCAAAAGACTTCATAGGTGCTTTATTGAGAAAATCCTATATTGCAGATGATCAGTTGTAACTCAAGTTTCCAACCTTTCAATGGGTCACAAGAATATTCTCAGGATTGAAAAGAAGTAAAAATATTATTTTGCTATACAGATTGAAAGTCTTTTTTTTACTGGTTTTTACTCAAATGTTTTTTTTGGGAAACATTGAATAGTTTTACTGGTAACAGTGAGTCAAATGAAAAGAAAAATCAGTGTTTGCAAGTCACTGACATTCATTTTAAGGGGTTACAAGCCAAAAAGGTCGGGAACCACTGACTGATATTGTTGCAGTACTTTTGTGCCAGAAGAGATTTAGCATTTTATTTAGTGTTTGGTAATACATTAATATGGTATGATGCTTACTAGATCATTTTCCTAGTAACCTTTCAAAGACAACACTTCAGCACTTAACTTTAAAATTAGTATTTTGTGAGTAAAGATTCTTTTTGAATACCTGTCTCAATCTCAAAGGGGGTGCTGTGATTACTCTTGCAGTATTTGTTGACAGCAGTGACGTGAAAGGTGTAACGCGTTCCACATTTCAGATCTGGGACATTACAGGGAGAGGAGGTGGTAGTGCAGCTGGAGTTGTGACCTCCGACCCCTTTGGCTAGCACAAAGTAGCTGAGAGCTCCTTCTGAGGCGTCCCACGTCACCCAAGCAGAGTTTGATACGCAGTCCAGACGGCCCTCAGCATTCCTGGGCACACACGGAGCTGTGGGGGGAATTCAGAATTTTATATCTCCATCCTTTACTTTTTATTTGCTTTTCTGTTTAACCATCCAAGGGCTGAGCGTGGTATTAATCTTCTCAAAACCCAAAAACTGAATTAGTGTGTTGCCCAAACGGTTTCTTTTAAATGTAAACTGTAAAACACACAAAAACCACATGCAAACTCGCACAAACAACAAATATCTTTAAAAAAAAAACTGCTGTTACAACAATCCTGTCCTTCATTTGGCTGTGTTTGTAGCAGCTACTTCTGTTCTTTCCAATAGGTGGCGCAGGTTGGCATGTTTAGAACTGGTCTGATAATAATTGCTCAGCGGCCCCCTGGGGAGAATCTGGAGCCTGCTAAGAATGCTATTTTGCAATTGAACAAATTAAAGTTTACCTGAGGAAGTCTTTACCACAGCGCTGCGCTTACTCTCACAGCGATCTCTCACAGACAGCACAGTCACGTTGTATTCCTGTCCACATGGTAGATCCCTTATGTTGCAATAAGTGTTGCTGGAGTTACAGTAGAGTCTGGCCCCAGTGTTGCTGACTGCTGCTACATGGAAGTACTGAGCGTCGGGGTTGGGGGACCATGACACGTTCATGGCACCATCATCACACTGTGCATTAACAGCCACATCCTGGGGTGCACAGGGGGCTGAGAGGTAGAAAGAGAGGGGAAAGGCAGAGAAAAGCAAAGAGCCAGGTTAATATTGCATTGTCAAACTAGGCAATGTTCATGTTGCTATATTGAGAAACATTGAGGTTCAAAGGGATCAAGAGAAAACTTTAAAAGCAAATTTACACAAAAGAAAAGCACTTTTTTATTTCAATTTAACACATATCACAGACTATCCAAAACAAAGAAAAACACTTTTGAAACAACCAACTCTACCTTATAACAACAAATAACACTGTCATCACTATATATAGAAGGTCACAACAAGCCTTTGCAATGAGTTTGTATTTGGCCCAATACCTGTCCGCATGTAAGCCTTGTCGCTCGCCACACTGGAGCAGGACTCATCCTGGCTGAACACGCTCACATTGTATGTCTGTCCACACTTTAGGTTGCTCAGAGTACAGTAGGTCATTGTGTTGTTACATTCAGTCTGGTCGCTTCTGTTTTCTGTAACACCCACGGCAAGATAGGAGAGCGCTCCACTGGCTCGCTCCCATGTCACTGCAGCAGAGTTTGAGTAGCACAATAGGGAAGCCTTGACGTAGGTTGGCCTGCAAGGCACTGGGACAGAAAAAGAGGACAGACGAGCAATGAGACGATGGAGTTCCTTTTGCTTAATATTCATATCAGAGATAAGACAATTTGCATGTGACAATGTGCAGTGTTTACAGTTACACTTTGAAAGGTTCTGTCTACTCAAGCAAATATTAAACACTATTGTTATGTACACTAATTGTTCTTTCTAAAGGGGAGTCTGGATAGAAAACAGATGGACAAAGATGATTATAATCCTGCTTGATGACTCTGGCGTGCCTTCCTGGTTCTCCAAAGAAACCCAAAAAGTCCAACAAACTTCTTAAATGCTTTATTAATGCATTTAGATTTCTTAAATTTAGTTTTATTTTATCTTTTTTATATTAGGTAATATGTATTCTATCTGGCAAAACCTCTATTTCTGAGGTAACAAGGGTGCCGGCACATTGCTGTTAAATTAGTAAGAAATCTGGATATTCTCCCAACTTCAACCACATCCAAAATGGATCTGGTGATAGGACACTCCCCCCCCCCCCGTTAATCGTTAATGATAGAAATAGAAATAAACTTGTTTTAATTTATTCTATGTCAAACAACCAATACAACTTAAACCCTAACATAACATCACGGAAAAGTACAATTGTCATACTGAAAAACGTACCTGACTGTAGGTTGAGGTAGGCACGGCTATTGTCACACAGTCCATCCTGAGCTGTTACTGTCAGGTTGTAGAGCTGGCCACAATGCATGCTGGGTAGCTGGCAACTGGTTGTGGTGCTGTTACACTGCATCTTGTGGCCATCGGGCCCAAAAGCTTGCACCATGTAGGAGGACACACCCTCTCCTTCCCATGATACAACGCCTGTGTTATTACTGCACACCATCTTTGCTGTTACATTCTGTGGTACGCACGGCACTACAGACAGAAAGACAGACGGGTATGATTGACAACCGGTATAGAGCTTTAATATGACGTGCAGTATGCCTGACACTTGATTCTACCTGTGTTGAGCTGCACAGCAGAGCTTCTAGCGCTGCTACACGTCTCATCTGAAGCACTAACAGTGATGGAGTAGTTTAGGCCACACAGCAAGTCATTGAAGAGGCATGTTGTCCCGTTGGTATTGCACACTGACGCGTAGCCGCCATTGCCCTGGGCAACTGTGGTGTATAATGATGCCCCTTTGCTGGGCTCCCATGAGACCGCCACAGCGGCAGACTCACAAACCACCCGGGCCTTTACCTGTTGTGGTACACAGGGCACTGCTCGGGCACAGAAAGAAATATGAATCTTGCATAATGATTCAGGATCAATATATGTCCAATAATTATCCATTATTAGTTATATTAGCGCTACTAAAGACAACACAACACGGTTAGCACAATTAAATTAACCCAAGCTGTAACAGAGACGTCTACCACGCTGCTATTTTTCAATGGTCCTCACCTGTTTGCAGCTGTGTCATGTCACTCTGCGATACATTGCACATGCTATTGACAGCAATCACACTGATGTTGTAGGTGAAGCCACACATAAGGTCTGGGAGGACACAGGACTGTGTGAATGTCTCACAGCTAGATTCTTGTTCTTCCACGCCTAAGGCTTGGACAATATAGTAATCAGCCCCTTTGCTGGCCTGCCACTTCACAAGGGCTGTGTTGGAAGAGCAGTTCAGTACGGTCACAACATTTCCAGGGAGGCAAGGCACTGGAGGAGGAAAGTGAGAGGGATTGATTGCTAGTTGTGTACTTTGTCAGGTAAAGGATGACTTATGGACCATTTATAAGATGTTTTTCGTTGAACATAGATTTGCTCGACTTTATATAGTAACACCAAGCTAAAAAATGCATTTAGCTGAACTCTTCTGGTTAAAATCACACACCACACATCCATTGTATTTTTCCTGTTGCAAAATAGAGGATTCAAATAATGTGTGCATTTAAATTGTATTTCATTACAATCCAATTTTCACCAATAGTTTTGTTTGAAATTCAAAAATAAACATCAAATTCAAAATTTTCTTTGGGGGAAATAGGAAGTGAAAATAATGACCCATAGCTGCGTTGCACCAAATCTTAAGTAAATACAGAACACACCCATATGCTTCTATTGCAGCAAGATGAGAATTTCAGCCACTACAGGTCAGGAAAACTTAATTTCAGTTAGTGTTAAATTACCGCTTTATTTAAAGTCCTTGCCCCTCAACTCTAATTTGATTAAACTGAGTAAAGGTGCTTTTTTGAGAGCTCACCTGACTCCACCTGCAACATGGTGCTTGGAGGGCTGCTGCAATTTTCATTTGAGGCCACAGTGAAAACATTATAGGTCTGACCACACTGCAGGTCCTTCAGCTCGCAGTTGGTGAAGTTGGAGGTGCAGGTGGACACATGGCCGCTAGTGGTCTGGGCTGTAGCGGTGTAGTTCAGGCCACCCTCGGCGTAGGCCCAGTCCAAGAGGGCCGAGTTGGTGAAGCAGTCCAGAACCACTGAGCCGATGCTAGGTGTGCAGGGAACTAAGAAAGGGGGGGGTGAGAAACGGAGGACTGTAGTAAAACTTGTGACACAATTAATTTAAACCTTGTATGGTATTTGGGCCAAATTGACCCATTTCAAATTTTTACAAGAAGAAAAATGGTACAAGTTACATTTTTTTTCTACCTGAAAATCAATGGCCTTATATAACCTTATGACAAAAAATGAACCACACTTCCATTTTTAATTGTTCTAGTAGAGACTGATTGCATTCCCTAAACATGTATGTTATCTCAATTTTTGAAATTGAGACAAAGACAACATTTGTTAATATATTATGAAATATATTTTTCATTTCAGAATTGTTTTTAAAACCCTAAATAAGTCACGGGTCATTTTGACCCGAGGGATAGAGGGTCCCGGAAGTGAAGACAATACAAGGGTTAAACATCCAAAGAGGACTTATGTCCATTCAGTTGTTTTACCTGATGTGAACTTTGTAGCTGGGCTTGGTAAACTTGAGCAAATATCATCCTGCGCCACCACCTGGACAGAGTAACCCTGACCACAGGTCAGGTTGGCCAAGGTGCACATTAGGCGTGTACTCTCGCAGAAGGACATGTTTCCCTGTGTGCTCTGAGCCATCACTTTGTAGGACAGGGCGCCCTTGCTGGAAATCCAGGACACGAGAGCCTTATTAGTAGAGCAGTCCATCTTCACAGCCACGTCAGTAGGAACACAGGGCACTGGAGAAAGGCCGGTGGAGGAGATTGTAGTAAGTTTAAATATCTAATTGCGGAGTGGCAAGAAGTTTGAGATCTAAAAAAGCCTTCATTTCAAAGATGTCTGATGTTGAATGAACTGAACATAGAAAACAAAAATCTAAATAAATGTTCAAGACAACACTTTGCAGACAATTATATACATTTTCTTACCTCAAAGCCACCTAAACTCTTGACCAAAAGTATTTACAGTTTGCTGAATTAAAAATTCATGAAAGAAGTATAGAGAATATTATCAAAGAAGTTTACAGTATAAACTTGTTCTGAATGTCTCACCTGACTGCAGTGTGGTAACCTGGCTGGTGTCAGAGTTGCACTTCTCATTCGAGGCAGTGACTGTCACCGTGTAGTTCTGGCCACAGTTGACGTTGGGCATGCCACACTGCTTGCTGTCAGACCAGCAGCTCTTTGATTGGCCGTCTCCCTGTGTCACCGTGGCGGTGTAGAAGTCCGCTCCAGCCGAGCTGTTCCACGACACCACAGCGATGTTAGAAAGGCAGTTCATGAAGCTGGAGACACCAGTAGGAGGACAGGGCTCTGAGGTAAGGAAGTAGAATAGACTGTTAATGCAGGCGGATTTTGGAATAAGCAAAAGTGCCCTTAAGGTTAATATCAGTGATGCAGAGTATATTTTGTTGGTGAGCAATCCACCAGTGTTTGTCTGTTTCTCCCTATAGGACAGAGGATCTTGTAGATTGTACAGATCTTATATCCATCTGAGACCAATTTGTGATTTTGGGTCATATATATGAGTAAACTTGATAATGTTCACGACAGATGCTAAATTGAACACCAGTACAAAAAATGTTAACCAATTGTTCTCAGTAAAATATATTTGAAATGTAGGTGGTTTGAAACTCAAAAAGAAGTTTTAATTTTAAAGAAGTTAAAATTAAAATAGATAATTGAATTTAAGGAATAAGAACTTAGTATTCATTCAAATTTTGCATTAAATAATCCTACAGTTACAAAGTATAGAGTACCTTTAAAATTAAGAATGTTAAATCTGTAAGGGCACATGTAATATGTGTTGCCCTTTTACTTTAACTTTGGGTCATCAGAGTCAAGCTTTCGGAAATACAGTTGACTTGTTAAATACTTTGAAAACCAATGTTTTGGTAGACTGGGTAAACCTCGCCCACTCTGCCGGCGATTTGATTTTACCCTGCAGCTCGGTCTTTAAGCCTGCATGTTTAATTCTCCTGCTTCAGTTCACATTTTTGCGGGAACCAATCACAAACTGGCTTGTTTACCTGGTGCGCTATTGGCGGGTTTAACACAATGACGATAGAGAAGCGACCAAGCAGCTTCTTGTTTACATTCAACATAGCGGCGGCCACAGAACGCCACCGAAGCGCAAACACATTGATTCCTGTATGCAGCTGTCGCTTCTATGTCACCCGGATCGTTGGTCTGATTGGTTGAAGGACTATCCAATTGCGTACAGAGTCATTTGAACTATGCCCCTTGGTGTGCAGAGAAAACACAGAGCAGACTCCCCAGACCAAGGCTCAATCTCAAATCTGTTAAGCTTAGCTTGGTCTGGTGATAGCCAGACTGTTTTGGCTTAATGGAATAGGACTCTACCTGACTCAAGCATTGATGGCTGACTGGGCAGGCTTGTACACACAGAGTCTACTGCCTGAACATGCAGGAAGTACTCCTGGCCACACAGGAACTCAGAAATGAAGGTCCAGGTGTCATTGGTGCTAAGCTGCACTTTGTGTCCGTTGTTGGTCTTTGCCGTCACAAGGTAAAACTCAGCAGTTTCACTGGCATTCCAGGTCAGCGATCCCACCTATGAAACAGGTGACAATATATTATATTTTTAGTTTCAGTTTATATAATAAATCATTAATTTTGTTTAGCCTCTTTCAAAACAAAAGTGCTTCACAGAGCAGAAATGTAGATAGAATCATTTATTTCCTGAGAAAGAGCTTTGAGAGAAAATTTTGTAAAAATATTTACCTTCATTGTGCAGTTCAGAGATGATTTCAAGTTCTGAGGAATACAGGGTGCTAAAAACAGAAGACGAAAAAAAGGTTTAGTTGGGCGGCAAATTATGATTAATTTTATTCTCAATTAATCTGCTGATGACTTTCTCAATCAGTTCATTAATCATGTCAGAAAATGTTTAAGTTTAAAATGCCCATCACAATTTCCCAGAGCCTAAGGTGATTAATTCAGAAGTCTTGTTTTGTCTTACCAACACTTTAAACTCTACAGAACACCCATTTACAGTGATGTAAAACAGAATAAAAGCAAGAGCAAATCATTTTGTAGAAGCTAGAACAGGGGAATGTTAGTAATTTATACATAAGTAATTACTTTAACAATAATGGCTTATTAAAATTGTCACAGATTTATTTTCTGTCGACTAATCATTTAATCAGCTATTTGTTTTAACTCTATTAATGATATTGGTGCTTTTCACATTGTATTATTTCAGAGCACTCAAGCCTGATTGATTTGCCCAACTCTTGTTAGACTTCTTTTTAACCTTTAATATGCTATACCTCCATTCTGTAGTTTGTTTATTCATTTACATGTGTGGCCTAAAAAATTACCAGGTCAAACTTCCAGGTTTGAGTGTAGTCTGTTTCTCCTTCATGGTTTCATGGATAACATTAAAAAAAAACGTTTACCCATTCGTATTGAAGTGCTGTTGCTCGGCAGGCTGCTGCACAGGTAGTCGTTGGCAATGACGTGAATTGTGTACTGCTCTCCACAATGCAGTTCATTCCAGGTGCAGCTGGTGGTGTTTGTGGTGCACATGTGGGTGTGACGGTCCTGTCCTATTGCGATGGCCATGTAGGACTCGGCCCCATCGCTTTTGTCCCAGCTGACCGAGCCCAGACTGTTCTCACACTGTGTAAAGCTCTTTACATGCTCAGGGATGCAGGGACCTGAGGAAAAGGTGTATTGTTGCATCAGCAAAAACTTACTATACTGTACACCACATTAGACAGAAAATATAAATGAGACTCATACCTGTCTTGAATTTTTTAGGCAGGCTCACAGCGCTGTCACATCGATCATCTTGAGCTTTTACAGTGAAGGTGAACAGTTGTCCGCAGGGCAGCTGAGCCTCTACTGTTGTCATATTAGTTTGGAAAGCTGTGGCGTACCCCAGGTCTCCTGTGACTGTCACCACGTAGACTAATGCCCCTTGAGCCACCAACCAATCCAACACCACTGTCTCGTTGTTACAGGACCCAGTGACTGTCAGGCCAGTCGGCCGGCAGGGGTCTAGAGAAGGAGGAGTTGGACACTATTAGTTTAGTTCTGATGTGACCTTTGCATCTGATATGCTTGTTAATGTTGCTGCAGCTCTAACTAACAATTATTTTCTGTTATCAAATAATCATTCTATATTGTATTCTAAATGTCATGAAAGAAGTCATGTTAAGTCATATTCAAATTGCTTGTTTACCTAAAAGTGTTCAGTTTACTATCCTAGAAGAAAGTACTATTGCCAGATAAATGCATAATACAGTAACTGCAGTAACTACAGTATTTTGGTTCCAAAGTTTTAATAAAATAAAGTTGATATTGAGTACTGTGGAAACCTTTGTAAAACATTTAAGCCTGCTCCACCTTGGTCTGTTGCATTCAAAATGAAAGAAAATGAAAAAGAAAAATCAAATACAATTTTAAAAAAGTAATACAGATGTAGGCTGGCACTGACAATATTTAGTTAAACTGTAATGAGGGTGTACTTGCACAATCAGAAGGCTAATTCCATCTCTATCTTTATGTAACAAAAAAACCTAATCAGTTAATCAATCAATCGATTACCCAAATAGTTAATTAGTTGACGATGAGCCCTACCTGTCTGAATCTCCACCGTACTGCTGATTTCACTGTAACACGTCTTACTATATGCAGTTACAGAGAAGGTGTAGGTTTTCCCGCAGTACAAGTTCGGGAACTGGCAGGTGGAGTTGGTGGAGTTGCACTTCAGAGTCATCCCCATGCTGCCGATGGCAGTAGCCATGTAGAGCTCCACTCCCCCACTTTCCTCCCAGTACATGGTGGCCGTATTCATCCCACACTGCCGGTCCACTCCAACATTCAGAGGTTTACAGGGCCCTGGATGACATGTTTTGTTAAGTATCAGTGATCTCCTTCTCTGCACTCTCAACTACTCTGGAATGAGATGTTGCTTAACTCACGTGTGCTGAATGTGACATTAGTGAGTGTCTCGGTCTGGGATTGTTCGCTGATGGTTGTGAGGCTGACGTTATACGTCTGACCACACTGCAACACAGTCAAATCACACTGCAGCCCAGCGGTCTCGCATGAAGCCCGGTGGCCAGACTCCGCTGCAGCAGTCACCTTGTAGGAGTTTCCTCCATTAGCTGAGCTCCAGGACACTTTGGCTGTGTTGTTGTAGCAATCCAAATTAGCTGCCACATTCCCAGCTGCACATGGAGCTAGAGATGGAAGGGACGGAAGGACATATAGGAAACTGATGCAATTATTATTGATCACATTTTAAAGCTGCACTGATCTTAAGCTCTCCCGGTTTTAAACTTTCCAAATCATGTAAGAAAGCTATATTGGCAACACTGCATGCACTAACACTATGTTTTCTGGTGGCAGTTTTCTTTGGATAGAGCATGCTCACTGCTGTTTAATTAATTGTGTTTTGCTCTTAAGAGTTAGTTCCTACATCCATCTGCCCATAACCTCATATTGAAATTAAAAAATGGTACCCTGTGGAGGTTTCCTCTAAACAAACACTTATGTTTACGTTTACTATTTGTCACCAAAAAAGTAAAACTCTTGTATTAAGTACATTTACTTTTTTTTAATTTTATTTAGAACCTTGGTAATTTAAGCTAAATAGAGGGGTGTTATTTCAAACCAAATAAAGTGTTTCTAAGCAAAATAAAGCTATAGCTTTAGTACAAAAGAGAAATGTAGGAGACGGGTTAAAATGATCCACCTACTTATACTATGTATTTTCATATCTAATATTTTCACTTGAAATGCCTATCAAATAGATTCACTGTAGTGGAAAACTACAGGTACATGATGTGCTGAAGAGTATTCAGCACAATATTTTACTAAAATAAAGACAGTATTTGTGTACCGTACCTGAGACCAGCTGGACAGTAGTAGAGAGGCTACTGTTGAGTGTCTCTCCGATGACCATGACTTGGATGTAGTAGACAACTCCACAGTGAAGGCCTTTTACATTACAGAAAGTGCCGTTGGTGTAACAGGACAGAGAGTGGCCATCGCGCCCGACAAGGCGAGCTACGTAGCCCACCGCACCAAAGCTGGCCTCCCACGACACGATTCCCACGTCGGGATTCTGCACACTGGTCTGCACGATGTTGGGAGGGCAAGGCTCTTAGGGCGGGAAAAGAAGCAGAACACGTATCTTTTATCTATATTGCATGATAAAAAACAACATTCACTTAATTATCTATGAAGCTCAATATTTGTAATACCTGTACTTTGAAATATAATATTTACATCAATAGATACTTCACATGCCAAATGTGAAATGACACATTAAACCTAAATTCCATACATGTTTTCTGTCCTACCGCTGCAACTTGCTTATTATTTTTACTTTTTGTTTAATCTGCTGACTATTTCATATTGATTGATAATTTTAGTGTTATATGTCCATTTCAATTTCTTAAACTAAAGGTGATGCTCAAATCTCTTGTTTTGTCCAGCCATTACTCCAAAACCTAAAGATATTGACTATGTTTTGCTTGATAATTGACTCAAACAACTGTCAGAATAGTTGCAGATTTGTTTGTTCTTGTGTACTAGCAATGCGTTTTCTCACCTGTCATAATTGTAACTGATTCGGTCGAGGTGGACACGCGCTGGCACACAAAATTGTTTGCTGTCACGTTGATGATGTACATCTGGCCACAGTCCATGTTGTACAGGGCACAGTTGGTGCCTTTGGTGTTGCAGGAGACCATCAGGCCCTGCTCTGTTACTCCTTCAACTGTGTAGGAATCCGCACCAGCGGCCATGTCCCACAGCACCTGGCCGATCGTCAGGCTGTACTCAGTGGTGATGTGCGTAGGGATACATGGCTCTGGAAGAGAGGATGGAGGAAAGTGTTGAAAAGTAAATAAGACTATGTTATCTGTCATTCTGCACAGTGGAAAGTCAAACATCCAAGTGAAGTGACAATAATTTAAACACATTACTGAGTGGCATACATGCAGCTCTGTTAACCCTGTGAGTTGCTCACCAGTGACCAGTTGTCCTGTCCAGTAAGCGATGCTGCTGCAAGTCCGTCCAACAGCTTTCACAGAGACAGAGTAGTTGTTGCCACAAAGCAGCCCTTCCAAACTACAGTAGGTGGTGTTGGCCTTACAGGTGACATTTTGGCCTGACGCGGTGGTGGCCATGACGATGTACGATAGAGCTCCATCACTTGGGTACCACTCCACCAAGGCCATCCGCGTGTAGCAGTCCATAACTGCCTTGATATTTGTCGGCTTACAGGGAACTGAGAGGACATGTAAGACAGTTATGACAGTCATGACTTTAACTTGATAGTTAAAAATAACTAGAAAAGAAAAAATCAATCCAATTCAACCTTGACCAACTGCCAATTTGCTTGTTTGAAAGCCATTATGTCTCTCTCTCATGGACAGGCCAAATTTATTGGGTGGACAAATCAGAGAAAGGGAAGGTAACCTTTCCCCTTATGACCTCATAAGGGCCAAGATTCCAGATCAGCCCATCTGAGCTAAATGGGTCAACGAATCTCTGCAACTCCAAGAGAAACTACGAAAGCCTTTATTCCAAGTGTAAACCATTTCCTCTTCATGCCTTAAAATCTGTACCTGAAGGTGTACCATCCACAGTAGCGGAGGGCGGGCTGTCGCAGTATCCATCGGAGGAGACCACAGACGCGTGGTAGATCTGACCGCAGCCAAGTCCCGGTCCCGTCACATTGCAGGAGCCCTCGGTCGTGCCCTGGCAGGTTGTGGTCTGACCGATACTGTCCTGCACTGTGGCAATGTAGGAGTCGGCTCCTGAGCTCTTAGACCAGGACACAGTCAGACTGTTGTCCTTACAGGCCACCGCAGAGGAGACGTTTGCAGGGCTGCATGGCACTAGTGACAAGAGATGAAGAAGATGTGGTATAGGGCTTAAGGCTTCCTTTGTTACCCTAAGAGTTTTTCATTACTGAGTACTGAATTGATTTTGAAGTTGAAATTTATTTTGGAGATCATACCTGAAGTTAAAGAAATCATTTTACGTGTTTTAAGTATTTTTGTTGGTTATTCAGAATTAGATGAAAAGAACTATACCACTATCACATCTGTGTGCTAAATATAAAACTACAGGCAGCAGCCAGTTAGCTTATCGTAGCATAAAGACAGAGAAATCGCTAGTCTGGCTCTCCAACAATAGCGGCATTTTTTCATGACACATGGAGGGCGGAACAAGAAAGCGTTTTTCTATTATCTATCATTTAACAGCCCCCTGCAGCTGCAGGTGCAAATGATAGATAATAGAAAAACAGAGTTTTTAGAAGTGAAAGTAGTCTAGATAGAAGAAAGCAATGTAACTTGGTATAAAAAGACAATGCTGCTTTGCCAAATGTTTTTAAAGGAATTAAACATTAATAATAAAGAACAGTGATTTAATAGTTATAAAGGGATGGTGCACTCCCAGGCAGGTGGGCAGTTGTATCCACGCTAACGACTCCTATAGGGGTCTTTGCTCCAGTCCGGCACCGGACACCCTGCAATGCCATCCCGTGCTGCGGCTCAGCGCGCTTATTTAGAACTGAACAAGGAGGAGTGACGCATGCCGCCGCGGGCGCATGCTCGGGATACGCGCATAGGCAGCAGGGACACAGGCGCGTGCGTCTGTGCGTGCGTGCGTGCGTGTGTGCATCTGTCCTACCAAAGCAGAGAATTATCTCCACATATAGTTATTATCGGCTAAATGTCATATACTGTATATTTTGAATATCCATTGAAATATTCACATTGTACATGAAAGAAGTTACTCTCAGATGTGTCCAGCTGTCTCAGCCATAAACATATATATGTCTATGGTCTCAGCTAGTGGTTAGCCGAATTAGCTGTTAGCTAAACTAACGTTAGCTTTCCGGTGGAGGCGAACAGACTTTCTTTAACTGTCTATGTGAACAGATCATGCAGTGTCGTAAATACGCGTTCATCATGATATCATATACGCATGCGCGAACATCTTGCACACGCGCAGAACGGATTGTGCAGGCAGGACGGATCGTGTACCGACAATCCTGACTATTTCTCGGCTAGGCGTGCTAACCACAACTTCACACTTCCGTTTTTGTACAGATTAAACAAACCACCCAGCTTTATATTCACCATACAGACATGAGTGGTATCATCTCCTTATCCAACTCTCAAAAGCAAATAAAGTAAGCTTATTTTCCAAAATGTCAAACTGTTTTAAAGCAAATATAAGATCTGTGAAAATGTTTTGACTTTGTACTTTATATTTGCAATTTTCAATGGGAAAAATAGCATGAGCTGTCCCTTACTCTAGATGAAAAGAAACAAAAATGAGCACTAAGTAAAACCAAACAAATAGTAATAGTTTAGCAGGGAAAGTCTTTACATACCAGTCTTAAATGTCACACTGACACTTGGTTTGCTCTTGCAGTCTTGGTTTTCTGCCACCACAGTAGCTGTGTAATTCTGTCCACAGTGCAGACCTGTCAAATCACACTGGTCCTCAATGGACCTGCACTCGTCCACGTGGCCATCGGTAGACACAGCCTTCACTGTGTAAATCTGTCCTACCCTGCTGCTGTTCCACGACATGGAGGCCACATTGTTGCTGCAGCTCAGATTGGCTTTGAGGTCCTGGGGAACGCATGGCACTGAGAGGGGAGAGGTCAATATCGACATTTATTTCTGTATTTTTGAAAATTTTAATGGTTTAATTGTTTGTAAAATTTTCTGACCTCTGTAGCTGTAATTATTTAATTTGTTGATTCCAAATTCTTTTGACGATTTCTAAAAATAGGAATGTGTATGCATGTACAGTATGTACTGTACCTGTCCTGACAATGTCCTCTGCACTCTGGGAGCTGTTGCAAGTTCGTCCCTCTGCAATAACGAGCAAAATGTACATTTCTCCACACGGCAGATTGGCGATGCCACATCCGGTGTCTGACGTGGTGCAACAGGAGGTGCTTCCTCCTCCTATCTGCTCCAGCGTGGCCGTGTACGTTACCGCACCGGGAACAGCTGACCAGGTGATGCCGACCGTGCGATTGTCGCAGCCCACTGATTTCTTTACGTCCTCAGGAGGACAGGGAGCTGGGGAAGGAGAAGCAATGTGAGGTTTAAATTCAAAATAGACTTTCCTGATTATCCCCCTTCTATGTCATAAACCTTGGATCTGTACTTAAGAATGCATAACAGAGGTACAAAATCATCTAATGGGGCTGCTATTAGAGGCTAGAAAAACATTTCACTTGAAAACCCTCATCAGAGCTAGATTAGATTGAAAGTATAGATCTTAGGAAAGTGTAGCATTTAGCTGGCTTTATAGACCGAATATTTGTCTGAAAATGTTTAAATTTAGTGATTGATTGATTTTCATAAGAGTAGCTAATCATATTTTTTATATATACTACTAAAGCCACAGGTATAAGTTTATATATTTGATTTTTATTTGAATGTAGCATCTTTCAAATTATTCTAATAGTATTAGCTTTTCTTTGGAGAAAACGTAGACAATGCTGATTCAACTTGATGCTTTTATTTGTTTATTTATTTTAAAGATTGTAGGGGGGCTTTTCTCTTTATTCTTTGTTAGTGACAGTGGATAGACAGGAAAGGTGGGAGATAGAGAGAGAGAGAGATAGGGGATGACAAGAGCTGCAAGTCAAATTTGAACCCGGGCCTCTGCAAAGGACTCAGCCTACATGGGTCTGCCATAGCACCCTTTTTGATGCTACTACTCAAGCAAGTTGGAGTCATTTTAACTTGTATTTTAAGAACTCATTTTTTAGTTTATTAGTTTAAAAACTTATTTCATTGTAATCATATCAACATGTAGTACAAATAAGTAGCAAAACATGCTCTCGAGAAAAATATTTTTCTATTCACTAAAACAAGAAATTTTAGATTTATTAAAATGTGGCATTCAGATAACCTCTGAAACATCAGGTTTTAATGAATGACTGAATAAAGCAAATAAGTTGAGAGAGCTGTACTTGAATAAAGAGCAGGTTTTGCATCTCCCTGTCTCTAGCTGTTAGAGAGAAGCAGACCCTTTTAGTTGGACAATATCAATAGTTACAGCACAATATGTCTGTGTTATACTTGGGACTTCCTGTTCTCTTGTTTTTTTAATTGCTCAATACTGTTTATAGTGTTTAAAGTTTCCTTGTATTTTGACTTTACCAGTCTCATTTGTGACAGCGTTGCTGGGAGCACTGGGACACTGCTGGTTGCGGGCCTTGATAGTGAAAGTGAGGTTTTGGCTGCATGTCAGCGGCGGAAGATCGCAAATCCCATCTGACGTGGAGTTACACTCAAATGTCTGGACGTCACCGTGGCTGTCTGTCGCCATGACAACGTACTCCTCAGCCCCAGCAGACTTCTCATACATCACCCAGGCTGAGTTTGTCAGGCAGTCAATCTCCACGTCGGACAGGTGAGGTACGCAGGGAACTGGAGGTAAACATCAGCAGGTCAAAAAATGAGTTGTGCATAGTCATTTTTACTACACATAGTATGCTTTAAACCCTCAACATCTAAGTTTATTCACCTGGTTTCACATTGTCAAAACGTTGGGTAAGAGAGCAATACTGCTGTGTGTTAGAATAAATGGCTACTTTAACATTTTAACATTTCAGTGGCAAATGGCTGCATAGTAGAAATGTAGGGTTTATGACCAGTTACTTCTACAGTCAGTAGTACTATTAAATATAATTTAAAAACATAACAAAGTAAAATAATGCCATATTTTAATCTTAGCCTAAAATTGAAACAATCTTTTAAGTTTGACATATATTTTCTAAATCAGGTGAAAGCACACTGTCCCTAAACACAAATTTAAAGTAATCCTTTTTGTAAAGCAATAAGCACTAAAGATATAAAATAAAGTGGAAGTGGAATAAGAAGACGCATAAATAGGATTTAAAAAAGAGTAAAATAAAATAGAAGATAAAATGGAATAAAACTGAAAAATAAAAAGGACATTATTTGTGCACAAAGTGAATATATGTCTCTTTAATTAAGTAAAACTAAAATATTATCGATCCTTGCCTGTCTTGATAATTTGTGTGGGGCTGTTTCTGCCCACACATCCATTCCTGGATGGTGTGATGGTGATGTTGTACTCCTTCCCGCACTTCAGCGTGCTGAGATCACAGCCCTTTGTGCCGCTGCAGTTTTGTTGTAGACCTGTGGCTTCAACCGCCGACACCATGTACACAACCCCTGGCACGCTGTTGTTCCAGGTTACAGATACAACGCCGGTGGTACAGTTGATAGTTGGGGAAAAGGTCGGGAGAGGACAAGGAGCTGAGAGAAGGAGTTGAAGAAGAGGAGAAGATGAGGATAAAAGGCTGTTAAACAAATACACAAAAACCTTCTCATATAATTTCTTGAAAGAAAATAGAAGTTAAACAAGGCCACTTATTTTTCCCCAAACTGGAATATGAATGCATTTCTGCTGTCATTTGAAGGCCTCACGACCTAATACGGTCGTGAGTTTTGCTGAATTTCCCCTTGGGGACCAGTGAAATATCTCTCTATCTATCATGTTATTGCAGTTGACATACAATAATAAAATATTAATTGATTTTTGGAATTTTAAGAATCGATTTTGAATTGGTAGAGCTTGAATTGCAATTCAAATATGAATCAATTCTTTTTGCCAACTCCTAGTGGTCACATGTTTTTTAACAATCACCTGAAGCTTTACTCACCTGTAAGGACCTGCTTTATGGGGCTCTGGGAGCTGTTGCAGGTCTCATCTTGGGCCACTACTGTGACGTCATAGGTCAGACCACACTGCATGTTGCGCACTACGCAGTAACTCTTATTCGTCTGGCAGATGTTGACATGATCTTTGCTCACCACGGAGGCACGGAACTGAGAGACGTCACCCACCGACTGCCATGTAACGTTGACAACAGCAGACAGACAGTCAAGGTTGTTCTGTACGTTCTGTGGCACACACGGAGCTAAACAGAGAGTGTAAAGAGAGAAGTTAGAAGAAACTTCCTGATCCATGGGAGATTATGAACTGCTAGTCTCTTTACTTGTCGCAAGCTGCTTCAATGAACTTGAGTTATTCTTGAGGTTACATAAAGTTTTTGTTACAGCCAATAGCAGGGAAAGAGAAATGTCATTTAAATAATCACCCAAAAAGATTAGAATTGAACTACATACAATCAGCATTAACATAGGCAATACAATAGTGAAAAAATAAAGGTGGAGTTGAATCCGAATCAGCTTGACTCCAGCTAATCTTTGCTCTCAAGTAGTAAATTAAGTAGTAAACACTGCACTAGAATTTACAAATTCACAAAAAATATACAAAAGCAATTGAAGAGAGGGAAATAAAGTGCAATATCAGTGTAGTCAGATAGTAGTAGATTTAAGAAATTAAAAACATTGTACTATATAATCAGTATTCCAAGTGTTGCAGTATTTGATTATAATTACTATAATATCATAGCTTTACTTCCATATACTAAGAGACTACCTGCACAATGTAATTCAGTAGCCCCGCAATAAATGCTACCTTGACATTTTCTTTGTTTGTTAAAACTACTACTTTCAGTTATTCATGTGTTGACTCAGTACTAATGCACGTTTTGAGGCTTACTCTAAGGTGTTGTTGCAATATTTGAAATATGTTTCAAATATTTTGTCCACCTGCTTTATGTATGGAGCAGCAAGTATATTAAGAGATAAATCAGTGCTTCTCCGACATAGTGTCAACAACAATTGAATTCCGGTATAATACAATTCCAGAATGAATGATAAATTACAGGAATGTGGCATATGGATTCAGTCTTAATGTAAATAAATGTAAAAGCATCACTAAAACAATCAAAGCGTATTATTGGTTATCTTTCAAATGATTCTGATGTCAAATTGTAATTTCCCCTTGTGGGACTAATAAATGATTTATTATTAGTATTATTATGAATAGAATAAGCTGTAGCGGCAGCATAGTATTTTTTGATACAATCACTAGGCGATGCCAAAAGAAGATATTTTCATATCCAAATAATAGTGGCTTTAATGAGGGAGGTAGATAATGTGAAACTTGAAGAAGAAGACGATGTGAATAAGATGAGTTAATCACGATTTGCACAATAAATCTGCAGTTTAGAGTGACCATAGACAAACCAAATATACCTGTATGAATAACTTGAACGTTACTGTTGGCTCCCATGCAGTTTTCATCAACACCAGCAACATAAACCTGATACCGCTGTCCACAGAGCAGACCAGATATCTGGCAGGTGGTGCTGCTGGTGTTACAGGAACTCAGGCTGCCCCATTTATCCTTAGCCACAGCCATGTAGGAAACTGAGCCCTGCGACGCCTGCCACGACACTGTGATGTTGTTTGATTCACAGGAAGAGTTCACTCTCAGCTGTGTGGGAGGGCAGGGAGCTGGAGGATGTAAAATTACAAATGTTATATGTGTGTGTGTGTTTGTGTGTGTGTGTGTATAGAGTAGCCTAAAAGTAATTGGAAAATAAGCTAGTTAATATACACTTAAAATAATTTGCTTATTAAAAGCAATGGTTAAACTCAAAGTAAATAGCAGCCAAACTATGAAAAGTAAGTATAAAAGGTTACCTGTGTTGATTCTTTGCCAGCCATTGGCAGGACTGGGGCAGTTCTGTCCCTGGCCACTGACGCTCACCATGTAGCTCTCCGCGCAGACCAGAGAGCTGATGTTGCAGGAGGAGCCGTTGGTGGAGCACGTCTGATGGTCTACGATGTCAAAGGCATTGGCCGAGGCGTTGTAGTACTTGATGCCGCTGCCCGGCTTCCAAGACACCACAGCCATGTTTGTGTTACAGTCCAGGGTAGACTGCAGGTCACTGTGGGGACAAGGACCTAGAAAGAGATGGATGTAGAGATGCAACAGTAAATGCTTAGACAGAGTATCATGTGAGTATGGATGATTTAAACTAAAATGTTATCTCTGTAAAATCAAAACATAATTTCAAGAAGTTTTGGAAGCATTGTCACTAGGGTTGGCTACTGAATTCAATCCATTTTATACACAGACCGAGTTGCCTTTATAGTATTGAGCATCAAAAAATGCCTTATCATTTAATACCTACGGGTCATTGAGCCAATAGGCAAGACAAGATCTAATAATGCTGCTGATTGGCTGTCTAACATTACACGAGGAACTCTACGTTACGTAAAAGGAACTGAAATAAAAAGATTTTTGCTATAATGTGTAATGTAAGTTCTTTTGTTCAAATGGATTTTATCAAATTGGTATAGAAACAAGTACCGTTTGGGAACCGCCGTTATCAAAAATGTTTGAACAATACCTTAATTGTCACATAAATAGAACTGTCAGAAAAGTGCAGTTGCTTCTGTTGAATTGTAGATGGATTTTAAATTAGGCTTCATGCCCCTGACACTTAAAAAAGTGCTCCCTATAAAATATGGCTCTCCTGTAACACCTAGTGGCGGTCATAAGAAAAAACAACATTGACAAGTAGGTCTTTCTGCAAAACCCTCCAAGCTTTTAAAGGCTTCTGTAGCTTATCACAAGTATCTGATAATAAAATTATAAAATAACAATAAAATGCTGCATATCTACCCATTGTTTTTATGTTGGCATGTGCAAGGCTCCACCAAGTATAAATTGTCAGGTAAAGAGGTGTCACACCACTCAATCCTGACAAATGGCCATCAATGCATTACATGTGGTTAATTTTAGCTAGATTGTAGTGGATCATAGACTACTTCTCTGTCCAACAAATGTAATTCCTACTCTGCACCAGGTTTTTCATAATCTAAAAAACATTTTCACAGAACACAAAAGTCAGCTCATATATTCTGGTTATGTTACTTAAAGAGAAGGTAAATATTAGTGACTGCCTTTAAGATGCAGTAATGCAATTCTGCATTGGAACATAGGGCTGTTTTTGGCAGTTTCTTAAAGTGCTACGTCAGTGTTACTCAGCTTTTTGTTTCATTACCTGTGACGGCGGTGATGGACTCGCTGACCAAACTGATGCAGGAGTCATGGCGAGCCACAACTGTAAAGTTGTAGACCTGCCCACACAACAGATCATAGAAAACACAGTTGGTGTCAGTGCTGTTAAGTTCAGCATTGTGGCTAAGGCTTCCCCGAGCGTAGACAGTGTAAGATGTGGCACCACGTGCTGAGTCCCATGTAACCGTAGTGATACCAGTCTGGCAGTCCACTTCTGCTGTGAGCTGACTGGGAACACACGGAGCTAAGAAAGAGAGAGAGAGATCAGTTTAGTCTTTTGTACCTATTAAACACAATTCTCCACATTTTCTTTATCACTTAGACTTGTAAAATATGTAAGTTTTTATAGGGAAAAGTAACACAAAGTACATTTACTGTATTAAATTACAGGAGGCCTTTTTTACAGCAGAAAATCCGACTTGTCATGGGAGGAAAAGCACAGGTGTTAATGATGGCTTTGTTCCGTTCAATTGTCCCTGAAAGCCATGACAGTGTGAAAGTGAGTCAGCAGGGACCATATCAAGACCCTGAAACTGAGGCAGCTTAATAATCCAGCTACCATCTTTGGTCTATTTTACACTTTTGCTTTTCCAGTTGTCATATGTCAAAATGTCTTTTGTGAAAAAGGCCTATTTTGAGGCACTTTATTTGAATATTCTGCTTTATGCTTCTACTTTTTTATTTTTACTTAATAGTATTTCTGCTTTTACCTAAGTAAATATTCTAAAAGATTCTCCAACCACTGTTGAGTTCTTGGTTTTGTTTTTAAGTGAACAAAAGCTTTATTATCACACTAATTTGCAGCACCTTGTGCAGAGACTGCAGATGATCAGTTCGCCAACTAAGCTTAGAAAAATATGTATAACACTGGATCTTGATGGTTCTAAACAATTTAGTGCTGAAACTTTAGAAAAAAGGCCATCTAAATAAATAACTATTATCCTCCTATTATTACTCAAAGAACATTCACACCTTATAATGTTTCACTTTTTTGTTCTTCTAAGAATTGAATAAAATTGTACTATCTCTGCTTGTGATTATGTCTTTATGTTCCAATAGTTTAAGTCCTGCTTTAGTGTAGACCATGTAATACTGATAGCTCGCAGTATCTTATTCCATGCTAAATTATTAGTACCCGTGTTAAGAATTTTTGCAACAGCTGGTTCACTGCTGCATGAGTCTGTGTTGCCGACCACACTGATAACGTAGCTCTCCCCGCAGGTCAGCTGGTTGAAGGTGCAGTTGGAGCTGCTGGAGTTGCAGGTGGTGGTCATTCCTCTGCTGTCCACCGCTGTCACCACCTGGGTCTGGTCTGGCCCCGAGTTACCCCAGGTCACTGATACCATGTTATTGCTGCACTGCAGATTCCCCAACACCCCAAGTGGTTTACATGGGGCTGAGGGTAAAAAGGTGGATGAATAAGAGAGGTAGGGTGTAAGATTTGATAATTCATGATAGGAAAGGAGTTTTACATTAAGAGTCTTGATCTTTTGCTACCTGATTGTATCCTGTAGTCAGAGCCATTGATGGTGCCACAGTTGACTGACGATGAAGTGACGACAATACTGTAGGTGAGTCCACATTTTAGGTTCTGAATGCTGCAGTTTGTATTAGGGGAATCACAGGTGTTACGGGTGCCATCACTGCCGATGGCCATTGCAGTGTAAAAACTGACTTTGCTAGCGTTCGCCCTCCACTGCACCGCAAAGGAGTTGACATTGCAGTCCAGTTTTGCTACCACATTGTCAGGCAGACATGGAGCTGTGGGAAGGGGTAAGAGGGGTAGATGATTAATTCATCATGGAATCATTCATTACAATGGTTTTGAGCTTCAAAACATTGAAAGTGCAAACACAGATATCTGCAGGTGTAATTTACCTGAGTCAAACGTTAAGGATGCTCCCGTGCTGCTGTTGCACGTCGCACTGGAAGCAACCACAACCGCTGTGTAAGTACTTCCACAATCTAGCTTCACTGAGCAGGTTGTTGTGTTGGATGAACAGGACACTACATTGCCGTTGGTACCATTCACTGTAGCTGTGTATGAGACCGCATAGCTACTTGGCATCCAGGTCAGCATTACCATGTTGGTGCCACAGTCGGCTCTGGCTGTCAGGTTGGTCGGAGTACACGGAGCTGGCAGTAGAGACATTTAAGAACAAATTATTCTGTGTTCCTCATAGAAATAAACCAAATCAACTGCATTTAAAGACCAAGCTGGGAGTGAAAACTATACAGAAACCTTTAGCTATTTTAGCTTTTGTTGGCTTTTTCTTACTGGAACAGCTCTACATTATGGTAAATGAGCAGCCACTTTACCCAGATATTAACCTGTTTCAGTTTGTATAGCCGTGCTGAAGACACTGGTGCACTCATTGTCCCTGGCAGCGACTCTCAGTGTATGCAACTTTCCACACCACAGCCCGGTAAACAGATAGGATGTCTGGTTTGTGGAGAAGTTGGCACTGGCCCCGCCATTTCTTTCCGAGTAGACGATGTAGGTAACACCACTTTTCGGACTCGGCGTCCCAGCTTACTGTGATGTCGTTGTTCCTGCAAGTTGTCACTCCAGTCAGCCCGGTTGGTGGGCAGATGACTGAGAACAAGAGACAGGCGAAGAGAGAGAAATTATAACCAATGTCATAATAGTTCATATGATTTTGACTTACAAAATAAGAATTGTAATTGTCTAATACTTATAAATATTAATATGTAGAATTAAAATCAGTAAACTGGTTAATTATATTAACACATTGATTAAAGTCTGTGTTGCATTAGAATTTATTAAATTACATCAGTGTTTTTTCTATAACCTTAAGAGTTAAGAATTGAGATGAAAACACATAGCAAATTATAAGTAAAGCCTAAAAGAGAATTATTGATTTTATTTTTTTATGCTGCTTTATATGCAGATATAATGCAAATTATAGGACTTTAATAAATAGATTTACATTTTGGGAAATACACATATTTGTTTTCTTGTGGAGAGTTAGATAAAAAGATCAACAGCACACTCATGTCTCTGTGGTCAATTTGAAGCTGGAATGATTATCCTATTTTAGTATAAACACTGGAAGCAAGGGGAACAGGCTAGCCTAGCTCTGTCCAAAGTAGGGTATATTTATTAAAAAATATTCCAACAAGCAACTCTAAAACTCCCTGTAGTCACCTCAAATAAACTGTTCTTTTAAACACTTGAATAATCTCCACTAATCTCCTCCTGTCTCTTAGTCTTGACTTTACACACGCAATCTTCTCATCTACCTTAAAAAAAAAAGCTGTCCTTTAATATCCACGTATACATTCTCTGACCTGACTGGAAAGTAAAAGGCAGGCTGGGCTTGCTGGTGCAGCCCCTCTCTATGGTAACCACAGTGACGTTGGCCGTCATGCCACAGGGGAGGTCTGTGAGGGAGCAGCTTGTTCCGTTGGAGGTGCAGGTGTGGTTGCGTCCATTCATTGCAGAAGGTACTGCTGTGGCCACGTAGAGATCTGCTTGTAGGGCAGGGGTCCAGGTAACAAGGCCCATGTTACTGGCACACTGCAGGGACAGTTTTGCATTGGTTGGAGGGCAGGGACCTGAAAGAAAGAGGAGAAGTGAAGAGGGAAGTTAAAGTGGAGTGAGCATATGTCATAATAATTAGTAAAAATAAATAATAAATATAATACAACTTTGATAACTGTGGCATGTAGCAAATATACTTGAGTCGTTGCCTAGTATTTAATATAATAATTGTCAAAATCACCACCAACACGCAGTCGGTGGTGGTTACTAGATTGTTTACTTCAGTAAAATAAGCAAAACCACAGTGTAGTCACACAATAAAGGTAAATGTACAAAAGTATTTGCATCAAAATAAACTTCAAATACCAAGTATGTAGAATGGCCCATTTCAGAATCATACATATTATATTGTATTATAATTATTGATGCATTAATGTGTACATCATTTTAATGTTGCAGCTGGTAAAGGTGGAGCTTATTTTAATAACCTTATATACTGTGTGGGGTAGCTTGTCAATTTCCACAGAGCAGGGTCTTACTTTAACGTAGTAATAAAACATCAATTGCTGATTATATTTTGTGATATTACTTTGAATCTTCAAAGAAACTAAGTACATTACATTCATTTAGTGGAGGAAAAAAGTATAATAGTAAGGTCTAAATTGTAGCCTACTTAAGTAGAATACTTGATTAAATATACTTTCAACCACTGGCATCTGGAGAAACTGAACCAATATTTAGTATGAAGCATCAATCCAGCAAAAACAAGGGAGCACAAGGGTGTGGTTTGCCCATTTGTATGTCTTTTACCTTAATATAATAATATTATTAAAACAGGTATGACATATTTAATAACAACTAGTGTTTTGTAACTGGATGCCCATGTCACATCAAAAGCATGTCAAAGTGCTTTTCCCCACCTCACCTGCAATGTAACTGTATGGGTAGCTGACGAAGCCCTGGCAGTTTTTAGAGAAGGGGCTGACGGTGATTACGTAGGTCTGGGCGCAGTGCATGTTGGGTATTTGACAACTTGTGTTGTTTGTGGTGCACTCTTTGGCATCACCGTCTCTGCCGCGTGCCATCACTTTGTAGTAAACTGCACCGGGGCTATTTTGCCAGCTCACCGCCGCCGTGTTGTTCTCACACACCAGGGAGGTACTGACATTCTCGGGAGCACAGGGGGCTGATGGGAGCCAAGAGAGAAACAGCATTAAGAAGATAAAACTTCACTGCTTTAGAATGTAGTGGCGTGGAGAGTAAACCCAAAAAACTCTAGTCACTAGGAGTCTAGGTCATCCACACACACACACACACACACACACACACCCTGTAGATGTCCCAACACCAAATCCTTGCACTCTTACCTGTCTGTATTTGTGATACACCTGGCACGCTGCTGTTGCAATTGTCAGCCACAGCTATCACATTCACGTTGTACAAGCGACCACAGAGCAGTGAGGACAGGGGGCAGTTGGTCTGGCTGGTGCTGCAGGAGACCTTATTGTCCCCAGAATAGACGTAGGCGTAGAAACTCTTTCTTCCCAAAGTCTCATCCCAGCTCAGAAAGGCAATGCCAGTTTCACAGGAGTATGTATACTCCACGTTTGCAGGGGTACAGGGCGCTACGTGAGAGAGGAGAACACTCAGTACCTGAAAACATCATAACTTGAATACCTCCTGAATGCTTCATGCAACCCGGCCAACATCAAGAATTATATTGCACCCCAAAAAAAGATATACAGTATAAGAGCCATGGTGCCGCTGCAAAATAGAACTTGTTTTGGTGTAACATGTACGTTCAAAAGTTGTTTTAGTCGTGCAACAGAAAACTCAGATTGGACAGATAGTCTAGTTAGCTGTCTTGATTTACCCTGCAGAGATCTGAGGAGCAGTTAACCATAGTCCTTATAAATTGACCGGAGAAAAAGCGTAAATGGCGGAAGGTAACAGACATCCGGCCAAAAAGAGTGAAATCTTTGAAATTCCGGTGGTAACAGATCAAATGTGAAACGTCGTAGATATAGGCTACCTTAACACAAATGACAACATACCTGTGACGATCTGATAGGTAGAGCTGGGTTTGCTCAAACACTGGCGTCCTCGTGCAACAGCCTGGACGCTGTAGGTGTTTCCACACTGCAGTTTATCCAGGACACAGCTACTGTTGGTGGAGGAGCTACAGGATGTTGAGTGTCCCTGGTTGGAGGTTGCATTGACCATGACGCTAATGGCATCCTCGTCCTTAACCCAGGTGACCACGGCAAGGTTGGAGACACAGTCCAGGGAGTAGTTCTGGATCAGTGGAGCGCAGGGCGCTGAGCAGAGGATTGTCACATATTACTAATTTGATTTTAAGAGGACTCCTTTGGGTGAGATACAGTGCACAAAACCCCTCGAAAACATCAGGTGCATTCTTTAGAACACTTGAGTTTGTTTTCTAACTTTATTTTAGCAATTTTTTACTTTTTAAATATCTTCGTTTTCACCGTTGAAATATCTGTAATTTCCCTTTTTTCTGTTCACTTATAAAATTAATCCTTATTTTTAAGAGGCTTAAGAATAAAAAAGGGGGAGCTTTTGAGGTTGTCAAGTTATCAATTCATCCAACTAAGTTTGTTTTTCCTGCAGACCATTATCATTCATTCAATATGAGTTATTTGTCAAAGATAGGACTAAATCACATGCCGTAAGTAAGGTTGCGGCTTAAGTAAATACATGAAGACATGTCCTTGGTATTTATATACTTTTGTGAATTTGTGGGGATATTTTGCAATTCAGTAATTGTAAACTCTTTGTGTTTAGGTTTGACTACTTTTACGCCAACATTTCAGCATGTCTCCACTAAAAATGAATTCCTGTCAGTAAGGAGAAGGCATTGTAACACCATTTTGAACACTTTAAAGGAATATTGTGAATATGAAAAACCCAAGTAATTCCAAAAAGAAAAGAAATTTCTAAGAGTGGGGAACTGGGGTTGCATTTTACAAGTAAAATTAAACAACTAAGGCTCCTCACTTCTATTTCTTTACCTGTTGTTACATTGGTTTTGGCGAGTACGGAGCTGTTGCATTTCCCGTCCCCTGCCAGTACAGTCACGGTGTAGTCCTCCCCACACTGCAGCTGGGTCAGCTCACAGGAAGTGCCGTTGGAATAACAAGACTTGACGTATCCGCTGGCCTCAGCGAGGACTGTGTAATAATTTGCTCCAGCGCTGGCCCCCCAAGTCACCGTCACCACACTGGAGAGGCAGTTCAGGGTAGCGGTCACATTTGTAGGGTCACAGGGTGCTAAAGAAGGGAGGAAAAGATGAGCATTATACCTGTAATTATATAAAAAATGATTTACTATACTCATGGAATTCAACTGTTAGTATATTTTGACAGTGTTGGACTGAGTGCAGCATCAGCTTTCCTTTGTCAGCTGTACTTAGACTCGGCAGTGCTTTGAGCTGAATGCTAACAATGTACAGCAGCAAGTACATTAAATGTTTTGCTGTAAAGGCCTCCAGAAACTCAAACATCCTTAACAGGTTGTCCAAGAAAAAAAACTACTACAGTAATAGCTTCCACACTGTGAATATTAATAAATAAAAGGCTCAGATTTCTTTGTTACTAAAAGTGTGCATTTACCGGATCTCGCTGAGATCATGGTACTCTTAGAGCTGTTACACTGGTCGTTTTGGGCCACCACACTCAACATGTACATCTGAGCGCACTGCAGATTAGGGAAGAGGCAGCTCTTGGCAGTTGTAGTGCAGGAAGAAGAGAAACCTCCCACTGTGTTCAATGTAGAGATGTAGGATGCTGCTCCAGCAGCTGCATCCCAGGACGCCTGTAACGTGTTAGTGGAGCACGTCACAACACCTTGGATGTTCACGGGAACACAAGGAACTAAGAGAGAAATTATGGTGGCATAAAGGCACAAGAGGAGGAAGGAGAGAACCAAGTTATTATCATGAGATCATTTCCTTTTGGATTTTCTGTTTGGTCAACCGACAAACTTACCAGAATTAACAATTTTTGGCACACTGGTTTGTCCTTCACATGTGCTGCTGATGGCTTTGATCGTCACGTTGTACTGCTGTCCACACTGTAAATTAGTCATCGTACAACTTGAATCCTTTGTCATGCAGCGAAGTGTAGTGCCGTCTCCAGCCAGGGCGGTGGCGCTGTAGTTTAACGGCATGGATCCAGGCGCCCAACTGATGGTCAGTATGTTGGTGCTACAGTTCAGGGTGTTGAGCACATTCTCCACAGCACATGGGGCTGATGGGAGGAAAAGAGTGAGCCTCAATGTTAGTTTGATTACAAATGTAAGAGAATAATTTTAGTAGTTGCTAAACTCCATTCATAGGTTTTGTTTGTTGGCTACTTAAAGAAGCACACTCCTAGTTGTACGGTGCTGAAATCTTATCGACGCCTTAGTTACGCACTTATCTGAGATGCATAAAGTAGTTGCACTACAATAATGTATGCTCACATAACAATACTGTTTCCAGGTTAGACGATTAGCTACTGTATATTAGGAGAGTGGCTTCTCTTGTCTCTTTCAGTTTTCCAACAGCACAGGAAACACTGGCGGATAAAGGCCTAAAGTAGTTTGCAAAACAATATGACAACAACGCCCATTTAGCAGCTGTTCTGGAGCTTTTTGTATCTCCAGACCAGAACAGCTACTCAGTGGCTCTTTTGGTGATATTGCTTTGTCAACTAATGTTTTTTGGATGGATTTTCTGGCTCAGGAGGTGGAGCGGGTCGTCCTTTAACCACAAGGTTGACGGTTTGATCCCCAGCTCCTACTGTCCGTATTACTGTCCTTGTGCAAGACACTGAAGCCCTAGTTGCTCCTGATGGCAGTCCAGCACCATTGCTGTATGGCTGTGTTTGGGAATGGGTGAATGAGAGGCAAATTCTTAATCACTTTGTCTGCTAGAAAAGCGCAAAATGAATGCAGATCATTTATCATCCAGAAATAGAGAATAAATACATGATAAGATAAAGAGGTAATATTATTGTTAGAGACAACTGGAAAAATAAGATGATAAGGATTAGTAAGAAAGGGTAAGGAAGAAAGCAGAGACGCGACTCCCACTCACCAGTTGTATAGTTGACCGACATGCTGTCAGGACTTTGACAGTCGCCATCTGAGGCTGACACAGTAAAGGTGTATTTTTTGCCACATAGCAGATTATTCATTTTGCAACCAAGGTTCATTCCTGCGTCACAGGTCGCAGTGTATCCGTCTGTGCTCATTGCCTTGCCAGTGTAGGACACTGCATTGGGGCTGGTACTCCAGGTTAACAGGGCAGAGTTATTGGCACAGTTCACAGAGACGTTGAGCTGAGAGGGAGGGCAGGGAACTGCAGAGGAAGGGCACAGAACACATGGATGGTATGAGTTGTGAGCTGTTAAAAGGATATATTTCAGAGATTGATTCCTTCTCGTCTCTACCTGTACGTAGTGTCTCCGCAGAGCTCTCATTGCTGGTGCAGGTGTCGTCCATGGCAGTCACCCCAACACTGTAGACCTGGCTGCACTTGAGACCCTCAAACATGCATGAAGTCTTATTTGAAGAGCACAGCAAGCGTTGGCTGTCTTTATCTATTGCAGCTGCTTGGTAGCGTAGGGCGCCCTGGCTTGCATTCCAAGACACTCGCACAAAACTCTGGCTACAGTTTTTCGTCACCATCACATTAGTGGGCACACATGGTGCTGAGGAAGAGAACACCTGAGATCAGCTAGCTCAGTACATTGTAGGGAATTTGTTTCAAATTAAGAGTACTAGAAATTAGCTTTTTCTTTATACTAAGACACATTCATATCAGGTCAGATTTATCTAATACATAACGTACACTTTTTTTTAAGATTGATTTCAGACACCTCATGTATGTTGAAATACTGAACAAAAGCAACATAACACATTTGTCACAATGCTGTCTTACTTTCCCTGATAGATAACTCTGTGGGTCGACTGACACAGGTGCTGTTGAAAGACATCACTTTCAGTCCGTAATCGAGTCCACACTTCATTGTGGTGATTGTCAGCCCAGGCATCGTGGTGGTGTAGGACATGTTCCAATTGTCGTTTGAGACCACAACTATGTAACCTTCTGCGTTACTTGTCGCATTCCAGCTGAGAGTCAGTATTTGTGACCCGCAGTCTAATTTAGTGATCACTTTGGGCCCACAAGGAACTGCACAGAGAGAAGAGAGAAAGGTGAAGTATGTTCCTCTGACCTATAAGCTCAGGCTGATCTAGTGTGTCACTGTAAGGAAAAAGGGCCGAGACTACATGTCAGGCTGAATTGCACATTATACACCAGAAAACAAACATAGGATGGAGTAAAAATGATGCTAATAATACAGAGGTACTTTTACCATTTGAATGCAGGATGACTTGTAATGTCATTACAATGAGTAATTATTATGAGTGTTTTTTTTTATAGCCTCTAAACGTTTTTCAAAGATTTACTAAGAAGATATATAGAAATGCAAGGAAATATGAATCGCTTGGTCCTACCAGATCTCATGTATATGGCCTCAGAGAGCATGCTGGGGCACATGCCATCGTGGTAGCTGACAGTGACAGTGTAGAGCTGGTCACATTTCAAGTTGGGTACCCGGCAGCTGGTATTAGCGGAGCTGCAGCTGAGAAGTCCTTGATTTTCATCCATGATGGTTGCGGTGTAGGAGTTAATTTTGGGCTGGCCACGCCACGAAATCAGAGCCTCATTGGTTGCACAGTTCAGGGAGGCTGTCACTTGATCCGGTGGGCAAGCAGCTGGAATGAGGCACAAATGTATGTAAATAACAGCAATATATCCTTCTGAGATTTATAGATGCAAACATTTGCTTTCCAGAAATGTGGTCAAGACAATTCATATATTACAGATCATAGATACATATAAATTGGTTCAGTCCTTCCAGTTAAAGTTATTTAATCTTAATATTGACTCATTCAGATAAAAGATGCATGTCCCTCTTTTCCCAGTTTTGTTCATTTCAAAGGACACCCTAGTAGCTATACGGTACAGTAACCCAGAAAAACAAAATTGAGCAGCCTCACAGTACCTGTCTCTATGGCGACCATCTCACTGTCAGAGCTGTTGCACACAAAGTTGGTGGCAATGACGTACGCTGTGTAGTTGGTGCTGCACTTCAAGCCCTTGATCTTACATGTCAAGTCCATGGCATTGCAGCTGTAAATGACACCTTTACTGTCCATGGCCATGGCGACGTAGAAAATTGCACCGCTGGACATTAACCAGGTCAATGTGATGGAGTCGGCTCCACATTCCTTCACTGCTGATACGTTCTGGGGCACGCATGGGACTAGAGGAGAGGGGACAAATCAACACGAGAATAAATACTTCATTTAAACCTTTTCGCTGCTCCACATGGTCAGAGTTGAGTTTGCTAGTCCATCCCGACTCACAATCATACCTGATTGATGGCTTACACTTTCTTTTGTCTTTGGTAAGCAATTAAACTACTGAATAATACAATAAGATTATTTTCAGTATCGATTTATTTGCCGATCATACTATCGATTATTTGATTACTGGTTTGGTCTGTAAAATATAAAACAAATGTGAAAAAATCATATTTTCCAGACCCCACATTGAGGTCTTCGAGGTGTATCCGACCAGCCGTACAAAACCCAAAGATATTCAATTTATAACTTAAAAAAATTCATTTCCAGCAGTAAATGCAAATGAATTCTGACAGCTGAAGTTGCAAAGCATTGCTGAAAATAGGGAAAATGCATGTCACTGCTGAAAAACCTGGAAACTAAAACTGGCAGTTGGAAGCTGAATTGCATAACCTTAAGAAACTAAGAGCTGAAAGACATTGCTAGGAAAGCTGGAAGCTCGACAGTGATACTGTCAAAATACCATCTGGGGTATTTTATTTAGAAAATTCAGCCAACACCAGAGCTACCACTGTACCTGCTTGATGCATTACATAAAGAAGCTACACATACTGTAATGCCTCCCGCCAGCTTTTCCTGGGGCGGAGGCATAACAACATACAGTATGATCAGCTTATCATTGAAAACACATTGTTACAGAGTGAACTATCTAACGTTATATACAGTATAAAAAAATACCTATACATTGTAACAATGTTGCTTACACATGAATGTATCAGTAATACCAATCTAATGTATCATCACTAACAGCTTTTCCTCACTTGTCTCAGCCACAGGCCCCAGCGTCCTCGCGCTGGCACATTTGTTGTCAAAAGCTGTGATGTAGATGGTCAAGACCTCTCCACACTGGACTCCCGCTATAGCGCAGCTGTTGGACATTGAGCTGCAGTTGTAGTAACTGTTGTTTCCTGTGTTGCCGAAGGCCTCCACAGTGTAACTTAGAGCCCCCTCAGCGAGGTCCCACTTGCTGAGCAGAACATTCGAGTTGCAGTCGGCTGAGGTTTGCATATTCTGGGGTGCACAGGGTGCTGGAGACAGTAAAAGTTATTTTCATTAATCTTTAATTTTTATTGCCAATTTTTAAAAGACAATAACTCAAAATTGCCACCTAAAAAGAGCTGAAATTTTTAGAGAATCCATCAGAGGGCGCTCAGAACTGTCACAGATCTCAGTTCAGCTACTCACTAGTGTTTTAAATTGTGTTGTGTAAAACTTGCAAGAACAATAAATTATGGAAATGTATTTGCTATGTAACCAGGGTTCAAAATGAACTTTTTTGTTCACCAGCCAAATGGCTAGTAAATGTTCAAATTTTGACCAGCCACTCATTATATTTATATGGCTGGTGAGTGAACAAAATCTACCATCCATTTGCATATTTTAGCAGCATTTGGCTGGTGGATGGTGCTCATTTTGAACCTTGATTGTAACCCTTTCTTAAATGGTTGCATGTGTTTGCAGTTTAAAAGAAAAAGAGTGATTTCACGTTTTATTTTAATACTTTTTGGGGGGTTGAGGAGATAAAATTATCAAATTATTTTTCTCGATAAAGCAAATTAAGTAAAAGATACATCAAGTTATATTTTGTTATATAAAACTGTGTGTATCTACTGCTGTAGAAATAATGTAGTCATACCTGTGCGCATGTCAACAGTAGAGCTAATCTGGCTTCTGCACTGCCCTGCCATGGAGTAGACTGTGAAGTAATAGTGTCGTCCACACACTGTGTTTGTGAAATAGCAGGAGTTTTCTTCGGTCAGACACTCCTGGACCACTCCCTACAGATAAATCACAAAGTATTTCATATATAGCTAAATTGCAGACAGGTATTGTTCAACATTTTGGGAAATACAGTATGCTTATTTGGCAGTTTGTTGAGAAGATTGATACCACTCTCACTCATGCAGCTGGTTAGCTAAGTTTAGGTTTTTTAATGTTAAGACAGAGTCTGACTATGTTCCCAAGTTTCCAGTCTTTATGCTAAGCTAAGCTAACTGGCTGCTGGCTGTAGCTTCAAATAAACACAAACAAGTTGTACCATTCATCTCATCTAACTTTTAGTAAGAAAGCGGATAAGCGTATTTCACAAAATGTCAAACTTTTGTTTTTAATTCAGGCAAAAATCAAATTACATATAAATTAATTTTGCCTAAATAAATTAATCCAGAATACAGTACTGTACCTGTGAGTCTACTGCCTGGGCTAAGTAGTAGTTTGTATTGTTTGTGCGGTCCCAGGAAAAGACGATAACGTTGCTGGAACAATCTCCCAACAACCCCAAGTTCTTGGGAGGACAGGGTTCTTAAAGAAAATGGATATTCATACAGTTATTTTAATTGTCAAAAACAGTGTCATTGTACATATATATATATATATATATATATATATATATATATATATATATATATATATATATATATATATATATACATAGACATGTAGATAAATAGATATACATTACAATAAAGGACAATAGAGCTGAGGTAAAAAAAAAAAAAAAAAGGAAATGGGGTTAAATAACGACATCAAGGGTAAGTGTCCAATATTAAAACGCCCTGATACTGAAGATAACGCTCCAGTGTTGCTTTTCACTGTATGAGGTTTCAGGTTTACCACAAACACAGGCTCATTCTTAGCAGCCTGAACACAACACAATGTGAAATAGACAGTGGAGCTCAATAAGAGACCCAGTTTTCTAAGGAGCCACCTATGATGCACTCAAGTAAACATGTGAATTGTTGTGCTATTCCCAAATGACTCTTGATTGATATGACCTGAGTAATCATTATTATAAGGTTAATAAAAATACTAATAGGTTAAAGGTGTATTATTGTAAACAATTGTGAAAGAACCAGTCTAATATTGTTCTTAAAACTTGTCCAATGTAATCTCGAATCAGTTGTCAGGTAGGGTGTCAATTCATATCAGAATTATGAAAATAAGAGATGTGTTACACTGTTACCTTTTTTATTGTGCCTTTAGGCTTTTCCAAACAGGTTTTATGTCACTGGATTGAGTTACTTAATGGTTTCCCTCAAGTATTAAATGGCTATATACTTGACATGAAGCCTAACAATAACTTATCATATTCATATTCAGCATCATCTAAGTCACAACAGCTTAGCGGTGCACAATGTGGACCCAGGGGTGGGGTTGGACAGAAAATCTCGAACGGGCTCTGTAACAGCAAAGAGTGATATGTGAGATGGATTAACTGCCTGCCACAAAGTAGATGGCTGGGTGGAGCAGTAAAAATGGCCGTCAGCCAAAACTGTAATAGACACAGAGCCATTCAGACTGTTGACTGGCATTGATGAGTTTTGTTACTGGTTGGTTGGACAACTTTCTCTTCTGGAAAATACAAACCAAAACTGGAGTCTTTCCTTTGGGCTTTATTTGCCTTTTTGTCAAGTGTAATCTGCTATGTTTGTATATCTTAATTTCTGCTTCCTATTGAATGACATAATTGTTCCCTTAATTTGTATTCTACATTGCCATAAACATGCAATTTGCTAAACAGAAACATCCAAAAAACAAATGGAATGGTTTGAAAAAAGTATGATTCAAAGGAACTGTAGATTGTACGGGTAACGTTGCTATGTAATTTAACCGTCACTGCTCGGACAAACAATCAGCTATCGTACCATAGTGGTAGAAACTTTGTCCAGAAGTCAAGCTTGTAGTGTGCAAATCTCACATATAAAGAGGCACTCCACTGATTTTATACATGAAGTCATGGGGGTTATCTCAGTTTGGGCTTGGAGACTTCAGAACGCCTCCATTACAAACTGTAAGTGTAGACTTTAAAGGACGGTGTTTGGTGTTTTTTGCCCCCAACATCTCCTTCCAGGCAGCTCAACAATGGTTATGTTTAAGGTTAGGGTTAGCTGCCTGGAAAGCAACTTTGGGTGCCAAAAACACCAATGAGCTTAAAGGACATGGATGTTTATCAGTCAGAACAAGTTTCTGCTAACAATGCTGTCGATTTGCATTATGGAAACTCTAGGATCCTTTTCACAGCTTTCAAGATATCTCTATCTGTTTTTGATTTGACTTTTTTTAAATTTGCATTTCACAATTGCCCCAAATTTGTGGAAGTGCAATTCTGAATTGTCGAAGTACCCTTTAAGGTAACATCACCCAGATGGTTAGAACTGTTCCAGTTTCCGTGATTGTTCTCTTTTCTTCCTGCTTAATTTTTTGGCTTTTTTTTTAATCCACTTTCTTCTAACTTGAGATTTGACACAATTAAAAAAAAAGAAATTTAAGGTTAGTTAATAGGATGGTGATTTAGATACATTACTGAAGCATCTCGCATCTCGGGCTCAACCACTGAAAGTTCTCATCCTTTTGAAAGGAGAAGGATCATATTTGGCGCAGATATAGCTGACTCACTGGAGAAGAAAGCAACCACTCCTGTATGAAGGAAGGGCTGCAACAATGGCTCAACTGGGAGGTTATGAGACGGTCACACACTCTCTGTTGAACATATTTGATCAAAATGGACTTCTTTCTTTGTTATATAGCAGCTTATGTCTGATAGGTTGCCTAATAAGTTAAGTGATCCTACTTTTCTTCTTTGTGATAACTGTTTCTCACCCGTCTGTAAAGTGGTCGATGTGGTGTTCAACATTTGCTTGCAGTTCTCTGACATGGGCGTTACATTCACCACGTAGATTTGACCGCAGCTCAGTCCGATGAGCTGACAGCTGGTGCTCTGGCTGGTGCACATCAGCATCGTGCCATTGTCGGCCATCGCCGTGGCCTTGTAGGAGTCAGCTCCCAACACGGCTGACCAGTACACCACGGCAGATTGAGTGGCGCAGGTGTAGTTCACACGGAAACTGATACAACTGGTTTCAGTTCTGCAATCAACACACAACATTATTTTTTTTGTTTTATTGTACACAAGTACACAACATGGCAATAAAAGAACGTTGAAAGAAATGGACTGACATTTTAAATATATTTTATATCAGAAACTGTCTGGTAAGAAAAGCTGATGGTGTGACTGTTGACTGTACTTTAGTTTTGTATAAGTATCCCATCAAACACGGCCTTTTTCCACACCAATCCTGATTGAAAAGACGTTTTATGAGTGTTGATATCTTTCTGTTCAAAACTGTCACATGGGGGAACATTGACAATTTATATTTAAAGATCAATATCTCAAATTTAATGTTCTGTAAAATGATAAAAAAATCACCTTAGATTTTTCCTAGTGTGACAGCCACAACAACAAGTAGGTATTCAGGGCATTTTAATCCTTTTTACCCTGAGGATCATATTCTGCATGTCTGAAAGGAATACCTCAAAGAGAATAGCTGACCTAGATCATAATCACCAAGTTATTGATATTGGCTTGACTCTGCCAACTTACTGTTGGTGGTATACGTGTAGTCTCTGGGCTCGCTCAGCACCAAGAACGTGTTGAATGAGGACACTGATATCAGATAGGTGGAACATGGGAGGATGCCTTGAACATCCAGCATAGTGGCTGTGACATTGTACACAGACGGCTTGCTGGTGGGTTCATCAATGTTCCGGATGGTGACTTGGTATAACAGAACGTCTCTAACCGGCTGCCACGTCACCCTTGCCGTGCTTGGACCCGTCTGTGTTGCGTTGATGCCCACCGGTGGCTGCACCACTACAAAAACACATAAGCAATTAGAGTGATATCTTTCAATTTGATAACTTAATTCATTTTATTACATTAGTTTGAAACAGCTTATTTGATGTTACCTTTCAATTTAAATATTTATATTCTGCCAATACAGGCCAATCACTTAAGAGTCCGTTCACTTAAATCCTAAAAATACATATTCCAATTCACTTAAAGCAGTGTCTAGTTATACTCAATGTTTCCACTTTATGTGCAGAGGTTTTAAGACATCTGTCTCTGAAACTTGGGTTGAGCCCCAATCCAACAGGACATGCAACATGGATTGAGAGGGTTGGCATATTTGTGATTTTACCATCTATAAATAAAGTTGACTTGAATTGACCCCATATTTAGGCTGACCCTGACAATCTAGCTGTAGTCACTGACCATAGAACACTGTAACCATAATAACTTGACCCTCTTATTCTACAGTAGTATACTACATGAAGCTTTTCCAGCCTTGATTCAGTAAAGAAAAACATTCTAAAAACTTGACTGAATAATATCTTCTCTTGGTCATTAATTATCTACTTGTATTAAGTGAACATAAGCAAGGATTTGAGGTTCTGCGTTTGTACATGCAGGGACATGTCTTCATATCAAATGACCAATCTAACATCCAACCTTCCTTTAATAAGTTTTCTATGTACAGAAACGTCTCACTCACAGGTCGTGATGGTCCTCACTTTGCTTCTGGTTCCCTGTCCAGCCTGGTTAGCTGTGACGACGTAACAGTCGTAGTTAGTAGAGGGCTGCAGGTTTCCCACCACAGCGCTGGAGTTGGTGTAGGTCAGGTTCATCAGCCCGTTGGGCTGAGAGTATATCTGCAGGAAGTAGTACACCGCCGAGGGTACTAAAGTCCACTTTACCAGAATTGAAGTACTCGACAGTGCCCGGCCATCTACTATCTGTGATGTGTCCGGGACTGGGAGGAAAAAGCAGAGGAGAAAGCATTGCTTATGCTATGTAAGTGTGTTGTATCCATGGGTAATGGCGCGTTTTTGCGCGTAAAGATGAGGATCTGGATTGACTATAATTTGATAAATCTCATATTATACATTTCTTTTCAAATAACTGTATTGTGAGCTTTTTAAATATGTATTCTTGAAAAATGTACATATATTTAGGACTGCATGTCACAATTATAACCCTGAGGGAAAATGGCATAGCGATGCTGCCTGAACAAAAAAAGCAATAATGCCAATCACTGTCACATTTTTTTAACTATTCTACGTAAAAGTTGTATTAATGGTCTTTTTCTTTACCTGTGGATGCCTCATCTGTAGCCAAACACACCATAAAGTAGAACTGAAAGACTTTGAGAGTCACACTGTAGTCGGTTCCTGGTCTCAGACCATTGACATCCTTCGATGTCAAGGTCGCTGGCAGGGTCACCACAACCGGTGCAACATTTGTATTGTTTTTCACCCGAAGGTCCAAAAAATAGTTTGTTGCCCCAGTATATTTTTCCCATGTTACCAGAATCGATGAGGGGCCTGAGGACTTTGCTGACAAGATTTTGCATCCTGTAATGGATTGAAATACATGAAACTGAAAACACCAACTTGGTTACAGAAAATAACTTTGTCATTAAAGGTTAGTGAGCAATAAACAGCATCACCAATACACACAAAAACATCATCAATAAAAAAATAGCTTCAGAAATCCATTGGGAGTTGTAAATATTTATAGGCCTAAATCTAAGTGATGCAAAGTTCTAACAGTTATTCTAAACTATCATTTACCCAAAATGTCTTGGTTTACTTACCTTCTGTACTATAAGGTATCTGTAAATAGCACAAAAAAAGTAATCAATACAGTGCTATAAATATTTTAACGCTAAACCATATCCATATTGTCTGGATTTTGTATCATTAAAAATGATATTTACCTGAGTTAGAGATACCACCACTAAAGAAAAGCCTATGGCTCCCAACAATCCCATCTTTGACATTGAGTGTGGAATTACAATTAGTTTAGTATTCAAGGGAGTCAAATACAAAAGATGTTCTTTTGAGCTTCAACCCAGCGTGCATGGGAACCAATCAGCATGCCCCAAATGGGAACAAGCTGCCCCACCAACAGCCCCAGGCAGTCAGGAAGGGGGGGTCAAGGGCGGGATGAATGGATGAGAGTTTTAGTGAAATTATGAGAAGAAGGTACTTATATCTGACCTTTCTCTCTTTTTTTTTTTTTTTTCTCTCTCTCTCTCTCTCTCTCTCTCTCTCTCTCTCTCACACACACACACACACTGCCTATCACACATCTATCAGTTTGCATAATCTCCATTAAGGCATTTCAATCTTATAACTGATCAGTTAGTGTTATATTGTGAAAGTAAGTTCCCAGCAGCACTAATTGTGTTTCTGTGTTACTCTTTTTCAGTGTTAGACACTACTAACAACTCTAATGAGAACACATTTAATAATTATATAACATAGAAAAAAGTCACTTTTCTCTGTTTAACTAATGTTTCGGGGGATCATGGGGATCCTGCATCCTTTAATAGCTAAAAAAAAACATACAGTTTGATACTTCATGACCTTTCCTAATTTTATAAGGATTTATCATAAATATCTTATTAGAAGGTCGTTTGTACACATTGCCACTGTTAGAGCATAATAGAACTTAATTTGTACACCTTACAATGTAAATTATATTCAAAAGGATGTTTAAATTGGTGTATTATAACCTGAAACTAAGATTTGTTGTGTTTTTGTTATCTTGTTTTAGTTTCCTAACCCTAACCCTTCATTTCTACATAAGACGTGGGTCCTACACGGAGTCCACCATGTTGCACTGCCATGCTTCTACAGTATCCCAGAAAGGACATACCAAACACTGGCTCCACAGAGGACCTCTGGCATTGTTAGACTACACACTTGGAAATGGAGAGGTATGCAGAGGGGCATTCAGTTGGTTGCAATCTACAACCTCACCGCTAGATGCCTCTAAATCCTACACACAGCTCCTTTAACTCAAGGTCCACTTGCTACCTTTTTATCCAGCTTTTAACCTTAATCCGCTAGTGGTGTTTGCTACGTTTAAACAAAGTACATGTTTTACGTGGTGACAGTGCCGGGGTATTGTTACATGGTTCCCATGTAACAATACATGGGAACCAATAAATGACCTGAAGCAAAGAGATAAAGGCTTGGGAGTGGCCTTATTGGCAAAGGAGAAAAGTAGAAGTACCAGTGAAACCAAAGTCCCATATGCAAACTTTGGAATTGGTACTCCATCTAAATGAGATAAACCCCATGTTTGGCATTGTTCCTAAGTTGTCTCATTCTTAAACATTTGACTTTTAAGAATTTTAAGGTGTTCAGTAATGATTTTGATGAAAAATTAACCTAATTTTCTCCTAGGCTTTATGTAAGCCTACATACTGAACTGAAAAGGATCTTTTATCACATGAGAATAAAGGGCTATCACCTCATACTTGCTCGTTTGTATCAGAAAAAAGTCAACAGGAAAGTGGATACGGATCATGAACGTGCCAAGAAACTTTAGCTGCCCCACTTAAACAACAGAGCATTTTTAATGGGCAATGAAAAGGGACAAGTGATGTGCACACATTGATATTTCCTTGTTTTTTATGTGGCTGCGATATTATCCTGAAGTAGACACTGTTACAGGTCGCAGGTATTGAGCATCTTATGATGCAACTTCCCACCAATTTCTCAAGCAATTTGAGTCACATCACCTTTGTTAGGTAGATTTTTTGCCACTGATTCATCTGAAGCCTTATTAGAATTCAAATAAAAAGAAGAATTCAAAGAAAAAAGAGAAATGTTTGCCACTGTCTCTCTAGCTGAATAGTAGAGGAAGCACTGATTTGATGTCTTTTTAAAGGTAAATACTGTAGCCCAGATGTTGAGCAGTTCTGGGCCAATTGAGTCTTTTGAACTGTTATGTACAGTACAGTATGTGGGCATGGTGTCTTTCAATGGTACTTTAGTGTTTCCAGATGTATAGTGCTTTATTTGTACGTTGCATACCTCTAGGTTGTTTTTCATAATGCAGCATGCTGTTTAGCTGTTTATGTTTGGATGCATTTAATTTCAATCAGAAGAGACATTTTGCAGATATGCAAATAAAGTATATTGTACAGCTCAAAAAAATGTACAAAGTCTTTGGTGATTAGACGAATATTTCATATTTCTATATAGGGGTAGAAAACCATCAGACCCCCCAGATGAAATCTAGACACCGGTGGTGGCGACAAAGGAGCCTGAAGACCAGACCGAAGGAGGCTCCGGACCGTTCAGCTGGAGTAGATGACTGGAGGTGGAAACATTTCATAACATTTATATTATCCAAACTCCTGTTTTTGACAAATATCTTTCTTTCATCTCACAAAATGATAGCTAAACTAAGTAAACAGTGTAAATTTGGTTTGGGGTACAACTAGAGAAGTAACAAAAAGAGAAATTATGCATAAAAGCAAAGAATGCGGGGGTTGGGGGGCAGTAGAAATGGGAATGAGATTTTATATTGCTTTTGCTAAAAATATGTCAGCAGCCATGCTCTCAGTGCTCATAGCATCATGCTCAAGTGGAGGAAAAGGAGAGGGAGAGCAAGACAAGGCCCAGAATATAAACTTATTTACAGTGATTTTATAGATGACTATGAATACCTTAAAATAGACTGGAATGTACGGAAGAGGATTAGGGCCACTGATGAAAAATGTATGTGAGTTCTGACTTTATTCTCAGAATTCTGAGATTAAAGTCAGAATTCTGAGAATAAAGTCAGAATTCTGAGAATAAAGTCAGAATTCTGACTTTAATCAGAATTAATTATATATTTAATTACTAAATTAACTGTTCAGCCTTCATAGAAATATCAGTCTTTATATCCGAGTGCTTTTTATGTTGAAGGACCAAAGTCTGGAGGTGAGTGGGAGGGGTGACTGACTTAAGTAGAATTCACTCTTTAGACCATGTGTCTAAATTAAATAAATTAGCTCTAACAGTATGGCAGATCCCAGCTAACAAAACCCATTAACATCCATTCCTTTTAACATCAAAGTGCTGTCTATTACCACTGAGATAAAAATGTTTGGAATCAAGTAATATGTCACCATTTTCACACAACTTTGACAGAAAACTAGAATCTGATCGGATTACTAATTATATTAATATCATGGCAAACATAATTAAACAGTTTACCAAGATGGTATGAGACCGGATTAAGTCGGCCAATTGAACTCACTTCATAGTTTTTTCCCCAACAGGAGGGTGTTACATAAGCTGCTAAAACAGATCTGTGTGTCTCAAAGAAATGACAGCTTGATGGCTAAGTCATGTTTCGCTTTTTTGAATGGCAATTGATAACCTATACTGATTACAGAGCACTGGGGATAATACCAGACTCATCCCTTTTGTGTTTCGAGGCATTTAAGCCAACTGAAACTTCTGTTGCAGGAGCAGCACATGTTTCTGGATTGGTTCCCTCGGCGACGCCGGTGGCAGGGTGTGTTTTAAAGGAAGAACGCACTGAAACATTCAGCCATATTTTCATAGTCAGAAGTGCAATTTGATCATTGTAAAATGGTCTTTAATTAATGATTAAATGATGAAATTAGATCCGGAGCTCACTGTGGTAGTTGACCTCTGTACTGAAGAAAAAAAAAGAAAAAAAGAAGAAGAAGCAGAGAGCTCCAGTGTCGTCAAGCACATGAGAATGTAGTGAGCATATCGCTTTCCTTGTTAATACTGGGAGGTCCATATTGATTCCTGAAAACATTTGATCCTTGTGCCGATTCAAATACTATCAATTGGGTATGTGCATATAGTAAAATAGCTCAAAATCAGAAATCACAAATTTGCCTTAAGGGCCTTTACAACTGCACTGCATACAACTTGCATAGACCCTTGCTTCAGATAAAGAAAAAATTCTCCCCAAAAACACTTTTAACAGGGAAAAATGGAAGAAACTTCAGCTGGCTGGTGAGCTGCGAGCTCCCTTCCTGCTGTGGTGTTTTTGTTAGGTCTCTCCCCTCTCCATCTCTCCTCTCTGTGTTTTTTTTTTTATTTTTTATTTTTTGGTCCTGGGACGCTTTCCTATGTTCCAGTGTGTTGTTCGTTAATTGTTTAAATAAAATGAAAGTATTTGATCACAGAAAAAAGGACAGCAACTGAGGAGGGATCCCTCTCCCTGGACAGACAGACATGCAAAAGATGTCATGTGTACAGAACTGACCAACATAGAATTACAGTATAGACAATCATGATGACACAACAGATTGATTGTCAATAAATATGAAGAATGATTTCAGGAGGATGTTAAAGAACTTCAGCTGTTGCCAAAAAGATAGGCCAAATTGGAATCATTTTCCATAATAAGACAACAGTGAGGGTGCAAAGAAAATTAATCTGGTATCCTTTCTTTGTTTGACTATCCTTTCCATAGTTTTAAAACTTGATCTTTCTCTGATATTTATTGAACACCTTTCTTAGTGACACATTTCAATATCTACAGTATATTAACTTAACTATAGTTAAGCTGTCTAAAAATGTATGCGTATACGCTCACTATTGGTTGCTGATGATCCACAACTTTGTTCTGGTAGTTGTCCCCAGATGAGTGTATTCCCTCTATTTACATTTGTTTTGTTGATCATATAAATCTGTGGAAGGCCCAACACTTTCTGCAGTTGAAAAAAGACAAATACTGTAGGTGGAAGTTGGCCTTAATAAACAGAACCAATGACAAGGAACTGTTGCTAAAGGATAGGCACAGTATTGGTGTTATCACTGAAGCCAGATTTATTTAGTTATTCATCATTCCAGGGACGTTGATGAACTATGGGATTTCCCCTGAAATCAGAAACACAGTGTTTAAACACCTGACCCACCAAGTCCTCAAGATTACAATCTTCATTAAGTTTTTATTTTACGTTCATCACATCAATTTATGGATTTAAATAATCCTATTTGTTCATAACTTACAGTTGATGGTGGACATTGGTATATCAATCTGCACTTTTCAAATCTTAAGGACTGCATCCTGAGTTGTTAGTATGGTCATTAGGAGATTTTAAGTAATGTAGCCAAATTTGATTTGTTGGTAGCTGTTTCCTCCAGAGAGGTAAGCTTACCTCACTTGTTACAGTAATGAAACTAACACACACCTTTCCACCAGGGTGGCTGAGCAAACAAGACAAGTTAAGAATGTCTAAAAGTAACAAGCCAAACACAAAAGGTCTTCCAGCCAGGCGTCTTTCTTCATAGCAGGTGAAACATGGGAGAAAGAAAGAAAGGAACAGTATTGTCGAAGGAGATCTTCTTTGTAATGGACTTCTTTCTAAATAACAGCTTATCATAAACTAGGTATTCCTTTTATAACTGCTGTACTGTGTAATTTTCATGGCAAAAAATTCACAGGTGAGAATTTAAACAGGACAAACAGACACATAAACAGACAATAAACAATATTTCAGTGAATTTGCATAGGAATCACAGTTTAATTTAACCTTTTATTTTGTTAAGCACTACATCTATGTGCCAAAAAAAACACAAAACAAAGAAGAGGATGCTGGAAGTTCTTTATTAATTGAAATATGCATCAGGTTTTTTTACAACCACAGTGACACATATTCAATACAGTTAAATACATCCTGAGAACAAGCAACAGCACACGGCAGAGATCACACGCTACAGACGCAGGATGAGGGGACGTAGATCCGTGTCTGCCACTTTTCATCAGGAGGCTTTGTACTTGGGGCTGCACCTACAATTCTTTTTTATTTAAATTTGGTACGTTTTCTAATTCATAATTCTTAAAACAAAAGGGGTGAAATTGTTATATGTGGAGGAGCACTGTTACTGATTTGCCTATTCATATTTTTTTGTCAGTTAGATTTTTGTTAGTTTATTTAGTTTCTTAAAGCAATAGTACAGGGATAAAATAATTTGCATTACCCAAATTACAATTTCTTTTTCGGTACAGCGTTTCAATGTAGTTATAGTTGTTTGTAAATCAAAGGTTTTATCATGAGAAACTCTACATTACACTCTTACACACCCATGATTTTGTCTCATGATATATACTTTAAGCAGCACACACAAAATGCATTCTTTTTGTTGGCTTGTTTTTGTCATTTAAGTGCTTGAGCTTGATTGTTGAGGGCACAGTGATGGTTTAGTTTGGCCGTGATATATGAACATTATTTAAAAAGCAAGTTTAAAACACGTAATCATATCAGAAAAATGTATTTCTCATTATTCCTCATGTTATCACCCATGTATCATGGCCACAGATTAACAGTTGTTCTTCTATATAGCGATGGCTTTATTCCAGTAGAGCAGGAGGAAGAGTAGGATGAAGAAGGTGAAGGAGTTAGTTGCATCTGTTAAGAATAGAGTCAGTCAAATTCAGTTTGCAGGAATTTTATATTTATTCTAGGATATTTGCTAAAATTGTGTTAAGTCAGTGTTGGAATTTTGATGCAAAAAAATAAAATGCATATAATGTTTCATTGTGACCAGCAGATGGGCACATTATTATACCTGAACTTATGTAATGGATATACTGTAACCATTTTGACTTAAATAGAGGGAAGTGTTCATAAATTAACTTAAATTAACAAATTACTTATAATTATTGTATATTTACTCAACTTACCGTATGTTAATCCAGACTTCTCTTTCCTCTGTAAATCACTGCAGAAGAACAGGTTAAAGTGACATTAGAAAAAAAGTATTTTTAGTATATTTTTTAAAGTATTTTTAAAATGTTTTTCTAAACTTTTTTACCAGTAATTGTTTGGGTGGTTTCAGTTAATTTGACTTAAAATCCTTAATATTTATGCAGATACTCACCTGTGCCAACGTTGCTCCTGAGCAAGTGACTGAGAGAGGAAAGAGAAAAAAATCAACTTTAGTAAAAAAATGTTCCATATTCAGAGTGTTTGAATTGTCTTTACTTTGCTACTGTTGTGTGATAATCTCAAATAAAGCTAATGAAATTCCTTTACAGAAGTATATCAAATGAAAAAGTACTACCAATTGTGTTATACTATACATTTTCATTATAAACATCAAGATGATCACCCCTTTCATGTCTATCCACTGTCACTATAATAAAGGGAAATAAATAAAAATTCACATTCTAATATTTCCTCACCGCTAAACATTACTGTGAAATCCCACAGTCATACCTGAGTACAGTCTCTGGGGGCAGAACAGGACTTTGCTGCCCTCTGGCGTGAGCGGAGCCACCACTACTTGATAGACGTCCCCACACTGGATGTTGCCAACATCACAGCTGCTCGCTCCGGGAGAGGCAGTGCAGGTGTAGTTGTTGCTGCTGCCCACCATCTCTGTGATGTAGCTGTGGCTGCTGCCAGCGCTGCGCCAGTACACCCGCAGAGAGTTCCCAGCTATACTGTAGAGCCTGACACCTGACGGACAGCAGGCACCTACGAAGGGGGGGGGAACAGAGATGAAGTGATGGGTTTATTATCAGAAAAGTTATCTTGGTGGATATTCGTATATAAAACCCAAAGAGCCCATTTCAAAGACAACTGGAAAAGAAACAGTAACATGACACATACTGAGTCTTTGAGCTATAAATCTAAGCGGTATTTGGATTGAATGATGTATTATGTAACATTTAACTCTGCAACTAAAATATTGAGTTTATAAGTGATTACATACATGTTTTTTAATATTAATAGTATAATTGATTAGTCATACAGTATTTTTTGTGTGTGTGTGTGTGTGTGTGTGTGTGATACCTTGCAGCCTTCATTGACTCTATTTAAACCAGAAGTTATATTAGTAGGGTGATTTTTTCTCCCAGCACATTATGTCTGTGGACAAAATGACGACTAGTTGCCTATTTTTATTTTGTGTGTGACAAGTAACACATTAAAGTAAGTACTCCTTTAGGTTTAGATAATAAGTGTGATAAAGTTTTTTTTCCTTCTCTGTGGTAGAAAACATCATGACTCACTGGACGAGAAGCCCTCATAGGTGCAGTTGGACGTGCGTCCGCTTTTGCTGAACGCCTCCATGGTGACAGTGTAGTTGGTCCCACAGGTGATGCATCCCATGAGGCAGTGGGAGTCCTGGGTGTGGCAGCGGGCGTGGCCACGCGATGATGTCAGGGAAGTGATGAATGAATGCGCCCCCTTGGCGTGAGACCACAAGATGTTGCTCACTGCCTGTGTCACCTGTTCCACTGTTAGATTCATTGGGCAACAGGGTTCTGTCAAAGAAGACGATATATGTGGAAGTTAGGGGTGGAACCCAAAGCTGCTATCCGTATCTGCACCTATATGCGTTTATGTCACAAAAATATTTGCATTCATATTGCACGGACTTGTAAAATCTTTGCCAAGGAGTACTGAAACTGTTCTGGAGGCTCTAGGTGGCCCAACACATCCCTAACATGCTTTTGTATTGGTTTTTCAATACCTGTCTGTACTTTTGAATTAAATGGATCAATCCAAACCTTTGACCACCAACCTGTTTCCAGAGAGTCTGAGTAGCTCTGTAAACTCTGGCCGGCTGCACTGGTTGCTATGACGCTGACTTCATAAGTGGAGCCACATGGAAGGTCAGTGATGTCACAGCTGTTTCCGCTGGTGGTGCAGATGTGTTGGCCGTCATCTCCTGACGCGCTCACAGTGTAAGTAGCTGCTCTGTTCTTTGCTGTCCAGCTGACACTGACGCAGGAGGAGTTCTTCGGCTCCAGCAACAGATTCATTGGCATGCAAGGAGCTGATGGGGACAAAGGAAAGAAGGAATCAAAAGTTAAATGAATTTACCAAGTATGTACTTTCGAGGGTACAACCCACATATATTGTACTCTCTACATTGAAGTTTTAGTGGAGTTTCAGTCAAATAGGATAATTATCTTACTGCTGTTCCATGTGAAATCTAGGAGCTAAAGTTGACAAAGTTCTGCACAAGATAAACAGAACTTAACTGAAACATTTAGTTTTTTACCTGTGTCTTTGTTGTGAGCTTTGCATGCACGGTTGCATCCACTGATTTCATTGCAGGGTGTCACCACCACACTGTAGGGACTGTCGCAGCTGAGGTCAGAGAGGGCGCACACGGGCGCTGTGTCGTTACACAGGATGACCTCTGAACTGTCTGCAGCCCGAGTCTCGTACAGCTCTGCCCCCCGCGAGGCCATCCACATGATCTCCAGAGTGTCAGTGCTCACCACGGACACCGATACATTCTCTGGACAACAGGGCACTAAAAGACACAGGTAATACACAAGTAAACAGACATAGACACACAATCATCACCAGGATCATCATCCGTCTCATCTGCTACTTACAGGTGGTATAGTTGAGAATCTGTCCTTGAGGACTGATGCCAGCCTCATTGTACGCAAACACAGACAGCAGGTATGTGTGGCCACACAGGCAGTGGTATTTGCAGTTGTTGCTGGTGGTGTTGCAGGTCTCCTCCGCGCTGTCACCTCTCTTGAAGAAGGCCATGTAGCTGTCGGCATGAGGCACCGTGCCCCACGTTAGCGTGCAGTTTCCTTCTGTTGACTCCACGAGAGCCAAAGACTCTGGTGGGCAGGGGACTGGCAGTCCAGGACAGCAGGGAGTTTAGTTACACTAATATACTGACAGCGCTTTCAGAGCGGCCTAATGCTTTAATTTAAGCCCATAGCTACCACTGATGTAAAATATCTGGTGCTAGATGGGAATGTTGCTCACTAAACATGTGTATCATCATATTGATGCATAAATACAGTAAATCCTTATCTATACTGTTTCCATAAATATGGCTTGCTCATTCATTGCCCATAATGGCCTATTACAACCAAATAGTTACCTGTGTAGAAAATACTTTATTTGATCCCACTTAATGCTGTGTATATCAGTATCTAAAATATCAAATACTCACAAGTGATGAATACAACAGGGCTGGATGGGAAGCTGGGTCCGGCCTCGTTCAGGGCAATGACCTGGATAGTGTGTACCTCTCCACAGCCCACAGCCGACAGGGTGCAAGAGCTGGATGTGGAGTTACAGGTGTGGCCATGGTCACTCATGACGTGGTACTGAACGGATCCATAGACATCCTGTTTAAGTTCCCAGGAGGCAGAGAGTCCGGCCACACCATTACTTGTCACAATAAAGACATTGACAATAGATGGCGCTGGTGGTCCTGTAAAAACAGTAAAGTAAAAGTAGAGTAAACATATACACACACAATGATGCATTAAACATAAGTACACCTAAACACACAAACCCATTAGACCAGTCAAAAACACAAGCAGATATAGACTTACATATTTGATATGACTGGTTGGTTGGTTAGTTTGTTTGTGTTGTTGTTGTGGGATATTGATGTTATAAAGGTTTAGTTTAGTTTCACTAAAGTCACACAATTACACCAACAAACTAACCGATTGAGACAGCAGTGGACCAGCAACTCCTGTGTTCTGTGAGGTAATAACTGTTTTTGTTAAATTAGTCTGGTGGCTTTGAAGAGAGCAAAGATGGAGGCTGGAAAAAGCTGTCTGACTGAAAGGTAACGTGGTGAAAATATTCTCAATATAGCTACATTTAAACCTTAATGGATTTTTTAAGTGACTAAAATATGTTGGGTTGGCCCCCGTCCACAGCGGTACATTGCTTAGCTTCCGTGTTGGGACTGCTCCAAACTGGGGGGGGCAACTGCCATCTATTGTAAGTAATACACACTATCTAAAGTACCTCACAAAACCACACTTCAAAATAGCCAAACTATCCCTTTAATGTCTGCATTTGTATATTTTGGTACTACTCCAAGAGGTCAGCAAAGTTAGGAATTTTCCACTTCCATTCCCATGATAAATTGGGAAAAATAAATTAATAAATGAATGTTCCTCTGCAAATATATGATTTCACTTTATATTGATGGCTATAATGACATCATCATTTTTATCAAAATATGTACTGACTGGAGGTCGTGGTTGAGGTCTCTTTCTATTTATGACGACTAGATTTGGGACTATTTGGAGGTTAAATGTCAGAAAATGTTTCTGCTGTTCTCTATCAAGGACAGGGTATAAGTTGGATGAGGGAATGTGTGTTTGTCTACCTGTACAGGTACAGCTAAAGCAAAGGAATAGCACAACCTTGATGGTGAGGTTCAGTGTTCCCTGACACACTTAAAACTTAATAAAATATATCACACACATAGCAGTTCTCTGCTGTGTGTTATGTTTCTTTTTGATCAGTTTTCTTTTCTTTGGAGTTGTTTTTGGCCTCTGTGGTTGTTTAGCATCTCTTTCTCTTTGTCTCTTTGTGGTAGTTTTGCATCTCTTTTTTACATAATTTTGGACCAATATTATCACCATATACTGTATGTTTCCAAAAATTTGTAAAAACTAGAACACTCAAAAAGCATAGAGACAAAACTTGCTAAAGAAATCCAACTACAGTTATAAGATCTAAGAAAAGTCTTATTAGTTACATTCATTCTGGTTAGGTGGGGCCCAAAATAGTTTGGGTGCTGCAACTAAACCTTACAGTGGCCGAGGAACCCCTGTAGTATTATAAAAGCACATGGAGTATATAGTTAGAGGAGCTTGCCTGTGTCTCTCCTGTTGTAAGTGATTGCATGTACACAGCCGTTCACAGAGTACAAAAACACAGAGAGAAGCCTCATTACTTGTTGTTTGGTTGATGTACAGACTGCTCTCTCCCTCTCGGCCCTCGAGGTCCCAGGCGAAACCCTTGATGCCGTAGAGTGCGCCGGCAGCCAGGCCAGAGATGGTCAAATTGGTGTTGGAGGTGTTGTGTTTTAGGTTGGTGTCTGAGCGAAAGTCATATATAGAAAGGCTGTACTGGACAGCGTGAGCAACAGGGGCCCAGGATACAATGATGCTGTCATTGTTGGGAGAGGAGGTGGAGATCTGAGGAGGAGGCAAAACTGTGGAGGACAAGAAAGGTTGACAAGTTTTACATGTATGGAATGTTTTGGGGAATGGAGGCTGTACCATTAATTCTTAAAGATGCATTTTTACTTGTTTCCTATGTAGTCATTATTATTTTAAGATTTGAAGCCATGTTTTGGGGGGCTCTAAGTCTTTAGTGAGACACAAGTAAGTCAAGTTTTACAGCTGAATCGGTCAGGCATAGTTAACACCAATACAGGAGAGGCCTTGAGGGGCGCTGATGCATTTATGAGGTATGAACCTGGATTTGCATAAACACTGACAATAACGTGTGTATACATTCACTCACAGTCCTGTATAGAATGGCTCTGCTATGGGACAATGAGGCAGATCAAGTGACTACTGCAGAACATGTGGACTGATGAGAACAGTACACAATAAATGTGGGAATAATTTCTAACATAAACCACCACATGAGTGTTGTTGTTTTTCATACTGAATATAATTATGAGGTTTTAACTCCCAGATGTGGAAGTAGAAATCTAACATTCTGCACACATAAAGATAACAAGACAAAACAAAAGTACCTGTCTTTGCAGTCACAGGAAGAGACGGCTGGCTCCGGCCTCCACTGTTTGCAGACATGATGCTGAGCGTGTACTCAGTGTATGGCGAGAGGGACTCAATCTTAGCGGGGGAGGAGGACACTTCGTCTTCTCTGAAAAAGCCATCATCATTCTGGATTCGTATGATGTAATGAGTCGCCCCGGTCTTCAAGCTGAAGCCCACCATCAAGGTGGTGCTATCCTTTGGCTTCACTGTCTGGATGGGCTCCATTATCTCAGGGGCTAAAATATACAATCAGTTCAGATCATAGATGGCATCCAAGAAGAGGACAATACTGTCAAATTAACTTCAAATAGGAAGATTTTGGTAATGAGGTGCGACAAATGGGTTCCACCTTCTCAGCAATAGTTGGCTGTGGAATCTACCTTATAACCTAAACATTTCAGGGACTAGGAAACAACATTTTAATTTGTCTCATCTCCCTGGGTATGTTTGAGAAAGCCAGAAACTGAAATCAACAATAAAAAAAAATAATCTTAATATATTTTAATAGCAACTAAGTAGGTCTTATGTGGTCATTGTCATCTGCCCATCAACAAAGTTATATTTAGGTGTTTAAATTGACATTGTAATATTAGTGATCATTCTGGATCCACTATTTGTTTTTCAGTTTTCTCTGTTGACAGTGAATTAGTGTGACTAAATATTGCAACATGAAACTTAGACAAAGCCAAACACATGCATCACCAAAACATTTAGTAAAAAAACAGTTTGATTTGAATATGGAAAATTAAACAACAGGGTTAGCACGAAATAGAATTTGTGTTATTAAATGCTTAAACATTACTGGTATGGACACAAGTGTAGCTCACCTGTGAATGAATCAACAGCAGCAGAGCTCAGTCTTACTTGGGAATTATCCAGGGCTTCAATTGTGAATGTATACAGGATGTTCGGGGTCAGAGAGTTGACAGATCCCAGCACTGTGTTCGGACCAAACGTGGCAAAAGCAATGGGGTTGCTTGGTGAGTTTTGGGGGGCAACAGTGATCTTGTATGAGCTGGCTCCAGAGTACCTGGTCCATCTGAGAATGGCAGTCTTGGATGTTACTGAGAACACGGATACTTGGATAGCTGATGAGAGAGATGAAAGAAATGGAGATCATTATAACACCTGTTCAGCACCTTAACACACAAATTCTTTTACACAAACATGTATGATATCAAGATTTTGTGCACTTTCATTCAATGTAATAAACATCTAGAGAGGATTTATGGTAAAAGAGAACATACAGTACCTTGGGCAGCAGCCTGCAAATTTAGATGAGAAAATATTATAAACAATTGGTTAAATAAATTCAAGTTACTACCAAGTAACTAACTATTCATATTTAAGGTTCCATTGCATGTGCTCCTCTCTTTTCAATACAAGACGTTTGTGCATGAATTTGAAATTATCTATCTATTATAACAAACGTTATTCCATTACTGTACCTGTGAGCATATGCCCAGCAAGACAAAAGTCACCAGCCACTTCATAGGCCCCATTTTTCACTTCTGTCTCTCAATGTTTCTCACGCTCTGCAGCTTCTGTTAGATTTTGTGAAAGTGCTTTACTCTAAACTGACCTTTTCTGAGCTGGTGTCAATGCTGGTTGGAATACCTGCATCTGGTCCCTCCCACTGGAGGGAAATGTCCAGTCATAGCGAAGCAGAGAGATGCACCTTAGGGCAGGTGCAGGTTGGGTAGCGTGAGAAGGAAACAACTCTGTAGCTATAGGCATGAGAGTCTATATTCAAGGATGTAAGATACCACAAAATGTGGCATGATAGGGGTCTGACAAAGGAATTGGATTCCCCTACCTTAAGGCCTCAAATCCCTCCCTTTCTTCATTGAGGTGTGACATAAAGTTTTTAGGTCGAAGAACCCAGGACAAAGCCCCTCATGTATCCACTCTTAAGGCTTCAGAATACAATGGAAAAATAAATGACCAGTCGTTTCAGTACCATCACAAAATCCACACGTATTAGTTTCAATTCCAAATCATTGTCTTATCGAATCATTGGATGGATTTATTTTGCTTAAGGGAGTTATACTTATTAATAAGCTATGTGAATAGTTATTTTCAAATAGATTTGGGAAATTGAGTTTCTGAAAGATACAAGGTATGGAGATGTAGGCTAACTAAACATAAGTTTAATTGTTTTGTTTTAAATTTTGACTTCGTTAAAGTCACATCCTTCAACAAAAAGTTGTGGCAGACAAGCAGTGATAGGGTGTGTTAAGATTCCTTTAGTTGGGGATGGCTTCAGTTATAGATTCAAATATATAACGATTGCCAATTTAAATTATACTGTACAGTATATCTAAAGCAGATTAATGTTCAAATGACATAATACAGCCACGGTTTGGCCTATAGTATCCTCTTAAGAAACTACAGCGCTCCGTCAAAACAGGGTAAAGTTGGTTTTATATTGGACATTAGATATTCAACACATTCAAAACATCTTTTGACCTTATCCATCTCAAAACACTTCTGTTGAACTTAGCTACACATAACACTAATTTTTTTTTTTTTTTAAATACACCCTTTGATTTCACAATAATTTTTTACTCTCAACCAATAACCAGACTTTCCCAGAGCCGCTGATCATGCGGGAGTGAGAACGGGTTGACGTCACACGTGCGTCGCCAAATTCAGATTTCTGATATGAAGATGAGACGTGTGTGACTCGAACATCTCACATTTTACCAACAAATCGTACAGCGAACGACCAGACCGTCCTGCCAGCCTGTATATATTTCAACATCAATGTAAGCAGTAACGTTTTTTCACACTGTTGCTGACAGCTTCTGCTGAGTTTTTGATCGAGGTCAAAAAGTAAAGTATACACTAAAAATAAAGTATACATATAAAGTATACTTTAAGTCAAGCTGCATAACAGATTTATAGCATTTTTTAACATTATAAATTAATTATAAAAATCAAAGGGTTTGTTTTTTGAAAAAAAAAAGAAGAAGCTTTGTGTTATGTGTAAGGATTTAGCTGAGTTAGGTCAAAATGTCAAGCTGCATCGAATGTGTCGATCCAATATAAAACCAACTTTACCACGGTGGGACAGGAAGAGGAAGAGGCGCAAAAAAAAAAAAACAAGATGGCAACGGGCTGTGATCACGGGCTGAAAAGAATAGTTTGGAAAAGTAAGTTCACCCAAACGGGGGAGGTTTATTGTACATGTGAAACAGGATAAAACAACGTTTCTTTGACTTAAAGTGCTATTGAGTACGTGCTATTACATTTACCGTATGTGACTTTGCGTCTTTGAGGGACATTTTCATTCTTCTGTCTATCGTAACGGAAGACTCGACTTGTACCGTTAAATAGAGACTCGATAGGGTAATCACAGACGGCACTTGTGTTTCCACTTGGCTCCATTGTGGATTATAACTTTACTGACAGGGAGTGTTGTTATCCCACTTTTAAAGAGAGTAGTCAGAATGAGGTCAAATTCTGTCTCTGAGCCCCACCTCATAGCCATATATCTAATGTTATGCCTCATATCTGCAGGCTGGTGTGTCATCAGCTCCTAGTTAAAGATGTCGCAGAGATGGCTGTTTGGGGTTAAGAGCTTGGGTTGAAGTTAAAATAAGGAAAATGATCACTTTACACTCAATTGTCGTATTTTTTTGGCAACGCTACATGTAGCCGATAGCTAAAACGGATCCAGTCTAATGTAAACAGAGCTTTCTTAGCTGATATAATAAAGGTTATAATATGCAATACAGTCTCCAAAACGTCTCCATGAAGTTGAATTAACGTCTAAAAAGTGAAGATGAAGACGTTAGGATGTATTGCGGGGTAGTTGTGTTACTACAGTAGTTTTAGCCCGTAGCTAATTGGTTGTGTCCTTCAATGAAGATACAGACATTTTTAACACACTTTCTTTTATTTCATAAACCAAAGAGTGTAATCACAATGACTTGTTTTGTCAAACTATACATACGTACAGTATATCTCTAATATGGTTGGTCATATAATGCAAGTATATATATACAGTGGGTACGGAAAGTATTCAGACCCCTTTAAATTTTTCACTCTTTGTTTCATTGCAGCCTTTTTCCAAAAATCAAAAAAGTTCATTTTATTTCTCAGTAATGTACACTCAGCAACCCATCTTGACAGAAAAAAACAGAAATTTAGAAATTTTTGCATATTTATTAAAAAACAAAAACTGAAATATCACATGGTCATAAGTATTCAGACCCTTTGTTCAGTATTTAGTAGAAGCACCCTTTTGATCTAATACAGCCATGAGTCGTTTTGGGAAAGATGCAACAAGTTTCTCACATCTGGATTTGGGTATCCTCTGCCATTCCTCCTTGCAGATCCTCTCCAGTTCTGTCAGGTTGGATGGTAAACGTTGGTGGACAGTCATTTTCAGGTCTCTCCAGAGATGCTCAATTGGGTTTAAGTCAGGGCTCTGGCTGGGCCATTCAAGAACAGCCACAGAGTTGTTGTGAAGCCACTCCTTCGTTATTTTAGCGGTGTGCTTAGGGTCATTGTCTTGTTGGAAGGTAAACCTTCGGCCCAGTCTGAGGTCCAGAGCACTCTGGAAAAGGTTTTCGTCCAGGATATCCCTGTACTTGGCCGCATTCATCTTTCCCTCGATTGCAACCAGTCGTCCTGTCCCTGCAGCTGAAAAACACCCCCACAGCATGATGCTGCCACCACCATGCTTCACTGTTGAGACTGTATTGGACAGGTGATGAGCAGTGCCTGGTTTTCTCCACACATACCGCTTAGAATTAAGGCCAAAAGTTCTATCTTGGTCTCATCAGACCAGAGGATTTTATTTATCACCATCTTGGAGTCCTTCAGGTGTTTTTTAGCAAACTCCATGCGGGCTTTCATGTGTCTTGCACTGAGGAGAGGCTTCCTTCGGGCCACTCTGCCATAAAGCCCCGACTGGTGGATTGCTGCAGTGATGGTTGACTTACTACAACTTTCTCCCATCTCCCGACTGCATCTCTGGAGCTTAGCCACAGTGACCATTGGGTTCTTCTTTGCCTCTCTCACCAAGGCTCTTCTCCCCGATAGCTCAGTTTGGCCGGACGGCCAGCTCTAGGAAGGGTTCTGGTCGTCCCAAACGTCTTCCATTTGAGGATTATGGAGGCCACTGTGCTCTTAGGAACCTTAAGTGCAGCAGAAATTTTTTTGTAACCTTGACCAGATCTGTGCCTTGCCACAATTCTGTCTCTGAGCTCTTCAGGCAGTTCCTTTGACCTCATGATTGTCATTTGCTCTGACATGCACTGTGAGCTGTAAGGTCTTATATAGACAGGTGTGTGGCTTTCCTAATCAAGTCCAATCAGTATAATCAAACACAGCTGGACTCCAATGAAGGTGTAGAACCATCTCAAGGATGATCAGAAGAAATAGACAGCACCTGAGTTACATATGAGGGTCACGGCAAAGGGTCTGAATACATATGACCATGTGATATTCAGTTTTTGTTTTTTAATAAATATGCAAAAATTTCTAAATTTCTGTTTTTTTCTGTCAAGATGGGTTGCTGAGTGTACATTACTGAGAAATAAAATGAACTTTTTTGATTTTTGGAAAAAGGCTGCAATGAAACAAAGAGTGAAAAATTTAAAGGGGTCTGAATACTTTCCGTACCCACTGTATATAGTAGAATAGCTTATTTAGGAACATTCGTGAAAACTGCTGTGACCTGATTCATAATGTTTCCAGTGGTTATTTAGGAGTCGGTAAAATACCAAAAATGATGACAAATCACAAACTTGAAGACCGTAAAATTATGTGAAACACAATGGCAAACAGTTCTATACATAAGTCTGGAACTAGCCCAATCGATGTATGTTTAGTTGATCAGGGACTGATGATGAAGTTTGAATCACTTACAGTCTAGTGTTTCCGCACTAGAACCAAGCTACAGCTCAGATTGGGTCGTCATGAACAGTAAGTTTTCTTGTTCTCGTTCTGTGTCTCTTACAGGAATTAAAGATACAATTATTACAGACTGCAAGAACTCTGAAGTATGGAAGGTAGGAAAATCCTCCTTGTACTCAATACAGTCTAAGATTGTAATTGCACTACCTCAACATCACAGATCCAACTTTTATTTGATAGATTCCACTTGTGCACTGTAACTCGGAATAGAATTGCAATTTCTGGCAACATATTACAGTGTGATACATCGTTTAACTGACCAATACCTATTTATCTTCTTCCCAGGTATTGATTCTGGACCCCTTCACCACCAAGCTCCTCTCATCATGCTGCAAAATGTCCGACCTGATGTCAGAGAAAATAACAAGTAGGTTCCCATGACAGTTAAACACTCCTTGTTATATAATACCGGTAATAAACCAAACTAACTGCACTCTGTATGTGGATTTCTGTAGCTACTCTGTTCAAATAAATATGTTGTTTCTTTAGTCGTGGAGGACCTGTTCAAAAGCAGAGAGCCTGTTCCAGAAATGAAGGCCATCTACTTCATGTCACCAACCGCTGAGGTTTGCCATTATATCCCTGTAATGATATTGCTGGTTGGATTGAAGTTTCTAATTGCTGCAAAATTAATTTTCATTCTGGTGATCTCAAATCTAATTTTTTCATTTTTTTTTTGTAGTGTGTTGATGCCTTCATTGGTGACTTCAAGACCAAACCTAAATATAAAGCAGCATATGTTTATTTCACGGACTGTAAGTAAGATACTACAATAGGAAAATAACTGTCAAAAAATAATTTATTTAACATGTTGTTTCGATGATTTCTTTATTTGTGTTGATAAACAGTTAGATACAAACTAAAAGCATTTTGGTCCCACAGACTGTCCTGATGACCTGTTCAACAACATGAAGCTGTACTGTGCAAAGTACATACGTGTCTGTAAGGAAATAAACATGTCCTTCATGCCACAGGAGGCACAAGTGAGTGGTTAAGGAGTTTGTTCTTTTGTAATTCTCTATTTCCTCTGTTTAATCTGACTGTTATTTGTTAACTGACGGAAAACTAACGTGGTGTTCAGTGTCTTGCAACTGGGTGAAAGAGATTTTCAGTATTTTAAGTAAACCTAGGCAATATATCGATATTGTGATATGAGACTAGATATTGTCTTAGATTTTGGATATTGTAATATCGTAATATGGCTTAAGTGTTGTCTTTTCCTGGTTTTAAAGGCTGCATTACAGTAAAGTCAAGTGATGTACTTTTCTGAACTTACCAGGCTAACCCTAACACTGTTGTAACTGTTCTATTATTTGCCTTTACCCACTTAGTCTCATTGTGTAAGCATTTTGTGAAAGCACCAGTAGTCAAGACTACAATATTGATATCAAGGTTTTTGCTCAAAAATATTGTGATATATGATTTTCTCCATATTGCCCAGCCCTAATTTTAAGGGGCTCCAATGGGCGTTGTCTGCTTTAAGCTATTTGACAAACTTTGTATTACACCAGTGGCTTGGGAACTGTAACTGGTTGTTCTCTGTATTTAAAAAAGGGGGGGTAGGCCTTTAGGTTCTCACTTGTTTTGAAATTTTTACGAAGTAAATCAGAGTTATTGATTTCTGTTGACTATCAGGTGTTAAGTTCTTGAAGAAGAAAAGATCCACAGGTTGCTTTATTTTATGACTACATGTAGAGTACATAGAGAGAATATTTGTTGTTACTCTGGCATGTTGAATGCTTTTCAGGTGTTCACATGTGATAATCCGGGGGCTTTCCAAAGAATCTACAGTCCCAAAAGTCAGGACAAAACTAAGACACTGGAGACACTCGCAGACCAGCTTGTCACGCTTTGTGCCACGTTGGACGAGTACCCCGGGGTCAGATACAAGAAGTAAGAGAAGACTTGGTTTCTCAGCTTACAACACACCTCAGCCCCCAAGCATAGTGAGACTTTTTATCGGAAAAGCTGGAACTGAGACCGTAGAATATGTAACCTTACTGTGGCAGAAAAGAAATGAAGCTTAAATACAGTTGCAAGCGTCACTTCACCTTGCTGGACCTTAACACGTCCTAAAATTTAAATGTGAATTCAAACAACATAAGTACGAGTTTATTTTACCCACAATATACATACAAAATATACACGTACACAAGCCACAGTCAGACCATATGAAACAAAAGCTGTATCAGCGCAGCCTTGCTGTGTATTATCGTAACTGTAATAACTAATTGAAAACAATTAATATCATAACAGCAACATGGTGAATGCCAAGATCCTTGCTGAGATGGTGGACAACAAACTGGCCAAACACTACGAGCTGGATGACAGCGGCAAGAAAAAGGTGAGACACCTGCTGAACAAAGCATGTTGACAGAATACACAAGATCTTAGCCCAGGGAGTAAATGTGACCCTGAAATGACTGCATTATTTTCCACTGAAAGCCTGTAAAAAAAAAAAAAAAAGAAAAGATTCCCTCCTTTGCCTTAAGCAGAGTATGTAGTTGCTCTTCACCTGAAATTTGAAAATGGAAAAGCGGCTCGGTAGCAGTTCAGCAGTATCACATAAAGGAAGGAAAAAGGCCAAATGTCACTGTCAGACAATAACCACTGGGTTTTGTTTTCTATAGAAAATGTGGTATATTATTTACACTTTATTTGTTTGCCTCCCCCGCTGCCCCCCTTCCCCCATCACAAGGAAAAGACCCAGGCCCAGCTGCTGATAGTGGAGAGAGGTATTGACCCGGTCAGCCCCATCCTGCATGAGCTGACCTACCAGGCCATGGCTTATGACCTCATTGATATCCAGAACGACACCTACAAGTAATACAAGCTTTATATGTTAATATAATATATGCTAACTGCTCCATATCCCCATGCTCATATGGTGGACAAGGTGTTCTTAAATTTAGACAATACATTCCTAGCTAACAACTAGGGCTGCACGATGTAGGGAAAATATGAGATATTCAATAATGTGGTTGAATATAATGATATTACTTGCGATAAACAATACAGCAAGTTGCTTGTTGAATTTTAAACAAATAAAAGTAAATCATTTCCAACATTCTTTTATTGAACTTTTAATTTAATATAAATTGCAACACTAAAAAGAGAACAACTTACTTTTTAAAGTGCCATTTTCCACTGATATTTTCTTTCAATTCTTAAATCTTTGTGCCTTTTGCAATTTGTTGCAGCCTTTGGCGATGTGTATATTGTACCATTTGATATCGCAATGACGATTTCAAAAAAAAAAACTAAAAAAAAACTGTATATTGTGCAGCCCTACTAACAATTATCTGGTTGTTTTTGTTGCCAGGTACAAGGGTAAAGATGGCTCAGAGAAGCAGGCCTTGCTGAATGAGGACGACATGCTCTGGGTGAAGCTGAGGCACAAGCACATTGCTGACGTCTCAGAGTAAGTGAGCAAGTTCTGAACGATGGAGGTGTCCCATTGCTGTCGTCGGCATCCCAACACTAACCCCTTTTTTCCTTCTCACAATAGACAAATCCGCAAGTTGGTAAAGGAAATATCTGCTAGCAAGAAAGAAGGGAAGCCAGATGGGAAGGTACAGTGCTGTGGTTTCTTCTCATCTGTGTCCCCAATCTCCTGAGCTGTATTTCATACTTAAAATGTATTGTGCAAATATTTCTTTTCTGTTTTTTCAGATTACAATTAGCAATTTGGCCCAGATGATGAAGAAGATGCCCGCATTCCGTAAACAAGTCACTGAGGTATGGGGCACCAATAGTAATTCAGTTGCTTTTGGAGTGATATCTCAATTCTAGAGTCAAGTGGTCATTATGTTGTGGTTGGGTGGGGAGCCTCCAAAGCCTGCTATCATGTGGGGTTGACTTCACCATGTTTAGAAGCAAAACACAACAGAAAGTCACAGTTTCTGGAATATATGATAAATATATTTGTCTCCCACTCCAGTAACAATGCTTGTACATAGTTCTGTTCATATTTTTTCAACTTTCCTCCCTGTCTGAATTCTAGAAAACTATTCATCTGCAGTTGGCCGAGGACTGCATGCACCATTTCGCAAACAACGTGGAGAAACTCTGCAAAGCTGAACAGGTCTGTGTGTGCTCCATCATCTGTTTTGGTGGAACAAGTGGCAAGTATTTTTTACCACTTAACCTTGATTGAACAAGTCTCATGAGAACAAGCATTTTCCTTTTGAGCAAGAGACTGAGTACTTTTCTGTAGTTATTTACCCAGTCTGACCTTAAGAGAGACATGTGAAGTGTGTTAGTTTTACTAGTCAGCATCAAATGTGAAATATGTGGAGATTTGTGAATAAATAAAAACATGCAAACATTCACAATATTCATTGCCTAAACAAAATATACAGTGCTGCCCGTAAGTTTAGGAACGCAATGCTAAAGTTGACTAAAAAGAGGAATAAAACATTAGGAAAACTCCAACCTTTAAGGATGGCCATTTTCTTTGTGAATGAATAATGTATCGTAAATAAATAAATGTTCTTTCTTAAAATACAGGGGTTATAAGTATACACACCCCTATGTTAAATTCCCATAGAGGCAGGCATAGCTTTATTTTTAAAGGCCAGTTATTTCATGGATCCAGGATACTATGCATCCTGATAAAGTTCTCTTGGCCTGTGGAGTTAAAATACTCCCACATCATCACATACCCTTCACTATACATAGAGATTGGCATTGCTTTATTTTAGTTAAAATAATAGCTGGTTTGATTTGGATTGAGAGATGACTTTATGGAGAGTACCCCATGCCAATTATTTATTTACGATACATTCTTCATTCACAAAGAAATTTGTGTCCTTTTTTTTTTTTTTTAACGAAGGCATTAAGATCAGATTCCAAAAGATGATTTATTTTTTATTTTTATTATTCCTCTTTTTAGTTAACTTTAGCATGGGTTCCTAAACTTATGAGCAGCACTGTAAAATCAGGTTTGTTTCTGTGTAGGACCTTGCAGTGGGATTAGACGTGGAGGGGGTGAAGGTGAAAGATCCCATGAGGACCCTGCTGCCTGTGCTGCTCAACCCATACAGCACCCACGACAAGATCAGAGCTGTGCTGCTCTACATCTTCAGCCTCAACGGTACAGCAAACTTCTCCTGCTGCAGACTGGTCTCCTTTAACTGTCCTTTCATTAGCATTCTGTAAACTGGCATTTTGCTTTGTAGCTGTTCAGTTCCAGGGACCTTTCGGTGTGCAGGGTTACCAAAAGATATGTAAAGAACCGTATAAGCCAATGAGAATCATGATATAAACAGTTTCCTGAAAGAAATTCACCGATGACTACAAGTCCTAACATTTCATAGATTTTTTTTTTCTCCATTATTTTATAGACCACATTAAAAAAATATACACACAAATATGCCACAGGAATGGGGATATAATTTTCCAAGACCATAAAATGGAACTAAAAGGGACGTCCTTGTTGATCAAGACCTTCATTGCTAATTATTTGACTAAGAGGATGCAGCCATAATAAACTAAAAGCCATTTTCCACTGGCTGTGCTGCTTCTGGTTTTGTTCCGTCTTCCGACATGCGTTCATTCCAGACTGGGAGCGTCTCAGAAGCAGCAGAGCGTCTTTCCAGCCCGACTTGCAGATTATATTGTCTCTACGGTTACACTTGGTTAGGGTTCATTTGTCATGACTAAGTCATGGCAGTGTCATGTCACTCTTATGTAGAAAACAATTAAAGTGTTACCATCTCTACATATACTTTACAGAACAATCACATGTTTATTTAGTTAGTATTTACCCTCCACTCCAAGCACTCCTGGAATTAAACTCAACACCTTCTCTTTTTTGTTGTTGTGTTTGTGAAAAAGGATCTGGTGGAATATCAAGCATAGACTTGAATGGCTGCGATAGTTCGCATGGCCTGCAGAGCCTCCGGAGCGCACGGAGGAAAATACCGGTGACACGCAATTTTATTTTTACGCTGCTTTGTTTGTTTGTTTGGTGTGTGTAAACAGGAACAACTGACGAGAACTTAAGCAAACTCATCCAGCATGTTAAGATCGAGGACGAACGCGAATTTATCCTGAACTGGAAAGAGCTGGGGGTCCCCATCATCACATCGGTATGTGCAGAAGAGGAAGCATAACCATGGGTTCAAATACTAATGAGGATAAATGGGTTTCTTTTTTCTTTTCTTAAAAAAAAAAATCTCTTTTTTCTTGTCTTGTTCATCTGTTCAGTTTAGTCTCAGCTGAACACTGCTTACTGTTTCTTGTACTTTTGTTTTCTAGCCCAGTTTCTTCTCTCGCAAACCAACTAGACGGGATCGTTCCCAGGATCAGACTTACAACCTTTCCAGATGGACTCCTGTTATAAAAGATGTGATGGAGGTCAGTGAGAGCAGATTACCATATTGTATGTTGTATTGTACAAAGTATTAGCATTAGTATCATTTTTGCATGATCACATTGCATTTACACCTTTTTTATTTATACAATTTACATATAGCTCTTTGAAAACTCTCTCTGGTTGGATTTGCTTTGCTAAACAGGAGGCTTAGCAATTATGGATGCAATAATGAATGAAGTTGCATAACTCCAGAGAAAAGGATTTGGATGCATCTAGGAAGCAGTGATTTAAAGTAGGTAAAGACAGGATGTAGGATAGGAAGGAAAAAGAAGTCTTGGCATTAACCTGAGTTATCTCTTACAAATCTCAACATGTAGCCTGATCTAGGTCACTGAAAAATGATGAACAGAACTATGAAACCACAAAAAGAGCTTAGGTAGGGTCATATGTACAGTATGTTTCTTCTGTACTTCCTTATCCATTTGTAAAAGACTTTATCTCAGTATCTACAAGGGACAATAATGCACCACTTGTGTGTTGATCCCTGGGGATGTTCCTTTTCTTTCAGCAGCATCCTGCTGTACTGATCCTCAAATGTGTTTACAGTATGTATGCAAACGCCTTCCATTGAAGAGGTTATTGTAGTGAGGTGACATGTTTTGTGTTAAAACAGAGGTAAGATGTCACTGTAAAAAGAGACATGCTACGCACACATTACTCTTAACCTACCTTTCACACTGTCCTGGATGAAGTTGGTTTGAGATTGTTATTAATGTAACGGCTCTGAAACTGTTACATTTAAGAATCTGCTGTCGAGTCTAATTCTCTAAAATAGATGTGGAACTGAGAGGCTGCGCTTCTCCTGTGCCCTTTGGTAAAAAATAAGGTTTATTCTGAAACCTAATTACTTCATTTCAGTTCTGTAATTGCACAGAACTGAAATTCCACATGTTGGTATGTCAAGTGATGCCCATTGAGAAAACTGGTCCCAAAGAAAGTTGAGATTGTCTTAAAAACAAAATCTTCAGTCTGCGGCTTACTCATTGTTGCACATTTTTGCAGATGGGATTTGCATGTACTTTTTTATTGTCATTTATTGTAATATTCCAAAAAGCAGGACATCTGGCTGATCTATAACATAAAACGTTCTTTGTGTCTTCTCCTCATTTTGACTTCCCTTTTCTGTTATTACCTGAAAAAGCCATTTCTGAGCAGTCTTCAGCACCCTAGCACCTGGTTTCCTGTAAACTGTGGTGAACAGTTTCTTTTTGCAGCAGGAAACCGACCCACACAAATCTGTGTATTTTACAGTGACATGCTGTAAGTGCCAGAAATGGATATGCATTATCTGTTTAGTCTTCAGTTTAGCTAAAATTGAAAGTCTCTGCGACTGAAAAGTGTTTGACAGCAGATTGTTTTAGACTGTATTTTGATATCCCCTGATGCAGCTTGTACTTGGCATGAGAAATGGTCATGCCAGTCCAAAGATTACATCTGCTGTTGGTTCTCGGTCACAGAGGGGTCTTCTACTTCAAAGTAGTTTCACAGACTGGGTCTTTTTACTTTCATTTAAGTGAAAGTCAAATGTGTGTATTGGCTTGCCCAAAAGGGTTTTTGGTCTCTATGGGACTTAACTTGTACAAATGACAGATGTATTACAAATCTGTTACTTTCAGGATGCCGTGGAGAACAAACTGGACACCACAGAGTGGCCACACCAGTCTGAGTGTCCTGCTGCCTGGAATGGCTCCGGGGCTGTCAGGTACAACATTTTTTGTTGTTGTTTTTTTTAATCACACTAGACCTTGGTCAGTTAGTTTCTGGGGATAATTATGATTTTTTTTTTAAATGCCGTGATCTTTACGGGTTCATCCCAATTGCTAACTTAATGTCCAATGCTCATGCCTTGTTTACATGTGTTGGAACACTTCTTAGAAATATATCTACATTTCTTTATGCTGTCACTCAAAAGGGACAAGTTTTACACACAAAAGGTCATTTTTTGTTTTTACCATTGACTGTAAAATTAGTGAACCGAGCATGTGTGATTTCACCCATTGGTTTGTGGAGATCTATGAGTTGTTGAGTTTGCCGTTACGGGTGCAGCCATCCTGGTTGCGGATGAGACTATTTCAGATGAGAGGGAGGAGTGAGGGAGGAGCTGCTTACACTCTACGTTTTGTTTTGTTACATACTACATACTGGCAATCACATCATAGCCACGCCTTAAAACACTCCCTGTTTTATCGCCGATTTTAAAATCAACAAGACCATAATTTAAAAAAAATGAACATCATTCTGTGTTGCAGAAGACTTAAAGGTCCCATGAAAATGTTACATTATGAGGTTTTTTGACATTAATATGAGTTCCCCCAGTCTACCTATGGTCCCGAGTGGTTAGAAATGGTGATAGGTGTAAACCGAGCCCTGGGTATCCTGCTCTGCCTTTTGAGAAAATGAAAGCTCAGATGGGCCGATCTGGAATCAGAAAAATCTAAGAATGGGAGGTAACCTTGCCCCTTATGACCTCATAAGAGGCAAGGTTACCTCCCTTTTCTCTGCTTTGCCCGCCCAGAGAATTTGGCCCACCCATGAGAGAGAGAGTCATCATGGCTTGCAAACGAGCAAAGTGGCAGTTGGTCAAGGCCACACCCCCACCCCCCACCCCCCTTCTCTCCTCCTCAAAAGCAAACAGACTCAGAAATGGTACATATTAAGGAAAGCTCATTGTGGGACTGGCTCTAGTGGCTGTAATTCTGCACCAAGACTGAATTTTGGGAAACAGACTTTAGTCCCCTAGTATTAGGGGACCATTAAGGTCTATATAAAAACATCCAAAGAGCACCATGTCATGGGACCTTTTAAAACTAGCAATTGAGACCATAAACCCATTATGAAAATGTTTAATGAGGTAATAAATCAAGTGAGATGTGGGTCACTTTCTCATAAACCTCTTTTTGCAATCACACCTGTTGCCCTCTGCTGGAATTCAGAATGCAGGTTTAAGGCACTTCTGCATTTGCAGCACTTCGCCGAACCAGATGCTTTGTATATACAGTCTGTTTGTTTTTTTTACAGACAAATCCGGACAGTAAGCAGTTGATAAGGTAGTGCCCTCTAGTGGTGATTCATACTACTACTTTCAGCTCCAGCTGTTAGTATGGTGTGTGGTTTACACTGGCGGCGAATATTCGTTTTGCGTTTCTTTTATTTCAAGAGTTTGATTTGCGGGATCATATTGGGATCATTGGCGTTTAATCCCGCTACTTCCATCACAATTTGCACATTGCAACTGTCACGTTTTGTATCTCTCGGTAAATGTGTGTCAACCACCTTGTGCTCCACAGTGCCCGTCAGAAACACAAAGCCAGCTCTCAGGACGACCGGCCGGACCGGCTCACGCCTCATCATTTTTATTGTAGGAGGAATCAGCTACTCTGAGATGCGCTGTGCCTATGAGGTCACCCAGGCAGTAAAATCCTGTGAGGTCATCATAGGTGAGCATCAATACAATATTACACAGATTATTTCTGTGGCCATATAAAATATTTGCATTTTCAGCACTTTCACATAAAAAGTCCTGGAGAACTTTCTACTTTCTAACTACATTTCTGTAGTTGTGATGAAAACTAGTTGGTGTATTGTTGAGTTGTGGCCATTCAAATAAACTAAAGGTGGGTTTGATACAGTATTATAAACTTCAATTAATTTAGTCTTTTGGACTGGAAACACCCACTGAATTGTAGCAGTCACTATGTTTTTATTACTAGCAGTTTTACACCACTTACTGGAGCCAGTCGGAATATTGAAATGGTGTATGCTCTAATTTGGCATGTAATGGTGCTTTACTTTACTTTTCTTTTTCAGGGTCTTCTCATATTTTGACCCCAACTGGTCTCCTGGATGACATCAAGGCTCTTAGCAAAGGCCCCATGGAGACTTTTACAATAGAGGAAAGGAGCAATGCCTGACTGGTGTCCAACTAACACCTCCCCAAATTTCCCCTGCCTTCCTACATCTCATATTACTCTGCACAGTGCACTCAACTCAACTTCCTGAATGGAAGACTGAAGGGAATTTACCTTTATACTTATCTTTCTTTATTCTTTTTTTATCTTTCATACTCTTTTCAAACCTGGTGCACATTTACAGTAGGCACAACGGCAAGTTCTCTTTTAACTTGGTCAGTGACTAAGATTATGGCCTGCTAATGTCATTTATACTTTGCAAAATGTCATTTGATTATGAAGCTCATATTGAAAGTGAATTGACCTCATCCTACTATAAACACTTAAAGTAAAAGAAACTGTCTAATTTTCCTATCTGCATTGTCCATTAAAAAAAGGTGTTATGTTACATGTTGACCTCTGAGAAACTCTCAGAGACAGAATGGCGGTGGAAAGTAGCACAAAGCTAATGTATATAATGTTTGTAAGCACTGAGTCCCTGCTGTGTCATTCTGACTTTTTCAGTCACACCTTATGTAATTTTGAAGAGTGTTTTTAACATAAGAGTATTTACGTTTTTCTTGAAATGAAAAACTGACTAATAAACAGATCAAGTGGTTAAAATCTGGTCTGCGTTCTTATTACAGTTAATGTTGCCTTGTTTTTGGATTGGTATGAAGCTGTAATGATGAGCAAGGTGAACTTTAAAAGTACCAAAATTAAAACCGGGTTCAAGATATTTAACAAGCATTGACCCTAATCAACTATACACTAAGAACTCTGGCATGTTGTGCAAAAGTTTACATACTGTAAATAACTTGTTGAAAGAATGATGGTAAAGGCACTTAATCCCCCTGGTCCATCAAAACAGCAGTAACTTAATATTCATAACAAAAAAGCCCTTTTATAAACAAAAAAAACACATTCAATAAGTCCACATGAGCATTCATACCTGCGACAATAGGTGAAGACAAATAGACAATGAGGTTTCTGTAACATTATAGATCAAATCTGCCCTACTTCTGCAGGCATTATACTTTTGTTACATGTCATTTATATTAATGACTTATTCAGGACTTAGTACCTGTGTTTTTCTGAAGGAAGAAAACAAACAGAGGGGTGTTTAAGTGGTGAAGAGGTTTTGCAGTTTAACAATAAATGGAACAAACACCACATCAGATTGGATTTATAGAAAATGAGTGGAGGGGTGTTTTACTGAACTGAATAGAAAAGGTGAGAAATAAGTTTACGTTGCTATCTGGTTGGGAAAAAGTTAAATAAAATACATAAAGATGGCTTTGAACATCTGTCCAACATCCTAACACTCTACAACAGCATTTCCACCTCGTCAGAAATCTGCATCACCATTTGCTAAAGGAGGTATTTCACTGTGTTATGACAAGTCAAGTAATATAAGTAATCACAACTAATCACCTGTTTATAATAGTACTGCTGCTGTCCCTGATTATAGACATGTGTGAAACTATGGATGGTGGTAATGTGTTTATAGGTTGACAAATTGGGAATGTAGTGGCAATTAAATCAGCCAACTTTTAATGTTGTTTGCATTTATAGAGGAGCCACAGGGAAGGACACTTTTACAGTGAGCCTTAAATCAAAATTGCATTCAATTCATATTTTTTGTGAATCGTGTACATTTATAGTAAGAAAAGCAGAATTAACTTTGTATTTTATAAATATAGAAAGGATATTAATTATTAAGGTAGTGTCTCAATATGTAATATGTTTTTCATTTAGTAAATGCTATTGAACCAATGGCTACCAGTGTAGCCTGTAAACTATAGGCCTAAATCATAAAGTCAGAGAGATAACAGTCCTGTTGTTTTATTGCCTGGTCCTGGCTGCTTTTATACTCTTATACTACACACAAATGATTATTTGATCTGCAGATTCAATTTGTGGAAAAGTTCAGTCAGTGTAACCAAACATTGTTGCAAGGCTGTGAGAGCACTGTTGATTTTTCTTTAACATCATTTATCAAAATTACAGTATGTCAATACAGGAGTAAGGATCTGGGAGGATTGTTGCAGACTTTCCAAGAAATTATCAATTTATTACTACTAGAAAAAAAATAGTTTCCTGTATCTCAAACAACAGCATTCAAGTTCATTGTTTACTGCCACGCTAATGCATGTTGACAGTTTCTGCTTTTTCTTGGACTTTTCTTTGTTCCCAACACAGCTCTAATAATGCTGTAATGACACATGGGACGTCATGTTCCACTACCTATCTACCTCAGCATGCTGTAGGTTGAAACCAACTTTTAAAGTATTGGTTACATGAAAGCGTTTCAGGTGACACATGAACACACACTCACTGGGTGGTACTGCTTCATTGACCTCGAAGAACACTTAAACTTGACAAGGATAACCCTGCTCTCTGACATTGACCTAATTTCATTGCAGCACGGTGGCCCAGTGGTTAGCACTTCTGCCTCAGAACAAGAAGGTTCTGTATTCAAATCCGGGTTTTTCCGGGCCTTACTGTGTGGAGTTTGTATGTTCTCCCCATGTTTGCGTGGGTTTCTTCCAGGTACTCTGGTTTCTTCCCACCATAAAGACATGCATGCTACTCTACTCATTTGTCACTACAAAGGGTGGTAAAGGGTGGTTACACCAAATATTGATTCGATTTTTGATTCCTCTTCATTCACTGCATTTTGTTAATTGATGAAAATAAACTATTAACACATTAAAGCATTCTTAGTTTACAGCATTTTTTTCATATATTTTTTGTATTTATATGTATATATTAATGAAACTTAAAATTATATGTATTAATGACACTTAAACTTAAAAACAAAAAATCAAGTGTTTTTAACTTCTAGTACAGTTTTCGTTTGCGCATGCGTAGAAACTCCTCCACCCGTAGACTCCACTGTTGACATGACAACCGCTGCTTACAGCAAAGTCAAAACTCAAATCTGACTTTTGACAGCTAACTAACTAGCTAGCTAGCTGAAGTTTTCTCCTCGTTCCTGTAACTTAACTCAAAGCTCATTGTTGTTGAGCTCAAATGAAATTAGGTGTACAATCTTCAGAGAGGATACGCCCTGATTAAAATGCTGCTGTCGACCTGCAAAGGTGTAGCGGCAGCACCGGGGCAAGGAGGTACGGAGCCGGCGGCAGGTGGAGAAAGAGACGACCACAGAGGACCTCAAAGCGGGGAAGAGAGACAGAAAGGGCTTGGTGTTCAGGAGTGGCCGGACGGATCCAGATATGAGGGAGAATTTGTGAACGGGTTTAAACACGGCAGAGGGAGGTACACCTGGAAAAATGGAGAGGTAGCTAATGTAAATGAACATGAAAAAGAATCAGGAAAAATATGCCTTTTCTAGGTTAGGTCAGCTAGCGTTAACGCTAACGTTAGCTAGATCAGTTCATTTTTAGGAATAATATACTGTTCTGTTCTGTTATGGTATTTTGTGTGTGATAAAACATGTTTTACTGTCTCCTGTCAGTTTTTCCTGAAGATAAAGAAAGTCACTATTAGATGTGCCTGTCTGTTCCTCTGTGTAGTTCTATGAGGGCTCTTTCTATAAAGACTACAGACATGGGGATGGACTGTACTGTTGGCCCACAGGCCACAAGTTCACTGGCAAGTTCTACCTCAACAGACAGGAAGGATACGGACAACAACTGTTCCCTGACGGAACCATCTTTCAGGTAAAATGGATGACTGGGTGGATGCCAAGCATTTTGATAGTTTTTTGTTTTGTTTTTAAATATCAGTAATACATTGAACCTCTCTCCACCTCTCAGGGTTTGTACCATGCTGACCAGAGGTTTGGTCCAGGTGTGGTTAGTTATCCAGATGGGCGTATGGATGTGGGTCTGTGGCTCCAGGAGCGCCTGCTTAGGCTCTGTACGTCTGATGAAGAGGGCTTTAGCCTAAAGAACTTTCCTGAATATGCTGCCTACATGGACACAGCTGCCATGACAGATGCCCTGACTCAGGTACGTGCTAACCACAGGCTAAAACATATTCTTTTTAATACATATATTTAGTTTAAAATGTTGTCTTATTGCTTTTAAAACCAAGCTATTAATATGTCAAACAAAACATCTCTGTAAGACACTAAATCATTGTATTTGTTGTTGTTATTGTTTAGCTCTACTGATTTATTTCAAATCCCCCCCCCCCCCCCACACTCCACATATATATGTTTCACAAACAAATTATTGTAAATGGTGTCCCATATGTATACATTTTTAAAATATTCTTAACTGACCTCTCTGCTCCTCTCCTCCTCTTACTAGCCTTCCACTAGTGGTTTACAGACAGAAGCCAGGACAGACTCTGAGGTAAAGTACTGCTACTATGAACTATGTGATCTTTGTGACTTAACTCAAAACAGATCAATTAATTCCCCATCCTCCTCAGGTGGATACAGAAAGAGATCTGCTCTCAGATGATATTTTTATCCTTCCTCCCGGCATGGAAAGTTACTCAACAGATGGTGACCACTTGCCGCTGCCCCCTGGCCGAAGAAGAGAGCTGGATCAACACTTCTATGGCGAGCTGTGGAAACCAGAAGCTTATCCGCACAAAGGCTATGAGCGAGACCCACTATCCCCCCTGCCCTTAGAGGCCCGCATGCAGGCTCACATACACAGACACAGGTCAGACATACATCAACAACACAAGTATTGAGTAAAATAACAAGACAACATATCATGGACAGGTACAGTTTTGTGAGTAAACTGAAATAATATGTTTGCTAATATTTACTTAAGTATTTGTGTGTGTCTCAGACTACAGGCTGAAAATGTGGGCTGGGACGTGGCAGCTGTTCTCTCTCTGAACAGGGAAAGTTTTGGTCCTAAAGGGCCTTTGGAAGTCAGTTCAGAGTTGTTGATCCAGCACGCCTCCCAAGGGGACCTGCCGGCTGTGTCACAGATCCTCCAGACTCGTTTGGTCCACCCTGATGTAGCAGATTCACAGGGACACACTGCACTGATCGCTGCCACAGTAACACATTATTTATTAATTTATTCAGTTTTTATTTTTTGCTATTTGATTGTTATCCAAGCCAGGTTTCAGAATGTTACAATTTCATCAATTACAGCAAAAAAGGACAAATAAATAAAAGTCTCATGTTTGTCTCTCTGACTGTTTCATTTTGTTTCTTGTACCTTTCAGGTAAACTGCAATAATGATGTTATCCAGCTGTTGTTAGATATGGGGGCTGATATTGACAAGTTGAATTGTGAAGGCATGTCTGCCCTGGCTGTGTGTCATGTCCTCTACTACCCTTTTCAGTCTCTGTGCACCACTTTGGCTGAACCACCTGCCAAAACTCAAGTAAGATTCTACCTAATGTAGTTTCCTCATCAACTCTAGATTTGTAGTCCACACATATGAAACTGTGTTTTGTACAGACAATTCAAATGAAACAAATTGCACTGTATTGTGTTATCAGGTTTTGAGGTCTCCATCTGTAGGTGGGAACAGTCCCCAGATCAACCAAGTGGACTTCACTACAGACACACCAAGGTTTAACAACTAACAACTATTCACCTATCTAACTCACCAGTAGCTGATATCACCTCTCTCACATATTAATCAGGAGAAACTGTATATATTGTATATCCTCTTACGCACAGCCGAAAGAAGGTCACTGATAATGGTCTTGCTAATGTCATATTCATAGATTTGTCACTCCCTACGGTGTGACCACACTTTGAGGATGTATTTCTCTAAAACAAGTTTATTTAAGTTCCATATTTATTTTGATATTTCCAGGACAGCAGAAGAACTAACAGAGCACATCTTACATCACAGCTGTAAAGTGTCTCTTAACAGTGAGCTCATCACTGAGCGCTGGCCTGGCCTGAATGAACCTGAGACTCCTGCAGACACTAAACACCTACAGGAGGAGGAGAGCAAAGAGAAAGAGGTAGAAGGAGAGAAGAGAGACTGCAAGGAGACAGAGAGAGAGGGAAATGTTAGAGAGACAGAAGAAAGGAGCAGCAGGGAGGATGAGAATGAGAACAAAGCGAATGAAAGAGAGATAGAGAGCAGATGTGATCAAACATGGGAAAATGAAGAAAGTGAGGTGAAAGGGAAGGAAGGAGAATTAAGGAAGAGCAGGGAAGATGCTGAGCTTGGTGAGAGGAGAGAAACAGAGTCAAGGAAAGAGAATATGGAGGTGAGCGGGGAGGATGAGGAAGATGTGGATAAGAGAGTCTGGAATAATCATGAAGGGGATGTGAAGGAGAGAGAAGACAGAGGACGTAAGGACATGCCTGGTGTGGAGCGCTTCATTCAGGTGCATGATGGTCACATCGCACTGGGCAGTGTGCAGTGGAAGGAATGTCAAGCTAAGGCAGCAGGAAGAGTTCAGGTACAAAGAACAGAGATCCCAGACTATTATAGTTTGTTTTTTTTAAGTTGTTTGAACCTAATGTTGTTTACTTAACTCTGTCTCTATCTGTCAACTCCGTCTGCAGCAGGGCAAAGACAAAGAATTGAACGAAAACACGGCCTTTGACTCAGCCTGCTCCGTCAGCAGCTATAACATCCAAGTCACAGAGGAAGTTATGCAGCGCTCAGCAGAAGCACTGAGTCGCACGGGGATCTCTCAACACTCTGACACACAAGGGACTGTGCGCAAAATGGCTGCCATGAAAACTGAGTACGTCATCTGTTTTCTTGTGCCCTTTCGCTATGTTCTGATTAAACTGATTTTCTTTGTGTTGCGTCTTTCTGACCAGACACCGTGTTCGTTTGAACACCTTGAAGCTGTTATTGGAACGGGGAGCTGACCCCAACGCATCCAGGATCCCCATGCTGGTCCTCTTTTTAGCCATTTTGGCGGCAGACACTGAGGCCGTCCGCAGACTGCTGCTGTGTGGAGCTCGCACTGACATACCCCTTCCACCTGAGGTAGAAATCTTTTTTTTTAGTAATGTCACACAATACACGTTTGTTGAGCCACACAGAACAGTGATTTCTCAAAACCTTAAACAAAATCCATAAAGACAACAAAAAAATGTGAACATCTATGTTTCATTTCCATAAATGAACCATGAAATTACCCTCCTCCTTTTTGTAGCAAAAAGGTCTGTATCCCCTACATGTAGCTGCAGCACTGCCAGGTCCAGCAGGTCCCATGATCACTGAGTTGCTGCTCCACTCGGTCACTGACCCAGACGCAAAGGCAAGCGACCAGAACGAGATCTATGAACCGGATAAGGTGAGTGTAATTATTTTCATCAAGATTCTCAAGTCTGGTAAGAGTAAAGTTTTATTTTGAGGTGTTTTTTGTTGTTGTTTTTTAACAGATTTTTATGAAAGCTCAGGAACCACTGAGCACCAATGGCAACCCAAATCTTAAAGAAGGAGGCCAAACAGCCCTACACGTGGCCTGCCAGAGAGACGGTGACTACCGGGTCAGTACATGCTGCACATGCTCAGACCGATCCATACCATCACTAATAAAACATGTTGCTATTGACTGTTCTAGTCTGTAGCATGTTGCAGACATGATAGTGATCATACTAATATATATTTACCCAGTGTCTCAGAATGACAAAGGAAACATGTTACACACAAAAATACACACAGAGTTCAAACAATTTGTTGTTAAGTTTATTTTACGTTCAACAGAATGGCTTTTATTGTTACTGGTTAAATACAATGGCTAAGAAGACATTTAATATCTTTACTGCTAATACAAAGCTGTGCATGGCTGTTGCCTCTGCAGGGTATTTATTACAAGACAGAAAATCACAAATACCATGAGGTTTAATAATATTGTGTTCCATGTAAAGGACCTCTGTGTTTGTTTTTGCAGAATGCAAGCAAGGTGGTAGCCCTCCTGCTTTCCCACAGAGCCAGCACAGACCTCATCTGGAGTGGACACTCACCTCTCTCCCTGGCTATAGCAAGTGGGAATGACCTGGTAGACCACACACACACACACTTACTCACTCACTCACTCACTCACTCACAAACACACACACACTGAACCTTGCTCTGAACCTGTTCCTTTTCGCTGTCCAGGCAGTGGAGGAGCTGTTAAATGGAGGTGCAAATCCCAACATCCCCCTGGGCCGCAGGGTGGGCAGCGCCCTCTGTGCTCTCGCCAACGTTAACTACCACTTAGGTGGTAACAGAGCTAAGCTGGTATGCACACAAGCACACATACACATATATACACATATATGTAGATGAGAGTGTTTAATGGATGGGTATTCACCCGATAAACCCTTTTTATGACTTTTCCAGTGACATTTGTCAGGCATTTATACATTTCCAACATGTAGCTGCCTGGTAAATTGACAGTGTTGACTGTTTATTTTAGATGTGTGTGTGTGTGTGTGTGTGTGTGTGTGTGTTTAATATTGTGTGTAATGTGTCTCTGATGTAGTTGGGTATGTTGGCTAAGGCTGGTGCCGACATCTTGATGCCGGTTACGGTGGGTAATGTTGTGGGAACCGCAGTCGACTATGCACACTGCTCTTTCAACCAGGTAACACATCACTGTACACATTTTAGTTGACTTCAGTCAAATACAAAAACCTTGCAATAAATTATGTCTTTGGATTTACTTTTATGGACTGTGTCAGAGAGTTTGTGGTTATTTTTTAAAGCCATAGCTAGTGTTTGAGTTGTACTAGACTCCTTTATATTGACTGGTGTTTCTAATACCCCCCCCCTTCATGTATGCCAGTCTTTTATACAAAAAAGATTCAGGAGGAGTTGAATCCTTTTTGTATAATTTAACCTAAATATCTGTCTGTATTTCACTATCTAGGACTTTCGTATTGCCAACACTCCCTTCCATGCTCTGAACATGTGTGAGAGGGAAACATTCAAAGCACGGCGCCAGCTGCTTAGCATGATGGGAGATCTGCTGAGAGAGACTGCTAGCCAGAGGGAGAATTTAGAGAGAGAACAAAACCTTACGTCAAATAGTCAGTACAGTGTATTTGTATTCTTTTAAGGCAAATAATATCTACTCTATATCTTTAATTTTTGTTTTGATTATGGCTGTGAATCATAGTGTGGGTATGTCTGTACTGTATTTATGTAATAGGTACGAGTATCACGGGAGCAGGTGCCATTTCCTCAAACGTGCCCCTCCCTGGCTGTGAAAGTCTATCGACCATAACAGGAAAACACAGGTACTTATACACTCACAATTGGCACACATTCATGTTCAAATTATCCCTTTTATTTTTCTCATCCGTGTCATTTGAATGTGTTCAACTTCGAATCAACAGTTTTGTCTGAGAGCTCAAAGGCAAAATAAGGAAACAGAAAGGTTTCCATTTCCAACTCTGTGTGTGAATCTCTTCTTAGGAAACCAGCGTTTAGGTTCTGCTATCACTGTGGTCGCTCGGCGTCTGTGAAGCTGACTGTATGTAGCCGCTGCCACAAGGTCTTTTACTGCTCCAGGACCTGCAAACTAAAAGCATGGAATGAAAGACACAAGGAAGAGTGTATCCAGGTGTCAGGTGGGAAATAGGGCCTCTCCATCTCCAACCCAACAAACCGAATAGCACCACCCCCAAACCCTACCCCAGGAGCACCGAAGCTCAAATAAGCTTTTAATAAAATGACAATGCATAACTTTGTCATAGTGTTTTGAATCTGTGATATCTGTAGGATAAAGCCATGATGATGTACAATATCTGGGACATACTAATTTGGTTTTATCTTTTAGATGAACAGAGCATGTAAATACTTTGTCTGTTTGTCTTTCTCAATCCAGCATCTGCTGATGGCATCCAGAAGAGTGTTGTGTTTAAATCCCCAAAAGGCCCCAGGCCCTTGACTGCCATGTTGAAATCCAAAACCGTCCCCAGGCCCTTGAGCGTCAAGTTGAAATCCCAAAGGGCCCCTAAGCCCTTGAGCATGGCAGAGAAGGTATTGGAGAGCCAAGTCAACCTGAAGGAAAACTACAGCTGCAACTGATGTATACTAACATTTTGCATACTTACATACATAACAGATGGAGTACAACTTTATCTACCTAATACTGCAGTGCACTTCTGTTACATCATTTCTTTATCTGAGTCTGTATATATTGGGTTAAATGATGATGACATTATTTTGTGCCATAATAATTTTTCTTTGGCGTATTTATACATGTAGATTTGTAATCATCAGTTATAGTATTATGATATATGATATATATATATATAATGTTCTCCCTATCTGTGCTATTGCCACAGTAACACTGAATGGCTGAATTTACATATTTTTAAACAATTACCAGATTTGTACATATGACTTCTTTTATATTTAAACGTTCTGACTGAAGCTATTACTGTTGTTCATTTTCATAATATCCTCTGGTTGATTTTTGAATGAATAAAAACAAGTACGACAAAAATAGTTTCAACAACTTTATATATTGTTTTTTTACTGTTTTATAATGATATACAGTGGTCCCCAACCTAGGGGTTGGGCCCCTCCATATGGACAAAAGAATGAAATTAAAAGAATTAAAATCTTGATCAGAAAAGGTAACCAGTAACTATAACTGTCAAATATATGTATTTCCTTTTGAAATGTATTTAAGTATATAACATAAAAATGAAAATAGGCTACCCAAGTAAAGTAGTCTACTATAATTATAATAAGTAAAGTAAATACAGACCTCAAATAAATCTATTTTTGTTTGAATATCTTATCCAAATCGTCGTTACAGTATCATATGTTGGCTATTTGTGCAAAGAAAAGCGTGTTTAACATTACCGTAAATGACCTAATGCCTGTTTTGCACATAGGTTTTACATAATCATAACAGCAGCACTGTAGAGTGAGCTTATGCTGTAGCCTGCGCCCTTATACACCTATGAGTCAACAGACAGGACAGGCAACCGTGGACTGGAACAGGCTGGCATAACGACCCGCTGTCATTACACCGACAAGCTTTTTTTGTTGTACTAAGACTTTCAATTATTGTTCAAAGAGACAAAGCGAATAACTGCAATTCCAGACGTCTACTAAACTCCAGCAGGAAACGAATTATTCAAATCCTTCTCGTGATTGAGCTGGAGCTATGAATGCGGACACGGAGGAACAGGAAGACGAACTGCTCGCCTTCCGAAGCATCTTTGATTCGGAGGAGTTCGTCCGGGATGAGTCGAAGTCTGCCGGAGAAATTCGAGTATCTGTTGAGCTGCCTTCAGACTTTATTGTGGCTCTGAAAGAAGGTAAGCCGGTTATAGAAATATTATATTGATATGAACAGAAGGGTGTAGATTGTGTTGACTTGGAAAACATTTGCTTTCCATGGAAAACTACCTAATGTATGGCTTCTATTAAAAACTAATTTTGTTCTGTTTTACTAGCAAGATCCACGCCACAGCAATATTTAAAGATATAATAAATGCTTTATTATATTGAACGTTAAGAGCATAGGAATAGATTTGGATGCGGGGTGAGATTGAAGGAGTCGTCCCGTTGGTTGGTCTGGTAGGATGTAGGCTACTGGAGACCGGGTGGAGTGAGGCTCAGTCTCAGGTGCTTTCACCCAAGTTAGGATAAGAAATGCGAGAGGAATCCATTGGACTGAGTAGGAAGGAATGAGGTAAGTGAGAAGTGGAGGTAAAGGTGAATGCAGGGGTGGGTCGAGAATGCGAAGATAAACACCGCAGAGAGGCTTGGATTAAAGGGATTAAAAGATAAGTGTGGTTGAGGCGTGGACCTGCTCCAGAACCTAAGTCAGTTCATTAACTTAATTTATTACAAATCATTTCAAATAATGTAACAACATAATATTGAAAAAAATAAGTTCAGTGTCCCCACAGGCTGCGTAAAAGCAAGAGAAATAATGACAAAACCAGGAATGTTTCTTTAAGAATTGAATATTTGACATACTGTACTTAAGTTGTGTCATATTGTTTTTTTTCCCTTTCTTTTCCTTAGGTGAAACGCTGAGGCAGTATGCGTTATCATTCCTTCCACCTCTGCTACTGACCTTTGAACTCCCTGAGGACTACCCATCCTCCTCCCCTCCCTCCTTCACCCTCACCTGCAGCTGGCTGACACACACTCAGGTAACCAGTAGAAGCCAATTAAAATAGTATGAGTCATGTTTACAACCTGGAATGTAAACTGTATGCAGATTGCAGAGGGTCAACAAAGATTACATCAGTCTATTTGCCATCACCTCCCACAGCTGTCTGCACTGAGTGCTCAGCTCACTGATCTCTACCAGGCCACCGGTGGTGCTGTGGTGCTCTTCTTGTGGGTACAGTTTCTTAAAGAAGATGCCCTAAGGTTTCTGGACATCCATTCTCTGTTGGAGCTCCCCTCTGATGAACACAGCACCCAGTACAATAGCCAGGACTCCTTAAATGCTGCATACTCTGAACCCAAAAATAATCAAAACACTCCAAAGACAGGACCCATAGATAGCCAAAGTTGTACTGTCTTAGATGCATGTAAACCAGACCTCCCTGCACCATCGTTAGAAGTTGAGCATCCGATAGGGATTCTTGCTAATGGCCAAGATCCTTCAATCTCAGACTGGAGCAGCACAGACTCTCATGGAGCTGTGGCATTCATCCAAAACACTTCTAATGATTCCAACCATATTGCAGAGGCCTCAGGCTCAGACACGAGGGAGGCTGAACAGATCCTTCAGACCCCCGAGTTCAAGGCTGACTTAGAGAAGGATCTGTACTCAGCAGAAGGCAGATTGAAGCGTCTTCCATTTTCCCAGTCCAAACAAAGTGGCCAGGAAGATTTCTTAAATAAAGGGGATGTGTCAGTCTCATTAATACTTCCCTCTAGCTCCTCAGACCCACAGGATCAAAGTGAACAAGGGGCTGCTTCTCTGCCAATCGACCCCAGAGAATCCCCTCATAATGAAACCCAAACGTTCCCTGGTCTTTCCCAAACTCCCTCACAAACTCTTCTGTACCAGCTCTTGATCTATAATGCGGCTCAGAAAAAGAAAGCGTTTGCCAGCACAGTGTTTGAATGTGGTGTGTGTTTTGTGGGCTGGCTCGGTTGGGACTGTGTGCAGTTGCCCGACTGTGGCCACATCTTCTGCAAGGCCTGTCTTGCCGAGTTCTGCAAGCTCCAGATAACAGAGGGGAACGTCCGGGCTGTCACCTGTCCTGAGGCAGACTGCTCTGCCACCCCTACACCTGCACAGGTACGGTCCTGACCTATCTATGTGTATGTTCTCTCTGCCAACTACAGCTTCTCTTTAAATGTCTTTCTTGTGTTTTAAGGTTTTGGGATGCTTAAAACAAAACATCTGTGCTGAAAGAAGTATTTATATCCTTTACTTAAGTAGCAACACTACAATTTGAAGATTCATTACAAGTAAAAGACCTGAATTCAAAGTAAGAGTACATAAGCATAGTATAAACGTTAGGTACTCAATATGCAAAATAGAGTTTATATCATTTTATTTTATTATTGTTAAAGCATTAATATGTTAGTGGTGTTTTAATGCTACAGGTGAGCTGAAGCACAATTTAGCAACTTTATATATAGTGTCGGGCATTTTTCATAAATAACAGCATCATATTTTGTAAAATAATTTTGTATAATTATTTGGAATTTGTAAAGTCACTAGTTAACTTTAGCTGTTTAAATAAATATAGTGAAGTCAAAAATAAATAAAAAAATCCTCTAAAATGTAGTGGACTAAAAGTATAAAGTAGCATTAAATGGAAATGCTAAATTGCCTCAAAACTGTACCTCAGTACAGTTCTTAGGTAAATGTCAGAGTTACTTTCCAACACTGAAGATGCAAATGTGATTTCTGGTGACAAACTATATAACGGCAATACGTTTTCTAAACTCCTACATACTGTATGTAGTTCTGACATGACATTTCTTGTTACTTATGCATGTTTGCAGATGTACACCAATACCAATATCTGCAATAATATCAGTCGATATTTCAGTATAGCTCAACAAAAGACACAGCTATTTAATAGCAAAAATAAATCACTTGCATTTTACTGTAATTTAGATGACATGACTTCCTTGACACACACTTTGCCAACTTTCCCTGTTTGGTAGGTAAGGTGTCTCGTAGGGGAGGAGCTGTTTAGCCGCTATGATCGTCTCCTGCTACAGTCAACTCTGGACGGCATGGCCGGTGTGTTTCCCTTATATTGTAATTATTGTAGGATGTATTCAAAGCCTTTACACGGAGATAAAATATAGCACTTTCTCTGGGGAAGTCAAAAATTAGATAAGATGTTTTTCATTTGTCGCTGCATAGAAGTGTATTTAAATGTTGTTTTTGAATTGTTTCATATCATGCATGCCATTTTGCTATATGCAATCCAACTGTGAAAACACGACTAATAAAAGAAACAAAGAACATTTTTGGAACATTATTGTTATGGGGGGAAATCCTTTCATTTTACATTGCATTCATGGAAGAGTCTCTTCTTATGTCTCTTCTTTCTCCTCCTCATAGATGTGTTGTACTGTCCTCGGCGTACCTGTGGTTCAGCCGTTATCTTTGATAAATCCAGCACTGCAGCTCTGTGCTCTGTGTGCAGCTTTGCCTTCTGTGTCACCTGCAAGAAGACCTACCATGGACCAGGTGACTGTCGAGCGAAGAAGAACGTGGACACGGAAATACAAGCCATTACAGACCTGCCACAGTCACAAGGTACACAAGCATACGCGTGTGTGTGTGTGCGTGCGTGCGTGTGTACGTGTGTGTGTGCGTGTATTGTTGTGTAAAAAATCAAATGTGTAAGAAAACATTTTTTTTCTGCAAATATTTGCTAATATCTAAAGTAACTAGTAATTAAAGCTGTCAAATAACTGCAGTTATTTATATATTTTTGGGGGTGGTGATGGTGCAGTGGATATGACACATACCTTTGATGTAGGAGACCTGGGTTCGATTCCCACTGTGGTACATCAACCAATGTGTCCCTGTGCAAGACACTTAACCCCTAGTTGCTCCAGAGGCGTGTGACCTCTGACATACAGCATATAGCAATTGTAAGTCGCTTTGGATAAAACCGTCAGCTGAATGACGTATATATGATGTAATAATGTTATGTAATTTACCTCTGAAATGTAGCTGAGTAAAACTACAGTGTAATGAAAAGACTTAAGTACAAGTACCTTACATTTATACTTGAGTAAATGTACTTAGTTACATCCCACCACTGGTTTGTGTGGATGCGTATCTGAAACGGTGTACTGTTTTGCTGTGTGTGTGTGTGTGTGTGTGTGTGTGTGTGTCTCAGAGGGGCTAAGGGCTCTGTTGGACGACTATGCCAGTGGAAGTAAAGAGAGGCAAAGCCTTTTGGAGAGCAGATACGGCCAAAGTAGAATGCAGAACAATATGGAGGACTTACTGAGTGAACACTGGATTGAATCCAATAGCAAGTGCTGTCCTCAATGCTTCTGCAGAATAGAGGTATTCAGTTATTTACCTATTGGCAACTTATTTGCACACATGAACTCATGAAAACAGACATGTTTACTGACACTTTTATTATGCTGTAAAGTTCTGACTGTATCTTTCCTAATGCATTTGTGTGTTGTAGAAGAACAGAGGATGTAACATGATGACGTGCTCTAAGTGTACACAGCTCTTCTGCTGGGTCTGCCTCTCCAAACTAGGAAGTGGTTCAAGCAGACACTTTGTGGACAGTCCTTGCTACCAATACGACTAGTGCTGCTGGTGCTTCAGCTACCTTTACTACCAGCCAGTGGCCACCAGCTATGGAGGGAATGCAGTAAACAAATGTTGCACATGGTATGCTGTGTTTAAATTGGTTAGATTTTTTTATGCACTTTTAACAAATACTTGTGCACACAATGCACATAAATGGGGATTTTACGGAAAAAAAAGGCAAACATAAATAATGTGGAGCATATACTTATAACCCTAACACATTTTAAATCTGTCAGTAGTGAAAGAAGGACTTCAATATTTAGTAAAGTAAAACTAGCAATACAACAGTGTCAAAGTACTTATTATGTAAGATGTCTGATTTCAAAATATTATATTATTGTGTAATAATCAGTGATGCATTAATGTGTAAGCATCCCTATAGATCATCCATAATTAGTCAGTTTATATTTTGTATTTCATACAAATGTTGTGTAAAAAGACCCATATTTACTTAATTAAGTGGGGTAGAAGTATAAAGTAGCATGAAATGGAAATACTAAGTACAATTAGTCTACCTCAGTAATTGAGTAAATGCACTGGCAACTGTGTACTAAAACATTATAGGATAAATGGTATTTTGATACAGATGGGCCAACAAAGTAATTTATACAAAAAAGCCCTAAACATACTAAACTAATTGTTTCACTGTCATTCACAAAATCACACTGTGTGTCATACTGTGTCCTGACCAGGAGAGGGTGCTAAACAACAAGAATGTCAAAACAGCTTGGGCACACTCTCAAATACCAAAGAGTGTATGGCTGCAGCTGGCTGCTGCCTGGAGCGTCCCATGTCATGCCGTCCCTTCTCATGCCGTCCCGCCTGGTGCCATCCCCGAGCTTCTACTTCAAAAAATAAAAGCTCGCATCTGGAATAAAATAAGCTTGCGTCGACTATCATGCTATGAATAAAATACTTTAAAAAATATATGTTTGTCTATAAAATAAATGCAGATATAGGCAAACTAAAAAAATCCTTCTGCCCACCTGGTGCCGTACGTCCGCGAGCTTCTACTTTTCAAAATAAAAGCTCGCATCTGGAATAAAATTCTTTAAACAATAGGCTATTCTCTTACTTTACAAAGTAAAAGCTCTCGTCAACTATCCTGCTAATGATTAAAATACTTTAAATGTTTATTTAAATATTAAAAAATATATATGTCCGTGTCTAAAATAAATGCAGATTATAGGCAAACTTAAAGATTCCTTTTTATGGCTGCAACTAGGAGCCTCTCCCGTCTCATACCCTCTTGCCATGCTGATATAAGTATATTGTATATAAGTACATTGTATTTGCATCAATGTCCCAGTGAAGTGTGAAAACAATATAGAATATAAAATTATAAAGGAGTCTTGAAAAGAGTGTAACATGTTTATTTTTGTATTCTTTCTTGTGCGTGCAGATCCTTGTTATCCCTCAGGAAATCCTTCCATTAGTTGGTAGAAATGGCATCGCTGAAGCAGGTTTCATCAAATGTAGGCTACGTTAATATCAGGGAAGAACCCAACCATAACATTCAGAAATGAGAAAACTATATGTATGGCAAAATGTATACTTTAACAGTTTTTAATGTTTTTCAATTGATTGAAAAACACGTGGTCACAAACTTACTTGTGACTTCATTTGGAAAATTATTCGCGATTTTGTATTTTTGACCCTCTGAATTCACTGTTGGACACAATCGGCATGGGCATATAGCGTGTCCATGAAACGGGACAGCACGACATGTGACGCTCCAGGCTGCAGCCACACCCGTCTCCAAATATCTTTACAGGAGATACCTTTTGGTTATATCAAGAAAAACTCTGCTTTTAAACTGCTTTATCATTCAGTATTTATTAATCAAACAATGCATTAGTGAAAACTGTTATTAAACATGTAAGTTTACAGCTCTGGATGCAAATATATATATATATATATATATATATATATATATATATATATATATATATATATATATATATATATATATAATCTATGAAAGAAAATCACCCAGGATGCCAAATGAGGGTGTTTATACTAAATAATATATCAAAATATATATACTATAATATATCAGGCTGTCTGAGACATGATGGGATATCTACAGCTGTCTTTCATATTGAGCCAAACAAAATACTGGCCCTATCTATCTCTCTCTTTCTCTCTCTCTCCCTCTCTCTCTCTATCTCTATCTACCTATCTCAATATGTGTGTGTGTGTGTGTGTGTGTGTTTCAGGGAAAGTTTCCACACAGAGTTCATCACTTCCTTGTAAATTTCTAAACAACTGTTTGCCTTACTGGCCTTCAGTCCTCTAGCAGGGCCTGTGTGTGTGTGTGTGTGTGTGTGTGTGTGTGTGTGTGTGTGTGTGTGTGTGTGTGTGTGTGTGTGTGTGTGTGTGTGTGTGTGTGTGTGTGTGTGCTTGTGCTTGTAAAGCATGTTTTTGTGGTCCAAGTGATGCGATGTAAAATACAAATGATTAAAAAGAGCAATCAAAAAAGAATACTATCAGGAAACAAAGCACATCAATTACAACAAGAAAGCAAGAAAAAATGTCAATGTTATGTTTAAAACTTGTTTCCACTGTCCCCAGTGTCCAAAAATATCAATTATTGCAGATTAAAATTGTCACTGTATTGGTAATTTATTCAAGAATTATTGTTGCACCAAAGATTCCCCATAGGGCTCAGAGCCTTGCAGTGATTGTAAAAGATATTAACTATGTGGCACAAATGTACTAAAGTGCAAACCAGTGTCAGTACATAACACTCCACTAGCTTGGTAGTACACCTAAATACTTAATAAAGACACGCATTTGAGGACATGCATTGTGCAAAATAGAAATGAATTTAAAGTACAAAAATCCCATGTATAGTAAGTATTAATAGCAAATCATGTGCATGAATCATTTTTAAAACCTACCGTAGCTTTGTTATTAAACATGTACCTTCTCTTATTGCTGGTTTGAGTTACAACCAGGCCTATTTTGCCCAACACTTATAATAACCACAGCATTACCTACATGCCTTCCTTTGTTCTGTACTGAGTAATACGTAAGTTGGTCATACATCTAATGTGTCAGTACTCCATACTAGAGATGTTCCTATACCAGTATTAGTATCGCCTCCGATACGCCAAAATGCTGGTATCGGTATTGGGAAGTACTGGAGTTTATGCACCGATCTGATACCATGTAATAAAGCCCTAAAGAAAATCTGCGATAAAGTAGTTTATTTATGTTCTTTTCCGTTATAACTGACTATCAAACTGTATGATAAAAGAAAGTTCTGTGGCGTTCATTGTTTGTGTTTGTTCATGTTTCACAAAGAGTTTAACCTGAACCAGACCGACGAGAAAGATAGAACTCATATCACATCCATACAGGGATAGTGGTATACAGCTATTAAAACATAATAAAATATGTGAAACACTGGTATCGGATCAGTACTCGTTCTCAGTCGATACGCAAGTTCAGGTATCAGAATTGGTATTGGGAAGCAAAAATTGGTATCAGACCATCTCTATTCTACCTGTTATTTTTCTTTACTGTTACTTGCCACTGTTCATCATGTCATTCCATTATACCCACTGCTAAAATTATTATGAGTCATATTTGTTTAGCTCTCTCCCTCTTTCCCTCTCTCCTTCCCGCAAACCGGTTATGTCAGATGACCGCTCACCAAGAGCAAGGTTCTGTCCAAGTTTTCTGCCTGCTAAAAGTAAAGTTTTTTCTTTCCTTTGTTGCACCAAATGCATGCACTTTTGGGAATTGTTGGGTCTCTGTAAATTATATTATATTAGTATTGTATGTGGTATAGACCTACTCTATCTGTTAAGTGTCCTGAGATAACTTCTTTTATGATTTGACACTATAAAATTTAATTGAATTACTGGCCCTAATTTAAGCACTGATTTAATAGCTGCAAATTAAAAAGAACAAAGAAAGAAATCCTAATTTAAACATGAGGCCAATACACCACATTTCAGGCAATCTGTTCATAAGGTTTGTGAGATATCCTGCTGACACGGAAACAAACTACCGGGGGCACAAGAACAGCTTTCTTGGCATTAGTTATATCAAGAAAAATGAGTATAGTCTGGGTATCAGTGCAGTGAAAACTAGGTTATGGAGAGCGTCTCCTCCTTGTGAGCCTATAACAGCATCAGCTAACAGAGCGGTTATTTCCCCCCGGAGCATTATGAGCTGAGCTGTGGACGAGAACTCATGAGACACACATTCACTGCAATAATCATCAACTCAGCTTGTTTATTAATTTCATCTGCACGTTTATTCTTCCATCAGGAAACAAACACACACACACACACACACACACACACACACACACACACACACACACACAGCCTCAGAAATCAGTTGTCCAGGCATCCATCCATCCAGTCAGTCTGTGGTATATTGGCAACATTGTTCAGAGGCACTGAAAGTGTGCTGAGGTTTTCACAGAGAGTACAGGAGTACATACTGTCCTGCAGGGGCGCTGCTAAGAGGTTTTTGGGACCCTAACAGTAGATGGAGGTGAAGGGTCATGAATTCTGTCAGTGTACAAGAATGACTCAGTCTGTAGACCAGGACACATGGGCTTTGTGTTGTGATTGAGTAACATTAGAAAGCAATATAGCTGAAGTTGACACAGTATGCACAGTATATGCAGGAAAAACATGATATTCTATTTCTGGCCTACAGTTAGATGAGGAGACTGACACTCATGTTTCTATATCATTAAGTGCAATGCTGGAGCCAGGAGGTGATTAGCTTAACTTAGCAAAAAGACTGGAAGCAGGGGGAAACAGCTAGTCCCGCTCTCTCTAAAGTAAAAAAACATTTGGCTTATTTCAGCATCTTTAGATCATAATTAATAACATATCATAGCTAATTTGTTTAATTCAAACAGAAATGTAAAAATGACCATTTGGGGCCTGTGCCAGTGACGTTCCAGAGTCTTGTTGTCACTGTGAGGTTGCCAAAAAAGTTGCACTACATAACTCCCTCTAAAACCACAAAAACATGAGTGAAACCACAAACAAACAAGATATGTGTTAATTAGTAAGCTTTAGATGCAGATTTATTAACTTTAGACAGTCGGCATAGCTTTTTCCCCGTTTCCAGCCTTTACGTTAAACTAAGCTAAGCCAATCGCCTCCTGGCTTTAGCGCCACACTTTCACAACACAAGTGTGGTATCAATCTTCCCATCTATCTCTTGGCAAGAAAGTGAAAAGGCTTATTTCCCCAAATCTGAAACTGTGCCTTCAACAAATGCTACTTTGCAAATCCTGCTATAAAACAAATACCATGTAGTATGTGAAGGTTCTTCTCAATCATCCATGAGTTACAATAGCTGGAGGAAATCAAAATCACTGGACAAGAGCTTTGGTTGAAGACTCTTTACTTTTCATCCAAAGAGCTTCTTCAGTTCACATTGTTGTGGGGTCTTGATTGCAGCCGGACTCTTACCTGCTCTCATTTTAACAGTGGATGGTCCCATTGCTAATGCCACTATTCCCCACAACAGTTGGACTAAAGAAGCCTTTCAGATAAACATAAAAGTGACAACCCAATCATTTGGATTGAACTTTCTCCAGAAAATTGATTACACACTCTCTAGTGGCTATTTGTCACTGTAATTTCAAAGAACAACTGTTTGTTGTGGCCAATAATAACTCTTTCTCTTTCATTGAAGTAATGGATAAACATCTTTTGATACAGGCCTAATAATGTGTACCAATTCTAGGTTATGGGTTATAGTTTACAGATTATATTGGCGTTTTCTCTAATTAATCTCACAGTGTTGCCCATCTGCCCTGGTCTTATCAGTCCAACAGCGCATGGATACAGAGAATTACAAATATGATACACATATGATACACTTCAACTTCTCACCTTGTAAACATTAGGATACAAATTATTGAGAGGCAAACAATGACAACAAAGTCTTCACCTGAACTAAACAACACATACTTTTCTGTATGTGTAGTGCCTTTTTATATTCAGTGCAACACCATGATTCTTTCCAATGCCCTTTTGTAGATTCAGCACAGCATACAGACAATTCCAACCAACCGGTCATGTAAACAAACATTCTTGAACAGCATCCTCCCTGTCATATTTTCTCTCAATAGTTCTCAACATTTGAACAGGTATTAAGTATGACTTTACTCATGCACAAAATAAACCAGAATACAATGTATACGGTGCAATATGTAACACTTCTCTGTGATTTAAAATGAAGCACTGAAGTTCAACTCATAAGTTATGGTGCTGAAACACAGCATTCAGAAAACAGTGTTGTGTGCAGTGAACAGTGAAACCAATAATTCTCAGTGTATTGTAGTTACCAGTTGTTACAGTCTCTAACAAGTAAATACAGTTGGAACAAAACAAACAGTACCCCATATGTATTTGAACGATTTCAGCATATTACCAGACTATACAACAACTAAACAGTCTTTCTAGAAGCATTGATGCTATCTAATCCATTTCAGTGAAAACAGCTAATAAAAAGGCTGATTGGCAACATATTAAACCTGTTAACAGTAAATGGCCGTACGAAGATGCCATTATTTACCACAGTGTTGTTTTTATTTAGTTTGCTTTTGACTGTTTAAAACATTTGTGAAGATCCTTAAATGCAGAATAGTGTCTCACTGCAACAATATCCATCCAAAAATAGTCCTGTATAAAAGGAGCAGTTTACCGGCGGTTTGGCATGTTTTAGCCCATTAACTACAAATGGTGTTTACTATGTTATTTCAATTAGAGCCTCCTCATTTCTACATGTTCTTGAATCAAGAGAAAATACCATTAGATTGACACTTTTTGAATTGTTCCCTTTAAAACTCTTTAAATGAATAAAGAGGCTTTGGATGAAATGTTAATTGTGATAAATACTTATACTTAAATGTAACTTTGTCCAAGTACCCTTGTTGCCTCCTTCAGTGTCCTGACTCATATAGTGGAGGGTCAGTGATCTTTAATGTGTTTCAAAAAGGGAAACCCATCTACAGCCATCGCTGCGATAGCTATAGTATTGTCACAAACAAGCAGAAAGAAAATGTTTAAACAGTTTAAAATCTTACAGTTTAAGTGTGAGGGGACACAAGATAATTTAAGGGATAAGAAAAAAGTATAGTCTCTGCCACTCAAAATCATGTTTTTTTGTTTCTTTTTTACAACTTTTTGCAAGTTGTTTTGTGGGCTTATAGATTCACGGCTGAATTAACTCATTAAGACCCCAGAACAGAAATTTGCTATTCACCCCCCACCTCCCACCCTACAGTAAATTCTGTATGTATCCGGTTGCCTCCAAGTTATCTTATGCACAGAGCAAATCAGCAGACTATGATAACTTCATTAACTGCCGAGACACAGAGAAGCCAATCAAGCCAACCAATGATATGCTGGAATGATATGCCACCTGACGAGCGGCTGGGTAAACTAATGGTTACAATGCAAGCAACCTAACCGCAACATTCACCGCAACAACGTTGAGGCCAATACCCCTCTCCCTCCCCTCGTTTCCTGTCTGCTTTGTCAATTTTTCAATACAGTTGAAAAATGCCACAAAATGTGAACATAAAAAAGGATACAAATGTCTGAGTTAAAGGTAATTTGATTACACCCAACTTTAGGGAGATATATGCAACATGTGAACACAATAGGAATAGAAAACAAATACGAGGTTTTGACACAGGGTTCCTCTACAGGACAGGACAAGATTAGCTTATTATGCAAACATTGCCTTAGTTTATGTACTTTAGCTGTGCAAACTCCCCACAACATCTCAATTTATCAAAGTACAAAATCCAATTGCCAATCGGAACTTTAGACTTTTTGGGCCTCTGGGGGTTTGGGGCCCCGGGGCAGTTTCCTGTCTTGTTTAAAGAAACAATTTTATTAAAGGAAAAATCAAGCTTTGGTTGTCCACACTAAGGCCGTAACCTGTAATGAGGGATCTCAAGTAGATATTTTAAGTGCCCCTGAGCCAGAGAGAGTCCAGACACATGGCTGAACAGACACAAAAAGGTTTCCAGGATACTGTCTTATCTTAAAGGTCCCATGACATGGTGCTCTTTGGATGCTTTTATATAGACCTTAGTGGTCTCCTAATACCATATCTGAAGTCTTTTTCCCACAATTCAGCCTTTGTGCAGAATTACAGCCGCTAGAGCCAGTCCCACAATGAGCTTTCCTTAGTATGTGCTATTTCTGAGTCTGTAGCTTTTGAGGAGGAGGAGGGGGAGCAAGGTGGAGGCTGGGGGAGTGACCTTGACCAACTGCCACTTTGCTCGGTTGAAAGCCATGACATCTTCTCTCATGGGTAAGCCAAATTCTCTGGGCGGGTTAGGGGAAGTACGTATGAGGTCATAAGGACCAAGATTCCAGATCGGCCCATCTGAGCTTTTATTTTCTCAAAGGCAGAGCAGGATACCCAGGGCTCGGTTTACACCTATCACCATTTCTAGTCACCGGGGGACCATAGACAGGCTGGGAGAACTCATATTAATGTTAAAAAACCTCATAAAGTGAAATTTTCATGCCATGGGACCTTTAAAGGCTCTTAAGGCAATGCCTCTCAGTAGTTTGTTAGTTTTCTACAATTTCCTCTTTTCCTTCATGCCTTTGCTGTTAATTATGTCATGTATTTGCTGAAGGTGTTCAGTAGTTCCACTGGAGTGTGAGCCTGTCAACATAATAAAAGGTTATGGTGCCCATTCTTTCATGTAAGACAAAACGTGTTATTTCTAGAAGGAGGAGCAGGAGTGCTATTAACAGACTGCAACTCAGTTAAATTTGAAGAACGCTTTGATTAGCTGTCTCGCCCATAGCTTTCGTTACAGCTCTGCTTTCATCAGCTTATCTTTGTTCATTTGTTATTAAACCATACAGCACAGTGGGCTAATAAAACCACCTAGCATTTGGTTTTCATTGTGTCTTACTTCTACTCTCTCACATGTTTAAATCCCAAAAGCCCACAGTTCTTTGTTGTCACGGTGCTTTTCTCCTGAGTGTGATCAGGTGTGTGTTTGTGCTCTAGAGACAAATGAAAGACGTTGACAGCTGCCTCTCCCCAAAGCTAACTAAACCATGGTTGATGTATTCATTTCCCTCTATAACACTTCTGATTACCCAATCAGGCCTTTGACTGATTGAATTATGTGGGAGTGTGTGTGCGTGTCCACTGCTGTTCTGCAGTAAAGGTGGAAACAGCAAGTTTTTTTTCTCATTTGGACTTCTACTTATCAACATACATACATGTTGAGATCTAAAAATACAGATGGAAAATCATTTTAACTGCTACATAAAATAATTTCTTGAGGCATGAATAAAATATGTATTATTTTATATTTATAGGATTAAAGAATCATCAATCTTTAAATAACTATTTGAAAGAGTTGTTTTTTTCAAACAATAAAAATATAGATTGTTTGACCCTGTCATTCTCTTCTTAAAGTATGACAATATAACTCCAAATGAGTTGCGACTGCACTGTGTTCAGCTCAGCACCACTAAACTAGAACAGATAATCAAATAAACAGAAACAGAAAATCAGATTTGTCTCGGATTACATAACTGATCTTTTCAGGGTGGGCTTTACACTCAAAAACAGCTAGACTTGGCTCATACGGGGCAAAGAAAACAAACAACTAAACATAAAAAAAGAAGATGTGTCTACAAATCCAGACACAATCCACATCAGTCTTCTGCAGTCGTTTCACACAGCAGTAAAACTTGGTTACGTCCCCTCTGGGAATCAAGACCGATTGGGAGAATCAAATGATATGTCTTATAACCAGAAACATCCATGAGCTCTGCACACGTTCATTTGTAATTTGCAAACTCATTAGACATTTGGAGTTAAATGCTTTTCGGCTGCACTCATTACTGAGCTCCCATTGTGTTTGTACATTTCTTCCCATCACAGTGCCAGTTTGTCTGTGTTGTCAAGGCATAGATTGAGCTTGTACCCTGCTGCTTCAGAGACAGCCTCTCCTGGCATGTGGTCCTCCAGCACAGTCACAATGATGAGGCTAGCAGCTTTTAACTAGACGGATGGTACCGGAGTTACTTCACCAATGAACAAGAAGTATAGATGGCCTAAAATGCAGTGCTGATGGATAAACATTCAGTCAGTGCACACTTTGTACGAGGTTCCTGATAATTACTATGTACATTATGAGTGTTTGTAATATATGCTAGGCTAACATTAACCAAATAATCAATAGCATTTATGTATATTATACTATACTTACATCTATAATGTAATTTAAGAATATTTACCAAGTATTTGTGTGGATTCACCACGAGAAGAGAGATGAAACAGAATATAGAAAACCCCAATCCATACTGTAGATTGGCTTTCAAAATGGCTAGCCAAAGTTGACTCTTTAGCCAAATTCTCACTAAAGGCACAAACAAGGCTAGCCAGGGTGGAGCTTTCCGCCTAATACACTCCAAAGGACCGCTGAGAGGTCGGCTAAGGCTAACAGATTCATGTAACACTGCTCCTACCAGGTGATGATTATTGTGCTTTGTGTTTTGAAATTAGCGAATAGTGCTTTCAATTATTTTTTATAACCCGTGTTAGGTTATTAAGATTAAATTTGTGGCTCAGTGGTCACTACGTGGCCCTGAAGTTCCTGCTATAGGGCCTGTACAAAAATACCGGCACGGCTGATTCACACACAGAATTTTGTCTCAAACTGTCCTCAATGATGACTGTTTTGACAGCGTTTCCCTCTATGCATCCATTTACGTCTACCAACCGGTTTCTCTCTATTTTCAACATTTTGCGCTTAATGTTTGTCGTAATGTTTGGACCCTCTGCATGTCCTCGTCTTTCTTAAGTGTGTCTCCTCTCCTGTCATGTTGGCCTTCTGTGCCCCACTAGTCCTCTTCCTGTAGCCTCAACAATCTCAAGATTTACTTGCAATTCATTTACCTGTATCCTGAGTCAGAATGCAACCCACTCAAAGCCGTAGAGGAACCGCAAACAGTATAACAAAAAAGGTGGGTCAAAAATGTGATCTGATTCAGTGCCTATAAAAAGAGACTTTATTTCTACTTTTATGCAAAAAATCCATAATTTTCTCAACTTCCTGTTCTCAGCATACATGGTACGGCCTGCTTCAATATACAGACTGAATTTGAAATGTAATACCCAGATCAAATAAATCCATCAAATCCAATTATAGCTTCATGTGGTAGATAGAGCATTATGTCAAATACGAGGATATGATCGCTTAAGCGTAAATCAAATGAATTGCAACAAGGTCTTGAGGCCATTTGGGCTAATCCCATCACTAAATATGCCCCTCAAACCCCAGGTAGTATTTGCTTTGCTGCACTTTGGTCTTCTCTTTTTTTGTCTTCCCACCTATTCTGTCCCACTCTGTCTTTTCTCTTCCCCCATCCTCCCTTGTGTTTTTAGCTGTAGCCAAGGTTCTCCATCTCGTGGCGGTATCTTAACTCCGACACTTTTGCTTTGTGCTGCTTACTCTCCAGATGCTGCCTGAAGTCCGTCTCCTGCTCGGCTCCGCAGTTGCACATGGAGCAGTAGAACTGACCGCTGGGAGTCACGCACATGGCCAAGTCCCTGGGGATGCGCTGCCTCGGTCTGGGGTTGTAGTACGGCCCTGGAAGGAGAAACAGAGGAGAGACGACCAACAGAAGAGATTAAGTTAGTTGTAGCTACTGCACTGTACACATTAAGTGGCAGATTCACACCAGATTTATCGTAACAGCTGGAAAGAAACCTCAATGTTGGACTAATCCTTGGCAGAAATGTATCAATTATATCATTTTATTTTTTTAATTAATCCAATAATGGTTTAGTGATAAAAAGAAATGTGGCAAATGCACAAATTACTTGGCCAGAGCCTTGTTTTGTCTGGTTAGCAGTCCTAAACACAGAGATGCTCAGTTTACAGTCATACAAAACAGAGAAAGCCAGTCAGTCCACCACTTTGGTCCAGACTGAAATAATCAACAACTGTTGGATTAATTGCCATGACATTAGGAACAAACATCCATGGTGTCCAGAGAAATGTCTTCCCAACTATTGGATAGATTATCATAATATTTGGAGATTCTACCTTGAGGACGACATTCCTGCTGTTCCCTTAATGTGTCCTCTGGTGCCTCCATCATGTACATTTTTTAATATTGAGTAGTAATTTTTAGTAATTTATGATCAAATATTAGCAAACTAATAACATTCCCATCAACCTCAGCTGTGCTAAGATGGCAAAAATGCTTAACATTGTACCTGCTTCACATCAGCATGTGAATATTGTGAGCAGGCTGATTTTAGCATTTAGCTCAAACCCCCACTGTGCCTAAGTACAGCCTCACAGAGCTGCTACCATGGATAGTCTTGTTTCGTCATAAATGACATACACAATTGATTGATGCTTACAATTTATTAATCCACTAATCATTTTAGGGAATTAGATGGTTTTCAAATGAAATCTTAGGCTGGGGACACACCCAAAGCCAGATGTGTGTGTGTGTGTGTGCGTGAGAGAGAGAGTGAGAGAGATTAAAAAAGACCGCAAGAAGGCAACCGCAGGAGTGAGTGCAGCTATTTTGGGATTTGTCCATCATGAAAACTGATTAAATCAGCAGAACGTTGTGGTTTGTGTGTGTGTGTGTGTTTGAGAAAGAAAGAGAGAGAGAGAGAGAGAAAAGAAGGGAATTGGCTCTGCTTTATGATTTATCCTGCTTTATCTTGAGCTGAGGTGCTACTTTTTTTGTCTGTGGAAAGATAGAAACATAGCAAACGACTGCAAGAAAAAGATGGTTGTTTGATGTCAGCAGGAAGTCTGACGTTATATTTCTCGGTCTCTGCTTTCAAACACACAAACTCCAATCAGCATGCAGAACGCAGACACTTACATAAGCACATAAAGTTATAAGAAGCTTCCAGCCAAAAATGTTGTCTGCTAACCAGGTCAGATGAATGTGTGCACCCATGTTACCCTCAATGATACAAGGGTGCAGATTTGTGTCAGTTTTATTAAAACATCTGTGGAGGTCTATAAGTGGAGGCTCCAAAACAAATGAAATCCAATGACAAACACTTTGGGTAAAAAAAGCGCATTATTTACAACATTATTTCTTAGATTTCAACACACAGTGTCAACCAGAGACTGGAGAAATTAATGTTAACTACTGTCACTTAAACAAGCTTTTAGAGTGTCGAGAAAAAGCTGACTTTTTCATGAAACCATGAATATGTGTTTTAGGAAACCTCCTATTTATCCATTTTAAATATTTCACCTGGCATGGAAGCAGGTAGCTGTGGGCTGCGGCGGTTTTTCACCAGTCTGTACTCACTGCCATCTTTTTTGTTTCTTCTTGTGGCTGCCTCATTGCTGCCCTCCCTGAAACAGGCAAAACAAGAGACAAAATCGCTTTAGTCTGGTTCAAAAATCTGTTTCTTCAAGTTTAGCTTGGCTGGTTTAGTAATTAGCAAAACCGAAACCAGCTATGTGTTTAAGTTTAGTAGGTGTATTTTCTCCGACTACTACTTTACGTTAGGGAGAAGTCAAACTGGGTAACTTTAATCTGGAGACAAATAAGCTATACCCCACTGGATCATATGAACAGGGCTACATCCAAAATATGACTCTATTATTTAAATACACATATTTTTCTGATCTGCTTTTAATTCAATTGTGTTGATTTGCAAGACAAACGCAAAACCAATACAAAGGTAAATAAGGATGAGACCTCTGACTATCTATACTTCTAAACCTACATGTTATTGGAGTTCTGTTGGGCCTCAGCGAGCCGTAGCTTCTTGGCGTGGTTCTTGCCCTGATAGTGGGCCTGTGCAACTGCCAGTGAACTGAAGGAAGCGTCACACAGCTTACAATAGTCGTTCTCTGTGGCCAAGATGACCCGAGTCGCCCCCTTATACTGCGCCTGCAAACCCACGACAAAGCAGGGCAGTGTATGTGGTGAGAGGAGTTAGGGAATAAACAGTGACAAAGAAAAGAAATACACTTTTAGGTGGGAGGACAGTCAAACTGTCCAACTGTCAAACATACACTGATGAAAGTTGCGATCTGATTTAGTGCCTAAACAGTCTCTAACTTTGTCCACCTGCTGTTTGGTGATGAACATGGCTGAAAACTATGAGAGTGGTGAGAGTGAATCAAAACATAAAAAAGTGGGCCAGACAGCTAAACAATGAGCTGAAACTTACTATAAATTTCCATAAAGTCAAGAGGAGATGTAAATTAGGGTTATAATTCACTGTAGATTCATCAGCAAACCCTTTTGACATTGTCATTTGATACATACATTGATTCTGACAAAATGTAGCATTACAATAACATGTATTAAACAAAATATTTTATTGCAGCCAGAATGTGTCAAAGAGAATAGATTGTTCAGTGGTGATCAGAGTTTTCACTGACAGCCACAAACAAAGTGACTCTGCAGTTCCTTACCACCTCCTCAGTGGAAACTACCTCTATCAGCAGCAGTACATCCTCCTCCTCAAATTAAACTGTACCATTTAGGTAAGTTGGTGCTGAGTTTGGATCTGACCTGCCTAGCTGCATCACTGTCGTTTGATCCTGAGCTGAGGGATGTCTGGCCAGCCGCCTCATTGACTTCTGGAATCCTGATGGCTGGAGGCTGTTGACTGCCAGCATAGAAATTTCTCAACTTTTTACTGTGGTTTTTCCCCTAGACAGACAGATAAGGAAATGTTTGTGATTATGTTTTTATCTTAATAATAAAAAAATGTTTTGTACATGGGTATTTCAACTGACCTGGTAGTGAGCCTGTGCCTGCTGAGCAGAGTTGAGGGTAACGTTGCAGAGTTTACAGTACAGTGGTTTACACAGTTCCCCCAACCCCAAAGAGTCTTCCTGCTCCTCTATACCAAGCAGCGAGCCCTCATCCTGGGGCTGGTCGCTGGCTGGGGCTGCCTGACCCGGGAGAGGACCAGGGATGAGGCAGGACATCGGGGCTTGGATGAGGGCCGGTCCTCTGGGCAGGTGTGAAGGGTCTGGGCCCGGACCAACAGGGGAGGACATAGGACTGGGGGGGAGGGTGAATTGACCGGCTGCGTGCGCCACTACAGGTGGGGGCGCCAGTGTTTGTGCAGGGTTCAGAGGTGGACGCCCCATTGGTTGCATGAGGTCCATGGTTGGAGGCACTATTGCTTGTGTGTGATCTACGGGTGGGGGGCCCAAGGTGTGTGCCATTGGTGGAGGCCGTAGTGGTTGAGATGGGGCCATTGGAGGCGGGCCTAAACTGTGTGGTTGGGTAATAGGGTGATGTCTTAAAGTGTGAGTAACAGTCATTGGAGGGGGACCTAGTGTCTGGGTTGGAACCATAGTTGGGGGTCCAATCGCCTGAGCAGGGGCAAGGGGTGGTGGACCGAGAGGCTGCGTAGGCGCCATTGGCGGAGGTCCCAGCTGGTGCAGAGTTTCCATGTGGTGGAAAGGCTGCTGGGGATGGCGGAAGAGACTCAGATGAGGCTTCAACATGGTCTCTGGGCCTGTGAACAACAGAGTCACATACACACTACTTATAGACAGGGAAAGATATTATTAATCAGAGAAATTTCTTTCAAGTAAATTCAGTTACTTTTATGAAGGCAGTAATGTCCATACAACGGACATTAGTACTCAAAAAACTCAAAAGCATTCAGAAAGTTCATGCAATAATAGAAAATCTTTAGAAGCTTTTAGTTTTTAGCTTTGTCGGTTGGTTTGTCTACTAAAACTTTGGTCATGATTGAAATATCTCAACAACTATTACTATTTCATCAACCTCACATATTCTTTGTGTTTACTGCTGCTTGGCAAATGATGACATTCTAACAGGCTAAACTGGGATGGTAAACACAGTAAACATTATAATTGCTAAACATGAGCATTTCAGCATTGCCATTGTGAGCATGTTAGCTGAAGTTAGTATTTAGCTTAAAGCCCACTGTGCCTATGTACATCCTCACAGAGCTGCAAGCATGGCTGTACACTCATTTTCTCATCATGCAGCATTTTGATTTGGGTCTCCTCATCAAAATACACACTGGATATTATTTGGGCTTACAAGGATGAATTTTGCCAATGTGTATATGTTCAATATGTCAGCAAAAAAAAAACATTGCTTAGCTTTACACAAAATTTCATTGAAATCTGTACATATGTTGTTTTTTAGCCTGAAGCAAACATAACATAAGTAACATATCACTTCGTTAGCAAAGATAAATATGTGATTTGCACTGGATTAGACTGATAAGTGGATATTGTCTATTGACAGATCATAAAACAGACATTGAGAAGTAACATGGTGATAAACCAATGACCAATGTACAGTGACACTAAGAGAAAAAACTTTTTTTTTCTTAGAGCCCTGAGGCAGGAGAGAGAGAGATGTAAAGAGATGGCCGAATGGAAACACATTCTCGGACAGAGGGGCTTCACACTCCAGTGGGCATCAGAAAGATTAGGCTTAGCCTACAGCGCCTGCAGTCATGCATGCGGGACGTTACATACAAATGCATGTGCACAAACAGAGACAGTGACAGTGACAATGACAATCGTGTGTGTGTGTGTGTGAGTGTGTGTGTGTGCATGCATGGGTTTCTATCTCTAAGGAAAACATGAAAGGAAGCATTATATTAGGAATGGCAATGTCCTGATTTCTGTATGTTTGTTTGTGCCGCTCTATAACTCCAATTTGTGTGTGTGTGTGTGTGTGTCTGTGTGTGTTTGTGTGTAGCTACATACAGTATATTGTCAGGTCAGTATAGGTCAACAGCTGTGTCAAAACTCCCTGTGCTGGAAGCTTTTATCCGGAATCCAATTGGACGCCCAATGGCAGTGATTCATGGACTCAAAATAACATCCCGACTTGTTTGTGTTTCCGACTGCTGTTCGCTGTCAGTCTGTCTGTCCAGTCTGTCTGGCTGCCTGTCTGTCACCTGGCCTGGCTGACCTCAGGAGAAAGGTATGCTTGACTGTAATCCTGTCAACTGCAATATGAGACTGTGGGAGATTCACCGGGGCAGGATGAGTAGTTGTCTATACATTACAGTAATAAAAGTAATATTATGCAGAAGTTGCATATAAATAAATATCAGTTTCACTACTCATTGGCATTGTAAGTGTTGTTTAAACAATTCCTGCTCATAAAAGCTTTTACATTGGCTGTTTTGGGAGTTCCTTCTTTGGAAACATTCTCTGGCACCCATAGGGAGCTGCAAAGGTGATTTATTTGTAATAAACATCAGAAGAAGTGGATTTGAATTGGCCATCGTGACCGGACAGTCAAAGGAAAGCAGCTCTAACAGAACGTCAGGCTTTATTAACAGCCAATTTTAAGAAGAATAAGTCTCAGACATACGCACATTGCATCGCAAATGCATCAGGGTAATGACAGCTTTAGCACCAAAGATGGTGACAGTAAACAGAAAAAACATGGTTTAAATGTTAATATACACATTAAAAATTTAAATAAATTGATAAAGTATAGCCATTAAAATGGCCCAAATGGTATTACAATAGGACATGTTTTGAGAAGTTAGTGCTTCCAATATTCATATGTATTTATTGAATGAAACCAACATGTTGAATTATACAACTTCTCAATCCTCAATAATCACTATTGACGTCATCCAGAACCAGATCCACGAATCCAGTTCCACATACAGTACTGCACATCATCAACCCTGAGTGAGACCTCACTGCAGCAGCAATTTTAAGCACAAAAGGTTGGCTGACCTCTTTTGCTTGAGTTGCCTACACATTGTGCCACCACAAAATAGACAACATGTTTCAATGTAAGGTAAGCTTGAATATGTTGCTGTCAACTGTTTATCCAACACTTGCCTCCCCACGTCTTCAACTTCTACTGATGCTACCTCATGTAAAATTCCTTTGCACCATGATTTCATGTAGCTAACCTGAAGACAGAAACAGATCTGTTACCTTTCTTTAGTTTTAACGTGAGCTGGATAGGCCAAGGTCAGTTTTGTCCCAGATCCAGGTCCACAGAGTGCAGTCTACAGAGCTGCAGCATACAGTATGCATGGTCACAGTAGTGGACCCTGCTGCAAAGTAAAATAACTAAATAACAATTGTTGTTTTGCATTTGAGTTTTTGGAGAGGACACAATCAACTTTGCAAGTCAAAGTCAGGCTTATATAATGTTGCTCTAAAGCAGAAGGGAGCAAGTGATCAGTAGGTTGACAACACAGTAATGTTCATCGTATCTGTAGAGAGATAATGTTCTTGAAGTCTCAAAAGATACAGCCAGAGTTGGACGTTTCTTTTAAAACCAACTCCAAAGTTATTCAACTATTAAATAATTTCACTTGTCAGATTTTTTGAGTTTGACTAAAGATTTATTGGTTTTAGAGCCTGTCCTGGAGTCTGATAATATCATGGCCTCCACTGAGAATCTCTAAATAGGCCAAGTCTTTATTTTCTCTAGAGTTTCTCTTGCCGTACTGTCTTGTGTCACATCAATTATGGAGCAATGAGAAGCACATGCCTCCTACACTTATTCCATCTGCTACACTGGGCACCAGATAATCAAAAAAGCAGAAAGACCACATACATCTTACTGTACTGTGCAATTTACTTACTTTACCATTACAGTAAGAGCCTAGTTCCACTTATATATTATATTATATATATATATATATATCTCAGTAGCACTTACGGTTTGAATTCCTTCCATAATAATTAACATAAAGTAAGTGGTATACTCATTTAAAGACTCTGAGCACCAGTCACCAGGCCTATGCATTAGGCTGCTATTACTATATTGATTAATAATTAGTCATTTCTTTCTATAGAAAACAACAAGCACTAGACATTTAGTTTCATCAGAAATACTTACAAAAGCCCATCCTGAGTTACCAGAGGTTTGGGCTGATGAAAGTCCAGTGTTATTTAATTTGTAATAATATATTATATATATTACGTCCAGCAAATAATTGGCATTTTTATTCTTATGATGGTGTAAATGATTAATGATTTATCAAAATTGTCATTACATTTTCCCTCCTCAATCCGCTTTACTGTTTCAGGCTAAAACACATTTTTGTTTCCAACCAACTACAATAATGTCCTAACTCTACTAACTTCAATCTAAGACTCCATGCAGTCTATGCAATGAAGATGACAGTTTAATGGCAGGAATATTACCAGGTGGATCAGTCTCATGCTGTAGGCTACATCTGGATCATCTAGTAGCCATGACAATGGCCTCAAGTCAATTAAAAAAATACAAAAAAAACAGTGTGACTGTGCAGGTGCAAGCAAGAAACACTTACTGTGAAATTGCATGTCACCATCATCTGTACAGATCAAGAGATCAAGCAATGCAGTGAAGGAAGCAGCACCGATTTAGTTTCTATTTCTTCACTTGCTCTGACAACCACTTCCCTACCATACCAGAGAGATTAAAGTGGACATTGCATTGATGCTATTTGCTGTTTCAAATTACAGTCAGACATCAGCTCAAACCTGAAGACTCTCTGGACCTCTCCTACAGTAGGACCGTTAGAGTCTCTCGAAACCTCAGATTTTGCATCGCAGCATCCATGCTCTATAAGATCATCAAAATTAAGGCTGGTGCACCCCTCCACATGACATTATGATGATGACAGCAGAACCACGGCAACCGGTTTCAACAGCCACCTTCCTCATCTGCAAATGTCTGATTAGAATGTCTCCATCCCTGCACATTAGCGCATTTTACTGCTGACAGTCAGAGGGGAGATCCTGTATGCCTCTCCTTACCTGGCAAACGGGCAAGATAATGGCTGCTGTCACCGTAGCTGACAGGCGGCGAAGTGTAATTTCTGCAGTAATCCGCAGTTTGGTAGTACGCTGCATCCCCGTTCTTCAGCTGCAGCGCCATCATCGCAGTCACATCCCTTCGCCAACTTCTTCTCTCCAAAAAACCTGGCGGCCAGGCAGGAGTACCTAGCACACGGTCAGACACTGAGGCTTTCACCGGAGGGGGGATTCTAAGATGAACGCGAAATACAGAAATCGCCAGTCAGCAAAACTACTTTTTAAATCCCCAACATGTAAACACATTGCGTTTGTGTTTTCAAATTAAGTACTAAAAAAATATATTTTCCTCGTTAAATTACATTTTTAAAGACACTAGGCCCTGACGAGGATCCTCCAGCATCCCTCTCCTTGTTGGTACAGGCCATTTCCGATGCCACCGCTGCTGATAAGCATGGTTTTCAATCATGACACATTGTGTAGGCTACATGTTACACCTATGTCGTAGACCCTGATCTCCCGTGGCTGGCAATGACTCTCAAATCTCCAGTGAAAGCAGCTGTTGTGATAATATTGTTATTAGCCTATGAGTTAATAACCTATGGGCAAATACAATGAAATAAAATGCTACAATAGTCAAACACTAATAGCTACATGTGGAAATAAGAAAGTATTGAAAATGGCATTTGCAATAAATAGGCCTAACAACTTTTCTTCTTCTTCTTTTTCTTCTTCTTTCTATAATAATAAAATCAAGATACATTCATTCTATTTTTTGTTGGTATTGTTCTCATTCTTATAATTCTATTAGCCAACTATGTGATTGTATTGCTACTCATTTTGTAATATTGGATTTTACTACTATTACTGTTTACTGTGAACTGTGAGATCAGAAGACGTGGTTCAAAGCTACACAGACAAAAAAGCTAGCCTATGTAGGCCTGTGTATTACATATAAATGTACTGTTATTATCATACTGTGTGTTTGCTTTCCTATATATACAGTATATCTTATATATTTCTATATATGTATGTTTATTGTATTTATTATGTATAGTATTATGTATGGCATTATAGGCCTACAACATCAGTATGACTTGAAGAGTTTACATTTTATTTATTTCATTTAAATGATCATGTCTTAGTCCTGCTGTGTAAATTTGTGAAAAAGTGTGAATTTCCTTTCCTAGGGATCAATAATGTCTTATATTATATCCTTATCTCATCAAATTATAGGCTGCTTTGCAAAAGCATGACACTGGAACAGTTTTTGTTATCTTATTAGCCCTTTTTGTTTACTGTGATGATTTAGGCCTACTAAGTCATTCTGTTGAGATACGTCTCATGGTTTTTGAGGAAGATTGTCATTATTATATAAGAAACCAAATCATAATTCTAAAATACTGTAGTAGTAGTACTGTAGTATTACTGTAGTAATTTCTCAAAAGAATGACTTAGTTACAGGATCTTTTTCTTCTTATGATATTGGCATAAATGGGCTTCCACAGAGATCCTTTTATAACATTTCCCAAAAAACATTGTTTGAAACATACTTTGAGAAACTATCTCATTATTTTGAGAGCCTATTTCATTATTTTTTAGATATTATCTCATCATTTTGAGATACCAAGTCATTATTTTAAGATACTAGCTCATTATTTTGAGAAGGTTCCTCATTATAATAACTTACTGGCGGAAATGGCTTCCCCAGTGATCCTGAAATAACATTTCAATAAAACAAATGTGGTTTTGTGGTTGGAAACATTATTTGAGAAAGTTTCTCCCTATTTTGAGATACATTATTTGAAGATACTTTATTTTGAGTTAGGTCAGTATTTTGAGCTATGTCATTATTTTGAGATATGCTAGTATCTCATCATTTTGAGAAACACGGATAACTCACACCCAGTTTCATCCTGTGTATGTGTGAGAGAGGAAGGGAGGAGGGCCCCTGAAAGACAGCGTGGCTGCAGTGCCGGGGAGCAAGACAACTTGTCCAGTCGACCAGCAGTTCAGCTGCTCATAACATCCTCAGCTTGAGCTCTACTGACTGGACATTTTGGATATACATTCCGGAACTGTACGCCGAACATCCCGCAACACGAGACGATTTATAGTCGGTGTTTAGTAACGGTTTGCTGGCAAAGAGGCTGACAGGCGACAGATAACATCCTGCTTTGGGGACTGTTGGATAGATGGAAGGCTAGCAAGGGTCAGACCAGCATCTTCAAACACTTCACTACGTTGACGCTAACTCAACAGGGTAAGTTATCATTCACAATTAGTCACATTCCTACCTTTGAATATACAAATGGCTTGTGTTTAATCTTGGGAATATATTTAACGTTACCTACCAGGGGAATATAGCTAGCTAGGCTCAGCGTTAGCCGTTAGCTATTCACTATAGTGAATAAGAGAGCTAGCTAACCATTTCCAAACTGGTGGGCATTAACTTAGTCGAAAGAAATGTGGTAACGTTAAGTCGACATTAATAGAGTGGTTATAAACTAATTGTCTTGTTATATATAACGTCACTAACGTTATATTCGTATCATTATGCTATATCGAGTGCTTACAGTGTTGTGCAGCTGTCATTCCCTAACACCCAGCGTTAGCTAACCTGCTGCTAGCCAGTGTGAATCTGCTATAGATGCAGAATATGTGTGATGTTGTTTTGGTTTTCATTTTCTCTCTTCCCAACACATATTTCTGTGACAGCGTGAAGATGGATCGAAACAAGGAGGGTGGAACTTTCCCATCATCAAAATAGGAGGGCGTGTCTCTTAGGTATGCTTCACTAATTCCTCTCTCCAGCAAAGGGATTTTACTGTATATCAAATGTTATATGTCTTTCTGAAACTGCAAAGCTAACGTTAAAAATTAAAAAATAAAATAAAAAATGTAAGTCGAGTGTTTTCCTTAACTCACTTAGTTGTGTAATATGGTGCAACTGGCCAAACTGTGGAAACCCTTTTCCGCCAATGTGATGGAAAAAAGATCCTGCTAGTCAATATAATGAGAAACTTTTCAAAATAATGTATCTCATACAACTTAGCATCCCCAAATGACTTAGTATCTCAAAATAATGAGACACTATTTCAAAATATTGAGGTAATATCTTAAAATGATGAGAAGAAATACTATCTCATTATTTCAAGATACTAAGTAATTATTTTGTCATTCATTATAATGACTTACACGAGCTTTTCTTTTCATCACATTGGCAGAAATGGGCTTCCATTTAAACATATTGGTCTTGCCAACCTGCCACTGTTAGCTCACACAACTTCTTTTTTAGTTGTGTTTCAGTATTCAAAGCAAGCTTGTGTCTAGGCCAATGTTTCCCCATTCCACACATCCTGTGTTGTGAGGAAGCTTCCTCTTTTGTTCTAAAGTGCTTAGCTGCATCCTGATCAGTGTATCAGATCGCAGAAATGCGCAGTGGGTGGTTTGTTTTAATTCAGGGATTTCCGCTTTAGCTTATTTTTGTACATATTCAATGGTACTCTTCTTTGTAAATAAAGTTTGCTGTTTTTCTTTCTGGTTAACTATCAATATCATGCATATTTGTGTCAGTCACAAGTTCACAACTCTAAACTTTAACTGGGTTGACAATTTTTACTGTCAGTTGGAATATCAATGTTTCAGAGAGTGCTATCATTTTTATTTATTTTCAACTCCATTGCTCCTTTTTTTGCGATCACATTTTTGATTTTATTTAAACAAACAGATAAGCAAACGTGCAAAACATTGGTCTAAGTACACTACACATACCAAAGAAGACACAGTACACCTTTTCCACAATCCTTCTTGCGATCAAGTGTTTTACACCAAAATAAAGAGAGGAAATACGGGAAGGAGGGAGACACAACAAAAACACAAACGACAAGAACAATGTCTGCAGCTCACAAACAGACACAGACAAAAACACAAACAAACAAGAGGCATTGACAAGGAGACTGGCATAAGACAAAAGGGACCAAATACATATATATTCAGCAATGCTGAGCCAAGTGTCCAAAGTTTTTCCTGGCGCTCCATTTATGCAAGCCGTGAAGAGCTCCATATATATGACATCCAAAAAAGAAAGGGGCCATGTACAAATAGACAAGTCATGAGGTGGTTTCCGGCGGGTTGCAATCATTCTCTTGGCCACTGTAAGTCCAGCAAAACAGAACGTTTTTGAGTTTTAGAGAGCTGAAGGGCTGACTGAGTTAAGAAGTTTTAAAGTGCCATCTAAAAGCATGTTGAGACAGACGGTCTAGGGTGGTGACGCAGTTGCAAGGCAATTATATTAATATAACACATCTCAGCAATAATGCAATTCAAAGTGCTTTACATACACTTTTACAAAAGCATTTAGAAATGTATACAGAATGAAAAACAGATAAATTACAGCAATATAATTCACAGTGCTGTACAATGAATTAAAAAAAGGCAATGTCAAAAAGCTAGGTCTTCAGTCTTGATTTAAAGGAGAATTCCGTTTGATTCCAACACGTAGCTCTGTTTTAAAGTTTTAAACGTGGTTCATAGTTTACAAGCAGATCCGACATGTGTTTTGGCCATAAACCATTTAGTGATTTATAAACAAGCAGAAGTATGTTGAAATATATTCTTTGAGGCAGAGGAAGCCAGTATAGAGACATAAGAACTGGATTGATGTGATTCACCTTCTTGGTGTTAGTGACGACTTGAGCAGCGGCGTTTTGAATTAGCTGCAACAGTCTGATTGATTGAAGTCCTTTAACCCTTGATATGATAATATGATGATGATAATAGGCATACTTTGTTATTGTCTTAATGTGGCTGTTAAAATTCCCGATTTGAGTCCGAAATTACACCAAGATTTCTGGCTTTGTCTGTTGTTTTTTACATTCTTGTTCGAAGCTGAGCGCTGACTTTTAATTGTTCCTCTTTTGCTCCAAAAATAACCCCCTCAGTTTTTTCTTCATTTAATTTAAGAAAGTTCTGGCACATCCAGTCGTTAGTTTGTTCAATGCACCGACACAGTTTTTGTATTGGACTGTAGTTTCCAGGTGACAAGGTTATGTAAATTTGTGTGTCGTCTGCATAACTATGATATGTTTTCCATAATCTGAGCCAGTGGAAGCATGTAGATATTAAACAGAAGATGGCCTTGCGGTAGCATAGCCAGAAGGCTAACACTCAAGGTAATTCTGTGATCAAGATTGGACACGGGGCAGCAAAAAGAGGAACCGCAGCCCACAGTTACCTGGTTGCAACAACAACTGGTTCCACACTTAGGGCATTTTCACACCGACAATCAAACTCTGGAGCGGTTCGTTCCAGAGAGCTTCGTGGTGAGAGCGTGATCCGTACTCGAACTGCACCAACTATACATACTCTGCAAGTCTGAGCTGATGTCTCCTGTAGTCAGGTGTGTTTAGCAATCTGTGATGCAGCAGAGCAGCAAACTGTAGCAGCTTAAAGGTTCAGTAGGTAACTTTTGTAAAAATGTATTTTTTACATATTTGTTAAAACTGTCACTATGCCCTGACAGTAGAATATGAGACAGATAATCTGTGAAAAAATCAAGCTCCTATGGCTCCTCCCTGTGCTCGGATTCAGAGCTAGCCACATTTCTGCTTGACATGTAAGTATCGCTGCTTGATTTGTTTCATTTATTAATAACTAGCTACACAACTAAGCTAGCGATGGTTACAGTATCGCTGGTGATAGCGCAAATCTCATTTTACTCTGTAGCTTGTTGCTAGCTAAGTCTAACAGTTAGCTTGTTAGCTTGTAGCACGACAGGAATGTTGTAGCTAACTCGTTCACCCTCAGTATAAGCCATATTGTTTCGATCCCTACATTTAGTAAGCCTAAATGTGTTTTTGTCGATCACAATTAAATGCAGCTATGGCGAAATTTTAATTGTGCGCTGTCCCTGCCCCTGTTTCTTCCCCCTCAGGATTTTAAATCAAATGTCTGACACACATTCTTTATGCTCCTCCAACAGGTCAGACATGGTCCCGGACACAGAAGAACGTGAAGGAATCGTCTTTCAGTCCAAATCAAGATGTTCAGTATTTCCTTGTGTGTACTTTACAAAAAAAGCTGATTTATTTTACCCATATGCAAAATAAAACCTAAGACATATTTCTAAGATGTTGTTATTCCTTGGCTTAGTGAGCTTCCTCAGTGATTCATCATTCCTACTGAAAGTTTAGTGTTTTAAATTGATCCAAAAGGTAATTCAGTAATGTACTGTGTAAAGTGCTGCTTTTGTTCTCACAAATAAGCAATTACATAAACATTTTTAATCCCTTTTTTATTGAAAAATATTTACAAAACTTTTAATAGAAATATTTTAAATAAGCATTTTTTTACATAAAGTTTTAAAAGCACAGCACACAACAGCTAAACCCTCCTCAGAATAAAGCCCCTGTATTGAGTGGAAAGCATCGGTGGCCCTGCTTACTAGTCTGCGCGTTCACGGCAGGCTCGAGGAGCTGTGGAGGGGGGGGCTGTAGCGCAGCAGAGAGCAAGGGGGAGGAGCCTGTAAGGTGTGCTTGTTCAAATTTTTAGGCTAAGTCCACGTTTCTTCAAAACTACCTACTGCAGCTTTAAAGTGTTTCTATCAAAGAAATAGACTGCGGTCAAGCTTGCCGCCTGTCACTCGTATCTCAGTTGTCAAACTAGCTGGCGCTAAAATTGGACACAGACGCCGACAAAGCAGAGCGTAGTCTCGGTGACCAGAGCAGATGTAGTAACGTCTCTTGCAAAACAATATCTGATCATTTTAATGAAATGAGCTGGTTTGACCACTAGACCAGAACACATGACCTTCTTCCTGTATTTACGTTCTTGTTCTCGTCCCCAGACATATCCAACCAATAAGAGGGCTGGACGTTCTTGCCTGATTTGTAACGACGCAATTTGGTATGCTTGGATTTTTCTAGGTGTGAAACCAAACCAACCAAGGGCAAATTGCTCCAAGTTTACTAACTTACCAACTGATTTGGACCAAGGCAAACAAACTACAGGTGTGAAATAAATATACTTCAGAATAAAGGCATTTTTCATCAACAAAAACAGGAAACAAAAAGCACAAAATAGCAAACACATTGGAAAGGAGACTCTAACTTAGTGGTGGCCTAATTAACCTATGAGTGTAGGCAATATTAAACAGGACAGATATGTCATTCAAAAACACAGTCTCTGTAATCATATCAGGTAACAATGCAATAAAACTAGGTCACATTAGGCAAGGCAAGGCAAGGCAGCTTTATTTGTATAGCACATATCAGCAACAAGGCAATTCAAAGTGCTTTACATAAAATCAGTTAAACAGATAAAACACATGTACAGACAGTTAAAAATCATAAGCATTAAAAACCGATAAAACACATGAATAGATAGTTAAAACATTAGGACACATAAAACACAAGAATAAAAGTTACAGTGCAGCATAAGAAATTTAAAGAAATGAGCAGTCATTTAAGAAAGGCAGCATCAAAAAGAAAGGTCTTCAGCCTTGATTTAAAAGAACTGAGAGTAGCAGCGGATCTGCAGGTTTCTGGGAGTTTATTCCACATATGAGGAGCATAGAAACTGAAAGCTGCTTCACCCTGTTAAGTTCTGACTCTGGGGACAGAAAGCAGACCTGTCCCAGATGACCTGAGCGGTCTGGGTGGTTCATAGTGGAGTAGCAGATCAGAAATGTATTTTGGACCTAAACCGTTTAGTGATTTATAAACTAGCAAAAGTATTCTTTGAGACACAGGAAGCCAGTGTAAAGACTTCAGAACTGGAGTGATGTGATCCAGTCTCCTGGTCTTAGTGAGGACTCGGGCAGCAGCGTTCTGAATCAGCTGCAGCTGTCTGATTGATTTTTTAGTGAGACCTGTAAAGACACCATTACAGTAGTCAAGTCTACTGAAGATGAAGGCATGGACCAGTTTTTCCAAGTCCTGTTGACACATAAGTCATTAAGAGATTAAGACAAGAGAGTCCATGTTCATCAGGCACTTGTTTTAATCCTGATCTAGCCACCATCTCTGTGAAGCCACCATGTGACTCTCCCAACTCCGTTGCTCCTTGTACATCATGTAGATATACATCCATTCTTGCCCTGGGTGCTTTACCTGGTCAGTTTTGTATTTGCAACAACGCAAGCAGAGCCGTACAGGCACCCTTTTCCTGAGCAGACTCCACCACCTGATAATCAGATAATTTAATTTTTGTGCTGTTTTTTAAGTAGATCAAGGAAATATGCAGAATTAAGGTTTTTTATTTCTGTATGTCAACTTTAAGACAGTTGCTAAAGCTGTGTCCTTCTCATCTATGCTTGTGGCTATTTTTGTGACCATTCTTCTGGCTCTGGCACAGGAAGGATATCTTAATCATGCCTACAAACAAATGATTGGCTTGGTTGCTTTTTCAACCAGGGAAACAGCTGTTAGTGATCATAACACTAGACATATTTGAATTACTGGAAAATGGGAGCTGTGGGTGTTGATTCAGAAGCTAATGTGCTCCAAGTCAGCAATGAGATTTACTAGCATGTCGTGGATATGCCCTATGGTGTCCTCCCAGTTAGTCAAAACACAGCAAAACATTTCTAAAGTCTGGTGCAGGAGGGCATCTTGCCAGGTGCCTTTACTACTGCATCTGATCTTGGAGCCAGAGGCAATGTTGGGTGCGTTGACTCCAGTTAGATACAGGTGGGAAATATCAAAGTAATATTGGTGTTGTAAAATGTAACACAATATCACGTGGGTTTTTGATTATTACTTTGACAGATAAGTTTTTTTAGGCAATACAATGATCTTATGACTTATTTGAGTGCTATAGCTGTGTGAAATGAAAAGTAAAGGCTTCTATCTCCTTGATAATTATAACCTTTTGCTATTTGCTATTGTTTTCTCAGAGAATATGCACATCCCCTTGTTGAAAAGATGAGAAACAATATTGTTTGAACACAATAATATACGGTGTATATCTTTGGTATAGTTTGCCTTTGCCTATACTGTAGAAGTGCAGGTCTTTTTCTCATAATGTTGTAACACAAATATTGTCAATGTACAGTACATGACAGTACAGTGGTGTTATGATGGGTGTTTGTCTTCTAGATTATTAGTACTGGCTATTTTTTTATTCTATACTATTCTCAAAGTATGTTGTTGTATTTAAGATTAAAAGGTAATATAGTCTAGGCTGCTAATGGAATCAAGACAATCACTTTCACCATAATGAATGATATACAGTATGTATATTGGCTGGATGAATGATAATGATAATATCTCTGTTTTCTTCTCATCCTGCTTTTCTGAGAGTTGTTTATGTTCATAAATTGGCTGAAGGTTAAATTAAGGCATGTTGTAATTTTTCTAAGAACCCAAACACATAATTTCCAATCACTATGTCACAATCTGTTACAGTTGAGTCACTGTTGTTTTTGTGTTTGTGAGTGTTGGACATTAGCAGTCTGTCTAAAATACTTGTATAACCACAGGTTAAGTTTTAAGCCAGTACGGATACAGTGCTGTACTTTGTGACATTTCATAAATCTTTTATGTTTGCTTAATATAAATGTCAAACTAATGTCAGAATGACATAATTGCCATAAAGTAGGCACATCACCGGTTATTTGTGCAAAGACTCCTACATAAAATATTTTAATATCAATATCCATCTGTTGCTAAAGATGGGAAAATAGTTAATAGTATTGTCTGCTTTAAAAGCTGCATTAGTTGTCTTCTTTGAATGAGAGCCCTTAGCTAGGGTGATCTCCCATTACTACAAAGGTTGTCCTCCATAAATTAAACTTTTATGCTTTGTTGTTAAAGACCTGTTTTGGTTACCCGAAGACCCTCCTCAGGTTAAGGTCTCTTTTATAAGTGCAGTCTGTTGGTAAGATACACTTGAGTTACATAAAGCAGTAAACTATGCCAGTTTTACATATGCCATGGAGTCAGTCACTGCACTTGTTTTAGTCTTGGCACTGTGTGGCTGACTGAACATGCTTGTTCTTTGACTCAGTGAGCACAGCTGAGACACAGCGAGTAGGCAGGACTGCAGATTCACTGAGCAGTACTGGCCACGGTCTTCAACTGCGAGCAGCTCATGTTTTTGAAATTAAGTTGCCAAATCTAGAAAACAGTTGTTAAATCGGCAAAACTGTGACTGCCTAAACTGTCACTAAATTAAACATTTTTTTCAAGAATAGTTTGATGGAGTTTTTTTTGGTCACTAAGCACATTAACAGTTGCTTAGTTGGCAACACTGTGGGGTGCTTTCAAGTTCACCCTTTGGGGTCACCTTGAAAGTGTAGCACATAAACCTTTTGAACAATGTGTGTTATTTGGTAAGCCGTGCTCCTGACTAAGTTGCTTTACAAACAGAATCATCAAGTAAACAGTATTTACCAAACAAACATTTACATTAAGTATCACCACTGGGGCTTTGAGCAGGGCTTTTAGCCTATGCTTTACACTATGAGAGGCAGAACTTGCTAAAAAGTGTTGTTATCTTTCAGGTTGTGCTCTGCAGCTTAACTCTGTGACCGAGCTGGGAGACAGAGGACCATGCCTCCTAGGCCGTCCTCAGGGGAGCTATGGGGCATCCACTTGATGCCTCCCAGGTATGCACACTGGATTATATTGTGGATACAAGTGCATATTGTATTTTTATTGTGTACTGTACACATGCCTCGACAAGTATTAGCCTGTTAGTTTCATGTTACTGCAAATATAAAAGTCTTCAAAGTTCACATGCCTATGCATTTATTACATGACTTAGTATTCAGTTATTGTTGTTAGAATTTTATTTTGTTTATACAGTATATTCCTTATTGGAAACTCTTATGAGTGTGAAATGCCCTAAGAGGACATAGTAAATTAAAATAAATAATGAAGTTAATCAAAATATTATAATAATGCTGAGTGTGTCTGCAGGATCCTGGTTGACTGCTTGCTGCCCAATGGGATGATTCTGACCCTGGAGTGTCTCCGTGAGGCCACGCTCATCACCATCAAACATGAGCTGTTCAAGGAGGCCAGGAAATATCCCCTCCATCACCTACTACAGGAGGAGACGTCCTACATCTTTGTCAGTGTTACACAGGTAAGAAATCTCAGTCTCTATTTGAATATCTGATAAGCAGAGGTGTCCATCTAAATTAATTAGTTGGAAGTTTGATGGAACAACCCCAGAATGTGGTAGTAAAAAGAAATTGGTCCCTGGAACTGTCACATCACAAAAGTTCTTCACATCTTGCTGTCTTCTCTACAAACCTGAGCACATCTTACCCTTAGAAAAATGCTTTTTTGTGCTTAAAAACACACAATTGCACTTTTCCAAAACATTCACCTGCAGGAAGGCCATCCAATCTTAATTCACCATTGGTTTTCATAAAAAAAAGAAAATGGAACTGTTTCAACACAGTCTGTTTTTTCCCCTGCCTGCAGGAAGCAGAGCGGGAGGAGTTCTATGATGAGACCCGGAGGCTGTGTGACCTCCGGCTCTTCCAGCCCTTCCTTAAGGTCATTGAACCAGTTGGCAACAGAGAGGAAAAGATCCTGAACAGAGAGATTGGTAGGAGACCTCTCCTATGACAGCACTGGTTTGGTTGGAGCCGTGGTTCTTTTTTTTATTACTTTTAAAATAAAAGTGAATAAAAAATATAGTTTGGAACATTACTAATTTAAAAGAGGTTTTCAATTAAAAAAAGAACTACTTTGCTTCTTTTGGCATATTTTGCTACTTAGCAACATATTTGGTAGTTTTTAATAGAATAATTGTTTAATTTGCTAGATACTTTATAGTTAATCTAAATAATGTTTTTCATTAAATGGGAAAGACAAAATATGCAATAAAGCTTCTGTAAATCTGTTTAGCTTAAGCAAAGCTAAGTAGGATATTTGTTGGTTTTATTTACAGGTTAAATAAATTTGGAATGCAAAAAAACTATCTGACCTATGTTCCAATCTAGCACAAAATTACCTTTAGAAGACTGAAAATCACTGACTCTACTTTCTGTTCTTTCAGGGTTTGCCATTGGTATGCCTGTGTGTGAGTTTGATCTTGTGAAGGACCCTGAGGTTCAGGACTTCAGGAGAAACATCCTAAATGTTTGCAAAGACTCTGTGGAGCTGAGAGACGCCTGCGGGCCCCACAGTAGAGCTCTGTATGTTTACCCACCGAATGTAGAATCCACACAGGAACTTCCCAAACACATCTATAGCAAACTGGACAAAGGTAGGCAACAGCTTTAGCCTTTTTTTTTCTCAGTGCACAATTTGACTGGTTTCAAATAAGAAATTGAAAATTATTATTATTATTTTGAGAAAATAAAACACAAAGAAGGCACGCAAAGACAACAGGACAACAGGGAGCAAGAAGTTAATATTTTAGCCTCCCATCAATACATAATCGCTACTAACCAGCCTTAACAATGGTTAGGAACTACAAGAATGAGCAGACATTCAATGAATTGATTAAGGTGCTCCTACTGTTAAGCTCAATACAATACCCTCAGCTTCCGAATAATTGAGGGTGGTTGGTTATTGTTGTTCTGGGTTGCTGCATGAGTAACATTTTATTTATTGATTCTTTTTCTCAGCTTTCTTCTTTGTCTGTTTCTTTTTGTAGGTCAGATTATTGTCGTGATTTGGGTGATTGTTTCTCCAAACAACGACAAACAAAAGTATACATTAAAAATCAACCACGACTGTGTGCCTGAACAGGTGGGGTGAATATGATCTAAAATAAATAGACAATGAATCAGCCATGAGCCACTTTCATTTTTAAATTCATTGTAAGGGAAATCAAAGGGTGTCTAATGTAGACTGTCTGCATGTATCTTGTCCTAAAGGTGATTGCAGAGGCCATTCGTAAGAAGACACGCAGCATGCTGCTTTCCGCAGAGCAGCTAAAGATGTGTGTTCAGGAATATCAGGGTAAATACATCCTCAAAGTATGTGGCTGTGATGAGTACCTGCTGGAAAAGTACCCCATCAGCCAGTATAAGGTAAGAGACATATGGGAAAAAATATATTTTATTATATAAAACGTTCAATTTGTGATAATGTAGACCTTAAATTACATTAAAAACATGAAAAATAATTTATATAGGAGGTAAATATTTTATTTATTATTTCAGTGATTAATACCAAATGTGTTTGAGAAAGCACAAGTGCCAACATTTCTGCCTTGAAGAGTTTGAACAACTTAGTTTATTGGCTCAAAGAGAAAAAATAGCAGGCATACTGTAGTTGGGGGCGGTCTACACAGAAACCCATCAAACTGTGTTCTAAGATGGATTAGTTTAGGGCTGATATAACCAAAGCCTGTTCTATTTCAGATCCTTTATTTATTGTAACCATTGTGGATTTGTCAAAACAACATTGCCTTTCATTAGAACAGTGAAACCATTTCCTCTTGCATGTATGTGATGTGAGCCCAGGCTCAGAGTCTGGAAAAACATGTGAGCCAGATTTCATTTTATTTATTTTTTTATTTATCTCGAACAATCAACATTGTTGCAAGACAAAACAAAAAAATTAAAACCACAAAATAAATACAAACAATCGTAATTAAACAAAAAAAGCAAATAGCTTCTTTGGTCCTGTCCCCACAGATCAAAATAGGAGATGTACAAAGTGTCACTGTTTCCTCTGCATTCACTCGGCAGCTGCTGGAAAAGTACCAATTGATATCACTGGTTACACTTACGCACAATGTAACTTTAGCAGCTCTGTGTACTTTCATTCTAACAGTCCTAACTGCGTCATTCCCTCTCTCTGTCTCTCTCCCTCTAGTATATCCGTAGTTGCATCATGCTGGGCAGGCTGCCTAACCTGATGTTAATGGCTAAGGACAGCCTATATACTCAGTTGCCTACAGATAACTTTGTCATGCCATCATACTCTCGACGTATCTCTACGGCAACATCCTATATGAATGGCGAGGCAGCTGCCAAGTCACTGTGGACCATCAACGGAACCCTGCGAATACGAATCCTGTGTGCCACCTATGTTAACGTCAATATACGGGACATAGACAAGGTGGGGACACATGCATACAGTGCATACAGGAATATGCCAGTGTCTGTGTTGATCAGTCAAATTAAAACACATCCTTGACTCTAATGCTCTACTCTTACATGGATGGTAGGAGAAGACAATAATTGGCCAAAGTGAGACAAATGAAGATATGTTTTCGGTCAAGATCAGTGGGCTGTTATTTCAGTTGTGCAAAGTACCCCCTCTTCCAAATCCCTCATATCCTGTGGAAACCAACATTCTTTGTCCAGGTTTCTTGTGAACAGAGACCTTTTAGGAAAGGAAAGTAGTTCTAGCTTGTGTTGGTGTGCTGTCATGAATCATTTAAATCATGTAAATGTAATGTGTTTACAAAACTGCCAGGCTGCATGCCACTTAAGTGAAATGATCATTTAACATGACAGCTGTTACATGCTATTAATGAGATACGTTGTCCAACAGGCGCATCTCTTAGAAATATTGTAGTAAAGAAGATATATCACATCTTTTTTATTAATGTTTTTTTCTTGCATTTTTTTTCTCGTATAATTATAGATATATGTGAGAACAGGCATTTACCATGGAGGTGAACAGATGTGTGACAATGTCAACACACAGAGAGTACCCTGCTCTAACCCCAGGTAATTGCCAACCCTTTATTACAATACCTTTTAATTCACTACAGCAGCCCTTAAATACGGGACTCTTCAACTATAGCAATAACTTTATTTGTGAAGAGAGTTTCTTAATATAGTTACAAAAGTGCTTAAATAAACAATGTGAGCGATGTTTTACAGTGGAAGGTAAAACCAGGAAACATTACATGAAATAAAATGCGATAAATGAATGATGGTACCCAATAATTGAAATAATTACTACTTTAAATCACTTTCTCTTTATTTTAGTGAGATAGTGCATTAGACAATTTACACTTCTAATTTACTGTAAGTAGTCAAAGGCACGAGGGGTAACGTTTAGTGCTGGCTAGTAACACTAAACTGCTGTATTACATTACTGGTCAACCAAAGTCTGGTCCACTGTTATACCTCTGGAGAGGTAAAAGAACTGTTTAAACATCTTTTTTACAATAATTTAGGCACTAAGGCATCTTTTTCTATGTGTCCCTGTCTACATTTTGTTGCTGAGAAAGTATTAGCTCAACTCAGCCTTGTGTAATCGCGTAGTATAGTGTAAGGTCTCTCAGCATTTCAGTTTTCTATTATTGGAAACACTTTGGTGCACCTCAGAGAATTGAGTGGTACAGCTCTTTTTAGGTCCTGTTCTTGGAGTTTGTTGCCTGCCCTTTAGGCCTATTTTTTGAGATTGTTTCTGGATTTTTCAGTTGACCACAGATTTATAAATCATCTCTGTATCTCTATTATTCTTTGTCTACAGGTGGAATGAGTGGCTCACCTATGATATGTACATCCCAGACATACCCCGTGCCGCCAGACTCTGCCTCTCCATCTGCTCTGTCAAGGGCAGGAAGGGAGCCAAGGAGGTAGGATAGAAAGCAAGAAGGAAATTACTCCGCAATGCAACTTAATTTTACAGGAGAGTGGACATACAAACTCAGGAAGTGTCTTACTTGGCTATTTGGATACAACCGTTTCCTTTTTTTAACGGTTAGGAATAATTATGGAAAAATAAAATCTACAGTTTGATTGAGGGGAAAAAGCAACAGTACAACAGTTGAAGGCAATTACATATTTGTGTACACGGTGAAATTTGCATTTTGTGATTTGTAAAGCACAAAAACATCTATAACTGGGCAAACTAAATAAGAGCTTATGTTAGCCAAAGGACAGTAATACCTGATCATACAAATACCAATAGTAGTATGCTTTTTTTATAGATAAGCAGAAGGCAGATGACCTTCATGTGTCTAAGTCTTTTATTTAGCACTCACATGCGAACCCATCCTAGAGGGACCTTTTGAATGTGTGTAGCATTTGCTGGTATTGGATAAACCTACCCTACAATGCGTCAGTCTGTTTGAGTTTATGTGTCCATGGAGAATGGGAGCTGTGGTATCGTCTTTGGCTCTGTTTAATTACTAATCGGCCATGGGCACCGTGGTGGCAAAAAACATCAACACAACAGAAACACAATCAGCAGAAAGGACTTCTCCATTCATGTTAGAATATGCTTCGCTTGTGCACATTGATGGCATGTTCTGAATGGGGCTATCTGTTATCTCTCAAACCAATATCAAAGTATTTGAATTATAGACTTAGACAAGAGAAAAATGGAATATTTTGATAATGCAAAACCAAATTAGGGCAGAGTAGTTAGCAGATTAGCACATTAAATTTAAAACCTAAAAAGGGTAATGCTTTTTTGATATTATCTGTTTAGCATTAAAGTAATTTAGTAATTCTTGATACTTGCATCAAATTTAAAATAAAAAATGACTGTCTGTGTTCTGCATTGGATACTCGTAACGGACACCCACACAGATAGTTTTTTTTTTCTTATCTCTGGTGGAAAAGCTGAAAGAGGTGTGTGTGTAGTGTGTATCAATGAATGCCAGACATGGATATTGTAACAGACACCTGGGGTGAGCCCTATCCTGCACTGCACAGTGCTAGACTGAGGTCAGTTTAGAGGATGCTCTTTCAAGCCCTACCTAAATGAAAGATAAACACTTCTCTACAGCAGCCTTTTGTTCCAGCACTTACTATAAATAGGTGCATTTTGACTGGCTGTCTGCAAGTAACTCTATCTGCCTCAGCATGTTTGTCATTGTCACCTGGTTTCATCGCTGCCCCTTAGTTTAGACTCACTCTGAAGTTTATCTTAAACATTTTCGTCAGCCTTTGTGAATACTTAGATGGTAGCTGTGGAAGGAGTACTCCAGTTTAAAAGAATTTTTTTTTTATATCTAAAGATAAAACAGTGGTACATCTTGCCAAGACATTTTTACCAGCCATGTACCATAATCAATTATCTCCTAGTCAAGCACTCATAGAGCGGTCCAATTCAGAGACTAATTGAATATCCTGCCAGACTGTGCTGTCATATACAGTACCAGAAGACAGCTGGCCACATTTCATGGCTTTCAGGATGAATGAGCGTAGGCATGACATTCTAGTTATTACTGTGTGCCGTGCTGCGTCCTAAACCTTGAAAGCCTTTGAAATAAATCAAAATCAATTAGAACTTGTTAAAATTGAACAACATCAATGTAACCCACTTAAACCTTGTAAGGCCCTCTAAAATCTTTGCTGCAAACCAACACATTGTTGGCAAATAAACAGCACTCACCAACATTCATCTTTTCTAACTTATTTTATTTTTAATAAGTAAGTGTATTCAATCATGTATTTGAAAAGTACTTAAGTGTCTTTAATGTGTCCTTAGCATAAGGAAAGCTTAATTTAATTATATATTTTCACACTGCAAGTGCCAGAATATGTTGATGTTAAAGCCTCTTTGATTCAAAATGATTCACCATCTGTGTTTGTGTTTTTCCCCATAAGCTTCTCACATTGGAACTTAATACATATCAGTACTACTACTCTCTCTCCCTTTACTATAGGAGCACTGTCCACTAGCTTGGGGTAATATCAACTTGTTTGACTACACACACACTCTGGTGGCCAACAAGATGGCTCTGAACCTCTGGCCTGTCCCTCACGGCCTTGAAGACCTCCTCAACCCCATAGGAGTTACTGGATCCAACCCAAATAAGGTATTCAAATTCAGCATCTTGCCCTAAAAAAGTACAATGTTTTACATATTCTTTTGCACTGTACAAGCATTGTTTCATATGGGGACTGTGCCAGAAATGTGGCATAAGAAAGTTACAGGTTTCCATATTAAATTGAATTGTTTTGTGAGTTAATTTACACAATGTGATGATATTATCATCTCTGTTGTCTAGGAAACCCCATGTCTGGAGCTGGAGTTTGACCACTTTAGTAGTTCTGTCAAATATCCAGATATGAATGCAATAGAGGAGCATGCAAACTGGACCATCTCGAGGGAATTGGGGTTTAACTACAACCTCTCTGGACAGGTAATCACCTGCTTACTGGCCACTAACCAGTGGACTGGAAAGGTGGAACAACACAGCAGTTTGTTTTATGTTTTGAAACTTAAACATAGGTAAATACATGTCTGTTAAAGTGACATCTCAAAGACCAGTATGGATCTTGCAGGTTTGAGGTTGCATGAGCAAAAGAGGTCTGGGCTATACAGAGCCCCAGGAGGAGCACACAGGAGTTGGAGGGGTGTGCACTTTTCAACAACCAAATTAATTAAACGCTATTGTAATGATGATGACAGACATGCAAATGTGAAATCACAATAAAAACAAAATATAGTAGTTGCAGCATTAAGATATAGTAGTTTCAGCATTAAGAAACCGGTTAAGATACATCTTTACCTTCATATTCTCATTGAAAAAAGCACAAATAATTTAGCAAGTAACAACTGAAATACGAACTTAAAAAAACATAATATCTATAGCATGTACTGAGAACATTGGGTAAGTTATTAATGAAGGTGTTTGAATTTCACCAGTAATTAGACCCTATTGTAGCGGGACATTAATGAGGCCATAATGTCAAGTGTGGTTGTATTTTTGTTGAAGGCATTACATGCCGTGACACAATCTGCTAAATTAGTGGTGATGGCAGTGTGTTAGTAATGTAAACGGATATGTATCCTGTATAAAACACAAAATGTAATTATAGTTGTGTGGTACTGAAACTTGTATTAAATGTGAGTGTCTAAGATGAGCAGTGTTACCTAGTGAAAGAATTGTTATTAAACATTATTGACAGCACTGACAGACAACAGTTGCTGGTACAGCTCTGTGTTTTACAGAGCTGTACCTATTAGTTGGTTAACTGTTTGGTTAGATGTCAGTGAATGTTAAAGGCCTTTTCAGTTTTTTATTGAAACTTAATTTAGGTCAATAATAGATCTGATAAAAGTGGTTAATTTTCAGCCCAACAATGAACTGTAAAGACTTATTGTTGACTTAGACTTTGTTAACTCATCTTGTCAGATTTCTAGATGAAGTATGACAGGGGAACCCTGACTTGGTTGTATTACTTTGCTATGTGAGAGGATGTGGTAAGTTATTCATGTGTGTGTGTCAAATGTTGGGAGTGCCCAGCTCAATACATGGTGTGATGATGATATCACCTGGCTTGCTTCTGAAAAGAAAATAATTTAATCTTATCTCACCCTTTGTAATTTGATTAAAAATTACACTAGATTTATACATTTAGAAATCAGACAGTATTAAGAATATAAGGAGTATGAACAGGCAAATAGAACCTTTCTACAGATGTTGTGCTCTTGGAGAAGGACATTCTCAGGATTGTTAATAGCCTGAACCGTAAGTCGAATGTACACAGCATCTGGCTCCGACTGTGGTCTGGCTCCATCACAGTTTCAATGTCCACTGGAAATGTTACAGAAGTGGAGCATTCTGTAGCCACAATTATGATGGTGTTAGTAATGTCCTCATACAGTGTTTATTGGGTTATTTTCTTTCTGTTGTGTTTCAGAGCAACCGGTCGGCCAGAGATCACGCCCTGACAGAGAACGACACTGAACAGATGAGACAGCTGAGTAACAGAGACCCTCTTTCAGAAATCACTGAGCAGGAGAAAGACTTCCTCTGGAGACACAGGTAACCTCCCAACCAGCAGATATAACACTAGACTACTCTACAATATAGCACTTAAAGTTTTACTTTATGTATAACCATAGAATGGCATGGATTTTACAGGTCTGACTTGTATGTAGCCGTTTGTAAAACCAGATTTAACACAGGCTTATTCTTGTTGGTTAATGGCTGAAAATGTTTTTCTTTTAATTGTTACTCTCAAACAATTATTAAAAAAAAAAATACTCTTCTGGAATTAACTGTAACCAAAATCTGCATGCTAAATACTGGAAACACATTTTGTTTTAACCTTGTATGCAGGATGTAGATATGTAAAAACCACAGATTCAGACTGAAACTACGAATCAACACACAGTAGTTATCCGGTTTCTCTTTCTCTACCAGGCACTACTGCATGAACATCCCTGAAATCCTTCCCAAGATCCTTCTCGCTGTCAAATGGAACTCCAGAGATGAAGTAGCCCAGGTACTGCCATGCCATTTCATACCTGATAGTTATATAAAACTCATTCATACTTGATCTGTGCCTGATAAATGAGAAGATGACAAATGGAAATATTAAAGACTTGGTTTGTAAATTTCAAATGCAAAGCATGTTGTAGTAAAGATTTATTCCATCTATTTCACGTTTGATCACTAACAATTTGTTAGGAAATGACTCCTTTTTTGTTGTTAATCTTCCGTAGAAATACTTCAGTACTCTAACGCAGGTACACGCTGTGAATAGTGTATAATGAGTATTAATTCATATTTCTTGTTTTTTATGTTTCCCAGATGTATTGTCTGTTAAAGGATTGGCCGTCAACGCGTCCTGAGCAGGCCATGGAGCTTTTGGATTGTAACTATCCAGATCCCATGGTCAGGCACTTTGCTGTACGCTGCCTTGACAAATACCTTACTGATGATAAACTGTCCCAATACCTTATCCAGCTCGTACAGGTAGGTCTAGCCAAGAGTCTGGGCTATTGAAATCAAGGAACCTTTTTGAAGAACAAATATGGTAAAATGGAAGACATTGGGGAATAAATAGCACTATGACTCAAGTAAACTGTGAAATACTTTTCTCTGGCCTGCGTGTCTTTGGCAGAAAGAATTATATCTGTGGGAAAGCAGCTGTTCTTTTGTGTTGAAAACTTTCTGGTCTGCCTTAGTTTGTATTTATTTATATGTATTTTGTATTGTGTTTATTTATATAAATGACTATTCTGAACCTCTTCTATTGCTCTTTCTCTCCAATCTTCCCTTCCTCTCTCTCCCCCTGTTCTAGGTATTAAAATATGAGCAGTATCTTGACAATCCCCTGGCCCGTTTCCTCCTCAAAAAGGCCCTGACCAATCAAAGGATAGGTCATTTCTTCTTCTGGCATCTCAAGTGAGTCACCTATCAGATTGCTTTTTCTCCATGTTTATGTACCTTCCTTTCTTTGTGACTTTTTAAAAGCTAGAAACTCATCTTGCCTCCCCACCTCACACTCTCTATCTCCGTCTTCTCTTTGTGGCTTCCTCACAGGTCAGAAATGCACAATAAAACAGTGAGCCAGAGGTTTGGGCTTCTGTTAGAGGCTTACTGCCGGGCATGTGGCATGTACCTCAAACACCTGAGCAGGCAGGTAGAGGCCATGGAGAAGCTGATTAACCTCACTGACATCCTAAAACAGGAGAAGAAGGATGAGACGCAGAAGGTAAGGAGAGCCCATACAGATATAAACACTTGTACCACATAAGTAAATAATTTTTAGAAGATTCCTCTGTGGATGTGTGGGTATCTGTGGTTGTATGTGCACACATTTTATATGCAAATGCATGTATGTGTGTCTTGTGGAGGTCCAGATGCGGTTTCTTGTGGACCAGATGAAGAGACCAGACTACATGGATGCTCTGCAGAATTACACCTCTCCTCTCAACCCTGCACATCAATTGGGAAACCTTAGGTTCGAAGTGTGTGTGTGTCTGTGTGTGTGTGTGTGTGTGAGAGAGAGAGTGTGAGAAAATAATGTAATTTAATATCTTGAATTAATTTGTGCACAGGTTAGATGAATGCAGGATCATGTCATCAGCAAAGAGGCCGTTGTGGCTCAACTGGGAGAATCCTGACATCATGTCGGAGCTACTCTTTCAGAACAATGAGATCATCTTTAAAAATGGAGATGGTAACACACGCACACACAAACAAATGTCATAACATTTAACATAAATCTGTTATTGCTAAATAAATTCTTATGCTTGCTTGCATTACTAGACTTGACAAATATCAAGCCTAAATGCTAAGGATTTTGAGAAGCTTCTATCTTATTGATATGGTACTGTTAGTGCCAATGATTCTCAAAACATGACTACATTTGCCATAAACCTGTAAAACTGGTTCAAAGATTTGGGCGACATAGACTTTAACATATTCGCATATTGTGGGATCACATGACACAAAATTCCATATTGTCATATGCTCAACGGATGTACGTACATTGCAGGGATAAAATCTGACATCTGGTGTATCTCACACGCAGGCTGTCCCTGCCCTTCTGCTATCTCCACTCTCTATTTTGCAAGTGCAACATTACTGCACCATCTGACGCGTCAGGATAACCACCATATGCCATTGAGTGAAACTTTAACAACTTAGCAAGTCCCAATCCTTCAAGTCCCAATGTTGTCAAAAGGTGTAAAGTGCTGTTTACAGAATGCAGAGCTCCTTGGTAATGGTTTTCATAAACATGTTGTGAATGTGTATAATCTGTCTTTATTGTGTGGGTTTGTGTTGTAGATTTGCGGCAGGATATGCTGACGTTGCAAATTATTAAAATCATGGAGAATATTTGGCAGAATCAGGGACTGGACCTACGGTACTACTCTCTCTCATATTATCTCAATCTAGATATTCTCTTATTCACTGTATCTCTCTGCTTCAATTTCTTAATTCTCTAACTTTTTCCTGCCTCAGTGCTGATGGGACTAAGATAATCTGTTTTGTGTGTCTTCAGGATGCTTCCTTACGGCTGTTTGTCTTTAGGAGACTGTGTGGGTCTCATTGAGGTGGTTCGCAGCTCCCATACCATCATGCAGATTCAGTGTAAAGGAGGCTTGAAAGGAGCCCTGCAGTTCAACTCAAACACTCTGCATCAGTGGCTCAGGGACAAGAACAAGGGCGAGATGTGAGTTCTTCTCTCCTGATATTATTTATTTTTACAGCATCTTTGCATCATTAAACAGTGGTGATGATTAAAGTACAATATCTGTGGGAGCCTAAAAGTAATGTCTCAGGGGAAATCTGCTATTGTGTTGTTGAGTTATAGCCTATTTGCTTTTAAACATTTTCTCATTTTTAATATATGTGTGTGTGTGTGTGTGTGTGTGTGTGTGTGTGTGTGTGTGCAGGTATGACATGGCTGTGGATTTGTTTACAAGGTCCTGTGCTGGCTACTGTGTAGCTACATTTATCCTTGGGATAGGAGACAGACACAACAGCAACATTATGGTCAAAGATGATGGACAGGTAACTACTTTAAATTTATGTAATAGAGATATGTTATGTTCCAGTACATATTTGATAAAATCAATGTTTAATCCAAAACTCAGCAGTCTAAATGGATAGACTCATTTTTGTAAATAACTTTTGGTTGGTCGATTCCTTGTATTTTCCTGTGTGTGTGTGTGTGTGTGTATATAGAATTTACTTTATAGGAGGCTTACTTGTTAGAGTTACTAAACTCAAACTTCCTGCTGTCTTCTTTGTTCTGCCCCCCTTCCAGTTGTTTCATATAGATTTTGGCCATTTCCTGGATCATAAGAAGAAGAAATTTGGCTACAAGAGAGAGCGAGTGCCCTTTGTACTGACACAAGACTTCCTCATCGTGATCAGCAAGGGATCCCAGGAGTGTGCAAAGACCAAAGAGTTTGAAAGGTACTGCAGCATCTTACCTCTTCTTTTCTCTCATCTTCTTTTTTTATCGGCTACCTGCAACTAATATCAGTCAGTCTGTTGGCTAGTCGATCCCCCAAAACTTAGTTCTTGTCCTATTGTGAGGTACTGCCTCAACAATATTTGAATATATTGGAATGGTGGTATGAATTCATATTTTTACTTCAAAGCAGCACAGTGCATTTTTGTTGCTTCACTTTCCTCAGTTGGGTAAGTAAGAAACATAGCGATTTGCAAGCATCCGTCCTGTCTAGCAAGCCGGTCTGAGGCCTGTTTTACAAAATTTGCAACATTCAATTTCTCTCGCTTTAATTTTGACACGTGTTTGTAATCAAAACAAACCCAATACCTGTGACCCATGCATGAGCCCTGTAGGACTAGGTTGTTTATGAGCGACAATCGTTTGTTAAATGGCTTGCTGTCACCTTTTGCAGAAATGGTCACGGCCCTTAAATCTTCTTCAGAAATCAAACACATGCTCACTTGGCTTTGGGTGGGTGTCATTACATGACACTGAGCTTCATTCTTTCTTTTTTCTCTTGTTGGTGCTGCTGTGATTTCCCTGCACTGCAGCCACTAAACAAACTATATAAAAAATGTTGTTTGTCTTTGTCACATTCCCTTTTTCCGTCTCCCTCCAGGTTCCAGGAGATGTGTTATAAAGCCTACCTGGCCATCCGGCAGCATGCTAACCTCTTCATCAACCTGTTCTCCATGATGCTGGGCTCTGGCATGCCTGAGTTGCAGTCATTTGATGACATTGCCTACATTAGGAAGACGCTGGCCCTGGAGAAAAGCGAACAGGTAAGACTTTTGTCCGTGCTCATATCCATTTTATTCTTTATTAGGGGTCTTTAAATTGTCTCATGTCTTACATTTGGCCTTCTAAAACCTCTCTTGGATTGTTGCATGTACTCATATATCTATTTTTATTTTTTTCTGCTTTGTGCAGGAGGCGTTGGACTACTTTATGAAACAGATGAATGATGCTCACCATGGAGGATGGACCACCAAGATGGACTGGATATTCCACACCATTAGACAGCATGCACTAAACTGATCTCCTGCACACAAACAAAAAACACCAGTCCCATCATGGATTTACAGCCGACTGATGATGGAAGTATGCTGCTTAATCTTAATTTTAATTTTTTTTTAACACCAGTGCCATTTTGATTTATTTAAACAGGGTTCCTGTTTTTTTTGCATTTTCTTGCCATAATCACCTGCCCTTTTCCGTAATCTTGATTTCCTAACTCTACCCTCTACTTGTTCTGTTATCTACAAGAGAGCGTTTCCTTGCGTCCTAGTGAAGATGTACCCTACCTGGTCGATGCTCGTCTCCTTGGCTATTATGCTTCATCTGTGAATTTCCCCAATGGAAACAAACTGGGTAATGAAAGATAATTGTACCTCTTACCTTGCTGCACTTGTTGGAAAAACACATTGGACAACTTAAAGAAGATGTACCTGCCAATCTTTAAAAGTAGCCACAGAGTAAGTTCAGCTTGCTGCTCTCCTGCTGTATTACTTCTGAACTGTGGCTCCAACCCAGGAAGGAGGTGCTTTGGAACCTTTAAAAAAAATCTTCTCACTTGCTGAGAAGATAGCAGGCATAAGGAACTGTCTGAATATATTCCGTAATAAGTGGTACTGAAATTTGTTGCCCAGTGCAGGATTACTGAAGTATGGGGGCTTCTATGATGAATACCACTGCGCAGACTTACACCATATATGAGGTTGAGTTGCCCTTCTTAGCTGATTTGGTGTCAGCTTTCCACCCTTTTAACCCTTTGTGAGTTCATTTGAAAAGCTCAAAAACTGCAGAGGAGTCTCTGGGTTGTTTTGCACAGCTCTAACAATTATAAAGCACTCCACCCTTGGGAACATTTGTTGGTGGTGCAGCTTTAGACTTTTGCATAAACTTCAGGGTGATGATGCCTCTCCATCAAAAAAAGCACTTAGAAATACTGGAATAATATACAGATTTATTATGACATTTTGAATTTATTTATGTATCTAGTTTCTTTCAGTTTCGACACAGGCAAAACTCAGCTCTCCAGAAACTCATAATTATTTGTGTAAATACATTTACAGTTTTTTGTATTTGTGTTCACCTTTTTGCTTTCTCCATCTGACTACCATGAGTGCAACAGCTTTCCCCTTTTTTCCCAAGGGTTTGCTCATATTTGTGAATTAAGACTGCTGATGCCTTTTTTGCCTCCATCACTCAAAGTTAAATATCTCATTTGAAATTGTCAGGAGCACCCAATTTGTGTTATTGTGGCTAGTTTGCAACCCCTTGGAATTTGTAAAAATGTACCTGTTTGGGGATGCAAATTGGTAAAAATGAAAGAAATCTCACATTTTATGAATAATGGAACCTATTTTAAGCCTCTTTGTTGGCAAGCAGAAGCCCAGGAGAATGTCACGTCTTCCTGTTGATAAAATGCCTTGGCGTCACAGCACAACACTCCACAACACTGCTCAGCCACACAAACTGCCTAAATAAGTTGTTTTACATTGACAGCACTATTAACATGAAAAGCTACATTTGACCTTTGTTGGTTTTTTTATTATTTATTTATAACAATGTGAGGTTGTTGGTCTTTAGCATATCATTAGAGCATTAGAATGTATTTGCCAACTCATGGACAAAGTGCATTTTGACCTAGCCTCGTTTTTGAAAATACGTTGAACCCAACATCGCTTAGAGCACCTTTAATACGCCTATGAGTTTCAGATGAGTCATCAAAAATGTATTATTACATGTATGTTACAGAAAGAGAAAAGGAAATATAAAATACTTTAAATCAACCATCATTTAAATTAACACAAACAATTAACACGGGTGCAGGATTACACCTTGATAATGCATTGTTGTTTTGTCGTGTCTTTAAAACAGACCATAGTCGCCTTGAATTTTGAGATAGAAAACTTTCTCAAAAAATATTGTTACAAAAAGGTGTTTTTTGAGAGGAAGAAAACTCAACGGATTTGTTGATTTGAAACTTCTCGTATGGTGTGCTTTGTTGAGGAGAGAATGTATTAATTAAAGATGGCTCAGAGCAGCCTCAAGAGCCCCCGACACCCTTGTAATGTACTTAGAAAAACATTTGGATGTGCTCATAGCTAGATTACCATTTTACTTAGCTACAGTATGAAACTCAATCTGCCTGCGGAAAAGAATGTCAACACTTTGTCAGCTCAACTGTTAATTGTATTTAAAAGCTAAAGTGGTGGTCTGTTCTGGCGCACATCTGTGATGTCATATATCCTTGCAGCATTAATGGCTAGAATGTATTTCATTACTAACATGGACTTTATGTGCACTCATCTTTTATGTTTTGAAGCAGCATAACCAGTATATGTATGCTACTTCACCTTTTAAAGAAGCATTAAGCAGTATGTATGTATGTACAGTTACAGTCAAACCTCCATGGCGGACTTCATGTGTGACAAACCTGTAGTGTTCTCTTTGATATCCTCTCCAATGTATCTTCCAAATTGATTGTGTGAGTGTGTTTGTGTATATTAATGGTATTTCTGTACCGGTTGCAGAGCTTCATTGGCAGGCCCCAATGAAATCCACACTGTATGTATGTATGTACATTTCCATGTGTGTGAAGACACTTAACTATGGAAGAGGTGGAAGAGGAAATTCTTTTTTTTTTTTCCGTACCTAAGTTGTAAATATTTTACTTGAAACGTCACAAATCAGAACCACAGCTATATTTTGTTGGTTTAAAGTTGAGATGGGGGGAAAGTGCAGTGTCTATCTAGTACTGAATGTGAGAGTGTGTATGTATACATATTGTACTGTACGTAAGCACCTATGGTTGAAGAATTGTGTATAGGATTTTTGTTTGATACCTGTAGTAATTGTTATTTATGCCACAGTCCTACATTAGTGAAGACGCACCTACTTCTTGAAGTTATGAAAGTACAAATTTATAAGATCAGGGGCTATCAGAACTATGACAGAGAATCTTACAACATTTAAAAGATTTATTAATCTTGGATCTTCATCCTTGGTCTCAATTTATAAGAAATATGTCCAGAATCGAACTAATAGTTCTCACATCTTCTCATATTATGTTTGTTTGCTTGAAAGTTCTCCTGCTCGCCAAATTTGGCAGTGAATGGGTGCAAGATTTTAAACTGTTGAACTAGTTTATCTTTCTTTAAGTGAAGGCTTTGATGGCATCTGTGCTTTATCTATTTTCAGATTCAAAAAGCTCAAAGATGAAAACACAGGCCCATAATTACAAATCTGATTGTATTTAACAGATAACTATCTGCAGGAAGTGGAGGATCACATAATGATACATAATTATTGTACCTGCTATTTTACTAAACAAGATGAAGTTGGAAATGGTTGATCATCTCATTGAAGTTCTTTACTGTATTTGTGCAGAGAAATATTGATCTGAGAAGTTTAACAGAGAGAAGGGAAAGTCTATTTTCTATCACCCTCTCTTCTGTTATTGCCCATGCTAATACAATCATAAAATCTCAGCTATAATTCCAACACGAACAGTGGACATACACACCCAGAATATATAATGCCATTCAATGCAATATTGATGCAGTAAATACTACTTTTGTCAAGCCTATATTGTTTTATATGGCTTTCCGAGAAGTTGTTATTGTGTGTTAATGTTCCCGTTTGTCCTCCTGATGGACAGGCCTTATTGTCCCCATGTATATTTAGTGAATAGTCTGTTTGTTTCTGGGGAGCAGTTAAAAACACTGTCAAATCCACAGTTGCAGACTATTTTTATTTGAACTCCAACAAGTCCTCCTACTATCTTATACGACCCACGTGAGCGATTTATAAGATAACGCCCCTGGCGGTAACAGGAAAACAGACCCACAGGAGCGTTTTCCGTCCAAATGTAAACGGTTTCAAACATGTCATTAACATTAAAATGGTTGCAATTTGGTTAGGTTCAGGCACCAAAACTACTACTAACTACTTCTAAGTTTAGATAAACATTGTCTTTGGGGTTGAAATCAGTTGGTTGCGTTAATTCACTTCCAGTTACACATGTGACATAGAACGTGATGTAGTTCTGGGTTAAAGTCCTGTGTTTGTTTGACCCGTTCACTTCTCTAACTAACGTGCCAAGTTTGCCGCTCTCATATTTTGTCAACATCATACTGCTTTAATCCCATCTTTACTACAGCCACTATAAACGTAGATATGAGTCATGGGTAATTTCTATTGAACAAACAACTAATGGTGTTGGACGGTTTAGTCTACTATGCTCTAAACCCGGGACCTTCATTCAAAGAGCAAATATGACTAATCATTAAGATTATTGATCATTTGTGATCATTTTTTAGGCTTCTGAAGTCTAAATTCTCACTTCAAACAGAAGTTAAAATTTTTTTCCGTGGATTCATGTTCTTTTTTGTATGCAGTGTTCTAAACTACATTATAGGGTGTTGCTAATATATTTCTTCAACATACCATGCTGTTAGAACCTTAACCTATACTATGAATGAATGTACAATGAGCCAATGTGTTGTTTTTCACAGCCTACCTGCATGGCATTGGGTAAAGCTCAGTAATCTTCTTCATGCTACATTGTTTGTTTTTTTACTTTAGTCTCCTAAGCAGCCAGACATATGTTTATGAATGAATGTCTTAAGTTTGCTCCACGTAGGAACAGTTTCATCATCCTAACAATAACCTGCATTTTCTTTCATTTATAAATGTATGTTGTATTTCATTTTGGCTCCCTGGTCACGGAGTAAAGATTCGTACCCTGACTGACTGACTGACTGGTCATCTGAGTGTTCTGTAAAGAAGTACAAATAAATGTGTTAAACATTTACCCGGCGATGTTTGCTCTCGCACTTTCCACTCTTGCAAACTGATTGTATAGCAGGCCTCTACAAAATCTTACTTTATCGAATAATGGCATGCAGCATTTTGTTAAGTTTAGTCCTCCATTTTAACCATAACAACTTTAATTATTGATTTAGTTTTATTGGCAATAAAACTAAATAAATAGTTTAATTCTTTTAATTACCATCATATTTCTGAAAAAATGTATTCAGGGAATCTGAATGACTGAATATAATTGGTTTATTTCTTTTTAAAGAACAATTTAGCTCAGTAAAAGTGCTGTTAGTGTGTTAATGGAGGTCATGAGACACTGTGTCAGGGGAAACGCACAGTTGAATTGTGCGTTTGAACTTTGTATCTTGTGATAAAACTGATTGCTGAATATTATTTTTCCCGGTGGAAATGAGTACAGGAAACGTTTACAGAAAGAAAATTAATATTAATGAGCAGCATTTTTATTGAAACATAAAACCAGTGCACAGAAGGTTTTGTTTTATTTTATTGTAGATTTTTTTCCTGTTTGAGAATAACAGATTTCCAATGTACTTTTTCCATTTTCTCACATCTTTATAATCAATCACCATTGAGGACATTCAATCACTCAATACTGTTCATCAAAGAAAGTGACACCGGTTTTCTTCGCTTAAACAGCAATTATTATGATAACAGTCTAGAGCTCTGTCATCATTTCAGTCCTTTTTTCCAATTCTTTCTGAGGATTTACAGGGCCCAAAAACAGGTTGCTTTCTCCTTTGTCCCCTTGACTGGTTATATTTATTAAATTAACCCTTTTGCTTTTTAAATCTGCATAAAACCCATAGAGATGTTCCTCCAAAAATCCCTGCAATGCCACCCAATATAACAGAGGACGAAACAGAATCTGTTGGAAGAGTGTGACGAGTGAGATTATTTTGAATATAAATGTGGTTCCATTGAGGACAAATTTATGCCGCCAGGTCTGAATCACTGAAGGTCCCGTCTGCTGAGGGCAGAGTAGTGGCCTCATTTGTGGCAGCCTTCGTAGGAGCTGCAGGCTCCGGATTGAAGGGTTTCCAGGGCTTGGACGGGCAGTAGAAGGGGCTGTCAATCACAGGTTCTGCAGCCACGCCAGGGGAGATGGAAGGTTGGGAGACTGTGGTGTCCTCCTCAGAAGATTCTTCTTTGGCTGAAGCCATAGTGGGGTATGATGTGGTTGGAGATGGAGATAGAGATGGAGATGGAGATGAGCGAACATCATATAGAATGTTCCTGAGTGGAGACCAGCCAGGAGGACGGCGCCTTATGATAAACTGAAGAAAAGAATACAGTGAGACACATTTTCTAACTGAAGAATTTTCAATTTTAGAGTGAAAGTGTAGCGTACCGTTTAGGAGCAAAATGGGGACAAAAGTCCCAATGTGTGCATAACCCATTTTACACTGAAAATATTATCTTTATGGTATTGTCACTGTTACTACCTAATACATAAGCGCTCAGTCAATATCAAGCAGGAACAATGATCTAACCCAAAGTGGCGTTTCTATGCAGACTTGTTCTTACGTTACGTTCTGCAACACATTTTATTATTAGAAGCTTTACTTTGTGTATAATTTCAATTTCCAAAACTCAAACATCTTTTTTGGTAAATACTATTGTATCTGTTAATACGTTCATACTTCTTGTACTAGTTTTATTATTACTCGGAACTGACCTTTCAGCATGTTGTCTTTATATTGGAGATGTGAATGTTGCTCACTGTACATTGAAATTGTCAATATATCAGGGCAGTGGGTTTGTCTGCTTGCTGTTGAGTTATTCTGCCAGATAAGTGTCCAAAAACAAATCAACCATTGCGGCTAAATTTACCTTCCACTAAACTTCTACATCAAACAACTATTGTCCAATCCTAACTAAGCAACAGCAACTAAGAACAGCTGGTTGGTCGAGGGTTTCTCAACCTGCCAAAGCCGTGTGCATGTGGCTCAGTATCCAAAGAGTTTGGAGGGTTTAATGTATTTTTATCCTTTCCAAAACCAAACACACTCACATAAACATGCTAACTTATTATATACACAATATATATATACAATATATAAAACTTGAGCTACAAAATGCTTCACATGTACAATAAAGGCATTTGAATAATATTTACATTTAAGCAGGCAAGGACCAGTTATATACAGTATCAGAGTATAGGGCAATATTAGCCGCTGTCTTGGTCCATATTGGATTTTTAAAGGGGCTAAATTCTGACCATTGACCATTTTTTGGGTCTTACCGATTGAGGCATTTCCCCTGGTTCGCATTGTATCTGTGCCTGTGGGACCTCAAATCTCCATGGTGCTACATCCACTGTAGAGTTACAGTTAGCAAACTCCTGCACACACGAACACACACAGTGAGACACACCAGGTCAAATAAGCCTGGATTACATTATGTCAGCAGTAAAATGTGTTTTGTTTTCATGTTTACCACATTCTCTTCATCAGGGACACACAGATCATTGAGGTCTTTGTGTTTGTCCTTGGGGCAGGTGGTCTTCTTCATATCAAACCTCAGCTTGTATCTGAAGCCTGCAACCACCTACAGGGATACATACAGACAGTGGGTAGAAAAGAAACAGCTGGCATTCCTCCCACTTCCTCTCTCCTTATATCACCCAGTCTCTACCTGTCTGGTGGCATGGCCGAGACTGTGCAGGGTGAACAGGTGAGTAGAGTCGGACAAGGAGTTATACTTGGAGATGGAGATGGAAAGAGGAACCCTAAGGTCCTCTGAGTCCATATCGATGTCTTGAGGACAGCCCAAACAGGGAGCTCTCACTGGAATAATGTGATCGTCTGGAGAGGAGAAAGATAGTGGAAGAAAAGAAAGAATGAGGAGACAGCAGATGGTTGCGACTGTTAAAAAGCAATATTAACTATGCTTTTAAGGAAACACCCTAATTCCCCACCACTACTACTACGGCATCTGTTAGGATTCTGATTAGCATAGATGTATAAAGTTCTTTCCATTGACAAATAAATAACACATAATGAACAGATACAAATGACACTCAAGATTTTAAGTTAAAAGGAGAAGTTGAGTGAAGCAGTGTTACAATAATCCATAATGCTAAAGATAAAGGCAGGATATAACCTTTCTATTAAATAACAAGTCAAGCCAAAATCAATGTTTTTCAGCTGGAAAATCAATGCATCAGATATGGTATTTTTTATTCCATGTGTTTCTCTTCTTTGTCAAAACCTGGTGCATACATTACCCACAATGCAACTTGACCGTCAAGTGTCACAGAAAAATAAAAAAAAATGAAAATCATCAGCACAAATTTGATAATTGACTTTACTGTATGTTAATATTAGGACTTTATAGGCAATTCATACAAGGGGCTGGGGGTGGGTAATTTAGGGAAAGACCAGCTTTATTGTTGGAGAAAGTTCTATTTACTTAACATATTGTAAAAGCACAGGTTTCAAACCACACAACTTTTATTTCTTTAAAACCTGGCCTTCTGGGAAGCAGATGAGAAAAACTTTAATAGACAAAGTATTTTTCCAAGATGAGCCTTAAAAGTTGCAAAACATTGAAGCTGGACATTGGAAGCTGGATAGAAAAAAACATATAATCTATTCACTGTAGTCTGACAGTGAGTTGGTTAGGCAAACAGATTAAAGTCTAGACTGTCACTGCCTTTTATGGTGTGACATGTTAATATTGTGGTCTCCATATCTGCACAGTGTTGAGATATTACACAATCAGCTCCCCTCATATGCCCTGCGCCCACCAGTGTACATTTTTCTCAATGACTCACTGTTCAATTACTTGGCCCTTCAATCTGGTTACCTGGTTGAGGCATCACTAAAAAGTGAGAATTAATCACTTTTAATTTAGTATTTTATAACTAAATTTGAAGCAAATTCTGCTGGTTGTACTTGTGTTATAAAACTTATTATTAGATGCTGGGTTTATTTTCACTTACCGAGCAGGCAATCCACCTGTTTAGTGTCTGCCTCGTGGTCTGTCATGTAGACTGTGGCATTGCATGACAATGGCTCCTGGAGGATTAATAGAATATAATGTAAGGGTTATGAATTGTGTATTTAAATACTGTGTAATACTGACTTTTACATTAACTATTGTTGCAATCTTTAAGCAAAATAATCTCTTTGAGTACACATGAAGTCTACAATTTTGTTTAAAGTGCCCATATTATGGAAAAATCACTTTTTCTGGGATTTGGGGTGTTATTTTGTATCTGTGGTGCTTCCACTCGCATACAAACAAAAAAGGCTATCCGTGCTGTTTGGAGTGAGATACGGTTTCTGAATGTCCTCTGACTTCAGTCTCTGGGTGAGCTGTTCAAAATCTCCACTGCTTTTTACGTAACACACACTAGTTCACCATAATCTACAAAAGAACTACTTGCATGTTCCTGTTCTGCAGGTATTCCACAAGTGTCTTCCTGCCTTGTACTGACCAATGTAGAAAAGCAGTAGCTAGCTGATGTTATCATTACCTAGGCACTGCACATGTGTGACCCCCAACAAAGATAGTAAAGACGTGAGATGTCTCACTCTGTAGCTAAAACAGAGACCTAAACACACAGGGTGAAAACAGGAACTGCAGCAATGCAGTAAAAATGATGGTGTTATTTGAAAATTACACCATGTAAACCTATTCTGGTACAACCTCAAAATACAATTATGAACCTGAAAATGAGCATAATATGGGCGCTTTAAGTATTTGCATTGGAAATGATTACTGACCCATTGTTTTTTTCTCCACAGAGATGAATAGAGGGTATCTTGGAAAGATTGTGCATCACTGCTAAGAAGATCATAAATATCTGTGTTTCATCTCAACTTTATTACCTTGCGTCCATTCGGCAGATAGTTGCAGTCTGTCCAAGGTTTGCTGCTCCCAGCTGGACAGTCACTCCTCCTGCTGGTGAACTGCAGTGAGTACACCGAGTCTGAGCCATTCTTTGACTGTAAAGACACACACACACACACACACACACACACACACACACACACACACACACACACACACACACACACACACACACAGGGCGTAAACATGTTGTCCCAGAATGTCTGTGGTAATTATCCCACAGCTTTAGTTTCACCTCTGGATTGGATGTGTGGAGTTCAAATGGAGGTAAACACCATTGGAGCTGTTTAAATCTGAATATTTAAAATTAACTAAATTAAGACGGAAATATTGTATTTTTACACACTGCATTTGCTCACAAACTAGGTACTTTAACTATTAGTAATTATTATCATTATTATCACATAAAAAAACATGCTCATAAATTTGTATGCATTGTTGTATTTACAGGCAATTTATTTTTCTTATTTCATCTATGTATATATAATATGTTGCATTTTTCACATTAAATCCTAACTTGTGTGCAATTTGGAGTCCCTATGAGTCTTCCTTGCTTGATACAGTGCATTGTCAGTGAAAAGAACCACTGTTTTCCTGTGTATTTATACAAAAGTATGTATATACTGTACTATACTTCATATTATTTCCCCCTTTTAAATTAAAGACAGTTGGTGTGTAGGAGTAGCTAAAACAGCTAATGTTCAAGAGGTAAAAGTAATAACTCCTGAAAGAAACCCACAGTACTTAAAAACTCTGTGCACTTTGATATTTTATAGGTATATCATGTTGCAGTATTTGTTCTTTATGACCTTTTGAGGGGTCTTGACTTCTCAAAATATATCCTGAGATGAAGGAGGTTATGTGAATATGCAGAAAGCCACATCCTTTTTCCAATCACTGTACCTTGCTGGCTGTAAGTATCTGGAAGAGGGCCAACTTGTGTCCAGTGCTCAGCCTCTCGTTGAACTTGTTCACTGCGCTGTTGACGGCTATCTTCACAGATGGGTCGTCACAGAAGATCCGGATGCCGGGCTGGACGTCCAATACCTCCCGGAAAAGGTGAAATAGAGGAAATTACTTTTCTGGTGCACAAAATGAAGTCTGACTTTTCTAAGGCTTATGCATTGTTTTGTTGTTTAATGAACCCATCTTAGAAGGAAAAGGTACTCTTCTGCCAGCTGCTGAGAATAATACAACCTGTGACACGCAATGGTAGAAAGTAACAAAGTACATTTACTTAAGTACACTTTTGTGTAATTTTTTTTCCTTTATTTCTACCCTCTGTTACTTTACACTTTCAAAGTAAAATATTTGATACACACATTTGCCATAGATTACACTGTACGGAAGTATATAAGGTAGATACATTTTACTTCAGCATTAAAATGCTTTTCCCATCTTAATGCATTAGTAATATAAATCTAATAACATAAATATAATACAGCAGCTTCCAAAGGGGTATTCCTTTTGCGCAATGACTAATTTAGCCTTTTTGTAAAATCAGTACATTTGTGCTGACAATAATTTTACTGAAAGCATAAAGTATTTTCTTAGTGTTTTATTACTACTTTTACTTGAGTAATTTTACTTACTCTACTACTTTTTTTCTTTATTGAAATGAAGCAATCTCAACTTGCCTGTATACAGAAGTGTTCACACTTCTTCTTGCAAGTTGGCTTCTCTTCATTTTAAAGGGTCAAAAGACAAAGTAAAGCACACTGCAAACCTGACACATAACAATCCAAACCTGTAGACACATGTTAAGTAAATCATGCTTATAATCCAGTGGTGGAAAAAGGTAACCAAGTACATTTACACAAGGTTTGGTCTTAAGTACAATTTTGAGAAACGTGAAATTGACTTGAATAATCTCAGTTCATGCTACTTTATACTCTCTACTACATTTCAGAGTAAGATGTTGACGTTTTTACTCAGCTCCATTCAGCTGACAACTACAGTTACTGGTTACTTTTTGTTTTGTTTTATTGGCAATTAACATGATCATCTAACAATATATGATGCATATTTGTAAATGAGTTAAAAAGTTAACCTGAAGCTACAGCATTAAAACGATGCCTAAATATTGATATGCAATTTTATAATTTATATAATGACCTGACAATGGCTATATTGCATTATGTGTACTTTTACTTTTGATACTTTAACTACATTTTGCTGACAATTATGTTCTTTTGCATGAGTAAAGTTTTGAATGCAGATCTTTCACTTAGATGCAAGTTTTCTAGTGCAATATTACTACTTTTACTTAAGTAAAAGACCTGGAAACTTCCTCCACCACTGAGGTAAATCTTAGCAGCCTAATAGTTCATCTAGCCAGAAAACCAGTAAGAAGTTGTGATTTCTGATACTGTTCTCTTACCTGTCCAAAGACTGAGCCGTGGAGGCACAGCAGGCCCAGCACATACAGCCCCACTCTGCTCCTCATTGTCTAGTCCTGATGGAAGTTTGGCTTTGTTCTGCTACAAGGGGAAATAAATGGTAAATATCACATCAGTTCATGAACACTTTCACTTTTCACTGTTTATCAGTGTAAGTGCCTTTCAGGTCCTGGCGGTGTCAGGTGGCTCAATCTCAAATCTTATTTATGGCTGATCATTTAATATAATTTTCAAGCTTTCCAGACTAACTTAAATGTTCTTAGTGATAGAGTACTTACAGTTTCTGTGGTTGGAGGCCTGCTGCTGATCTAGCCAGGCTTAAAGAGAAAAAAAATGGACTCCTCTCCACACAAAGATGGACATCTAAGTGAAGTTCTCCTGAAACTGTGGGTGGGAATCCTAAGAAAGATGATGACACACTGATGTACACATACACAGGGGCCAGGAGGGCACAGAGGACACACACACACACACACACACACACACACACACACACACACACACACACACACACACACACTACTGTAATGCTCAAAACGCTCAGTCGGTAAAAAAAGAGTAAATGTTTGCTCTTTTGTTTGCCTACCTGTGAGGTCAATACAAAAGTCAGTATCAGAGAGAGAGAGGGGAGCATGTGAGTAGATGTACTAACTTCCTTCATTAGTGACTTTAAAAGAGCAAAAACTCTCCTACCTCAACATACATACATACATACACACACACACACACACACACAAATAAAACCACACAAACTACAGTGTATGGTAAAGGGAGTTTTTCCTCGCCACTATCGCACTGTTCTTGCTCTGGAGGGAACTACTAGAACTGTTGGGTCCTTGTACATTATAGAGTGTGGTCTAGACCTACTCTGACTCTAGACCTAATCTGCAAAGTGTCACAAGATAACTTGTTATGAATTGATGCTATTAATAAAATTGAATTGAATTGAATGCTAGCTAAATAAATCCCCTTTGTTTAGGTGTGTGTGTGTGTGTGTGTGTTTGTGTGTGTGTGTGTGCGCAAGCATGCGCGAGAATGCGCGAGCGTGTGTGTGGACGTGTTTGCTCGCTATGTGTTTTGTGTGTTTTAACTGGTACTTTGGCCCTGTCGACCTTTAGCCCATACCCCTCTGATTTCCCCACTGCTCCTCTGTGAAAGGAGGTGTAATGTGATCAGATGTTACACTCCATGTAGATGTATCATACATACATTGTGTTTGCTTTTTCTGGGTGCAGTTACTATACAGTATTACACCATGTTTACCAAGTACAACAAGGCTTACTCATATGTCAACTGATGACAACAAAATCCAAAAATCTTCCATATGTCCTTGGCTAACTATTGGCTCTGTTACACTAATGGAGCCACTTCAGCTCCATCATACAGCTCTGTAGTGATAGATACAAAGCAAGCCTTGGAATTTGAGACTGTAAAGAAAAATAAATTGTTGTGATTGTGTAAAATTCCAGTCGAGCAGATTTAAAGAGCATAATTCTGCCCTCTTGTGGCCACACATGCACAAAGCCATACTGGGCCCCTAAGTGCTATGTTTCAAGGAATAGTTCAAAAGTTCCTATTCATTTTCTTGCTGAGAGCTAGATGAGAAGTTTATTACTGCTCTTCTATTCGTTCGTTAAATATAAACTACAGTGCAGTCAGCAGTCAGGCTAGTTAGCTTAGCTAGTGGTAGAACTCACATCTTTTACTCAAATAATATAATAGCAATACAACAGTGACAAAATACTACATTTAAATGTGCAAAGCAACTAAAGCTGCCCGATACTGTACATGAAGTGAAGTAAACAGTATATAAACAGTATTTCCCTGTGAAGTGTACTGAATTAAGAGGATAAAGTTGGAAAAATGGAAACACTCAAGTACAAGTACATCAGCAAGTTTACTCAAGTATCATACTTAAGTAAATGTAGGCTACTTTGTTACTTTCCACCACTGAGCATACATGGAAACGGGTTCATCTGTTGTCCGGAAAGTCCACTATAGTGATGCATGATGTGGACAGTTATCACCCATTGACTGACGGAAGTTACTATTTGAGGTGTGAGAGCTGAGAGAGCTGGTGGTGTCTGGACCCGCCCGCCTGTGAAACTTCCCTTCCTCTGCACGGCTCATTTAGGTGTTACAATGTTCATCAGTTTCACATTTACAAGACAATCCACAGCTGCAGCACTCACACTGCACTCTAATACCAGCTACTTTTTCTTTTCTTTTTACTATTCTGTACTTACTATGATGCTAAGGGTTCACGCATATGGGTGGTCTCTTTTCTTCCTCGCCACTGTTATTCCAGGTATGTTTGATAGCATTCAAATCTCAATTCACCATCAGATAGTGGACTAAACTCTTGACAGACAGTTCTTTGTCTTTTCCTCTGTAACTCAATTCAACGTTTATATGAGACATTTCACGATGAATAGTGAAGGTCTTCACTTCAAACAGCTTCACTCAAAATACAAATAAACTTTGTAATGATGCCATGCAGCACCATCTAATCTTTAATCGTGGATATCAATAATGATGGGAGAGAACCTGCAATTGGGAAATGTCTGTTTATTTATTCATTTATCTTTAAGGGTTTAGAATTATGTGGTGGTCTTCATACTGCTTTTCTCTTCAAAGAGCAGAATTTCCTTGAACATACACAGAGTAATGTCTGATCTGTGTCAGAAATGAGATTGTTGTGGTTTCCTGTCCCACACAGTGAACGTTACTTTGGTGGTCTTCAGTGACCTCACGCTCTTTTCTTTTGTTCTCAAAATGTAATTTAAGCAAACAAATGGGGTGACAATGATAAGAGCCATTTGCCATGTAGTATAGCATTGACACCACTGTATCCACTAATTCAATTCTTTAATTTCTTGACCTTTTACTACATACAATAAGTACAGATTTCAAAAACCCAGTGGCTTGTTGCAAAGTGGACAAAGCTGTAACTAACATTGTAATCCAACATTTTTGTTAGATTTGACAAAGTGGACAAATCTAACAAAAATGTTAGATTAGATTTTTCTTTCTTATGTCTTGACTTTTTTTTTTGCAACCTTTTGTTTTTGCAACATCTGCAGACTGAATTACTAAAGTGGAAAAGGACCCCTATCTTACAAATGACCCAAAAGCACCAGGTTCACTGGTTGTCAACTACAGTATTTGCACATAATTTAATTAATTGAACATTCCCATAGGAATTTGCAACACTGAGGAACAATATAAACTAAGGCTAATCCGGCATTATTACTTAATCATGTGGTCCTGTCGTTATGTCAAAATACACTCTATATTGTGCTTCAATAGTGATAATTAAATTAGTTTATAATGCAGTTATTGGGTTATATGGGTCATCATCTGCTGTGTGCAATGGACCTGAAAGCCACCTTTTTATTTATAAAACAATAAAACATTCAGGCGATTAACAGACGTTGAGAGTGACATGTCTCTTCCTCCACCAGATGTCCACCTCCAGAGAAAAATCCACTCTGGACCGCCTGCCTCTGAGTTCACCTCTGAGGTGCAGATCTACCGGCCGATGATGCACCCCTCTGAGGCCGTTCCTCCAATAGGTACGCACCAATACAACACCAGATTTATTTAAAAAATATTTAACAAAAGCACCAGTTTCTATAGCCAATTGTTTAAAGAAAATACCTACTATAAGCTTGCATGGTGATTGGCCTGACTTTGTAGGTAGCTTTTTTTTAAGGTGTTGCATCTGAAAACTCATTAATGTGCTTTATAACTTAAAGGCTATACGCGGCTGTTGGAAGCTGAAGCAGGTGTGATAAGCACATAAAGGTGAAACCTGTAAACTGTGAGATGCAATGTCTATGGAGCAGGTTTTCTTGCACCAACATGAAGTTATAACTCAAACTGTGAGAATTTAACTATATTCTCACAGCTTATCAGTACAAAGAAAAACCTAGTTTGTATTCAATCATATCAGAATAAAGAGACACGGGAAAAAAACTTCTTTAAATAACACTAAAGGTTTAAAAAGAAATACACACAATTTGATATATGAAGCATATCAGTAGCATAAAACTGGGAGATACAATAGAAAATTGACGCTATTTGTCTGGTTTGTGTGCATGCATGCATGTGTGTGCGTTATTTGTGCACAGGGACCTACATGTTGAAAAACCTTGTTGGGAAACCTTGTATCAAAGCCACCATGGGAGCAGAGTACATTGTCATTGAAAAGAAGGTTAGAATTGTGTATGTGTGTGTCATGTTGATTTTAGAACAGTGTGCTGTGTGTTTGCTTCGCCATGCGTTTGTGTAATTTTCTAATGTAACAGAAAGTGTGTTTTTGTGTCAGCATGTCCTTGTGAGGTGTTAAAAGTTGGTTAAAAATGTGTGTGTACTCTGGCTGAGGTACTTTCATACGTATCCAATATGAGTTGCAAGAATCAGAATCAGAAAAGGTTTTATTGCCACAATAAGTACACTTATGTGGAATGTGCCTTGGTAAGTGCAATACTGTCACGTTTGGACAATAGTTAAAATATACATTGAGAGGAGACACTGACTTGTGACACTATTGCGTAAGATAAAGTAATATTTCTCTCCTTTGTGCGTTCAGAAGACTTGGTATTTCAACCTGGACCCCTCCAGAGTCACAGCCGGTGGTTACTGCGGCAAAGAAGCTGCTGTTCTCTCTCTCACGCTGCCAGACAATGCCGCCAGTCTGCAGTTCACCTTTAAAAAAGTACAACAAACTTCACATTATCCTCTCCATGCATTTTCTCCCACACTGGAAAGACATGCAGGCAGTAGTGGAATGTAACCAAGTTTTACTTTTACTCAAGAACTGAACTTGAGTATTTCCATCAAAATCTGTTTGCACAGAGCATCCGTGTCTTGCAGCTTCACCGCAAGATCACACTACAAAGAAATAAAACTGTTTATTTACTTGGAAAAAACGTGTATAGCCTACATGCTCAGAATTCATACATTTGACTTTAATCTTTGTTTTTTTGTCTCCAGGAAGAGAATATTTTCTACGTCAACAAAGTGACTGTTCACGTGTCTCCTCTGCCTGTCTGCCAAGGATGTGCCAGTAAGACCACATAGACAGAGAAAAAGAGAGAAGACAGATATACAGCTGGTATTTCAGATATGAAACAACAAAAACCTTCAAGAACTGAAAATGTAACTGTCCCTATTATACATCCTCTCCCTCCCAGATAAGACTTACTCAGGTTTGGTGGTCAATGACAAGCTGTTTGCAGCAGCTACTGGACAGAGCTTCAAGTGCAAATCTGAGAATCTGCTTTTGATGTCATCGGAGCTGAGGATCAAGTTGGTTCGTCTGCAGATGCAGGCCTTCAATCTGACCCGAGGACAGTACGGAAAAGGTGAATAAACATTTAATTAATGCAGGGATAAATTAAGTCCGCTCCACGAATTTGAATGAGCATACATGGTTTTGTACTGCTCTAATAGATCTAGAACTAATAATAATATATACATTTTTTAACAACATCTTTATTGGATTTTCATTTTTTTTAAAGACATACAAGAACAAATAACAGTAGATAAGTGTGCAAAAAGGTACAGAAGTGTACAAACATGCTCCATCAGAACATATTTTCACCCTATACACACTTGCTCCATACAACTGTACCAACAAGATAAAACAAAAAGAACATGGCGGTCAGGGGGGCCTCCCCAAAGAAGACAGGTTATCATGGGACCAGAGAAGATACATTACCATAAAATCTAGAAAACAGAAGGGGAAAAACTGGGTCGTGCAGAGTGACAAATCATTGTCCTTCATATAATTGATGAAACAACCCCATACATTTTGAAATACCTCCTTTCTGTCCTTAAGAGTATAAGATTTTTTTTACAGAGGTAAACAATAAGTTAGTTCACTAAACCACGCAGCGATAGTGGGTTTATCAAAGTTTTACCATGATAAGGCTATAGTCGATAATAATCTTATTTAGAAGCTCCTTAAACTCTAGACTAGACGTCTTCAATGTTTTTTAAGCCAAGGACCCCTTAACTGAAAGAGAGATGGAGCAGGGACCCCCTACTACATATGTTGTATAAAATGAAGTTGCATATTAAACTGGGCCTACAATAACGTGCAGCCTAAAGCCTTTATACATATTTTTTGCATAGATTACTAAGCTATTAAAGTAGCCTAATAATTGCTGACAAGATTTTATAAATCACATTTTAATTTTAAACTGTATCTGTGGATGGCTACCTTAGTGAATAACTTACCTATAGACCAGTAACATTTCAAAAATTAACAATAATTTGCATTGACTCTGAGGACCCCTTAGGGGTCCCGGACCCCCTGTTGAAGATCCCTGCTCTGGACCAAATTCACAATGCAGAGTTAAAAGTAAATCAATGCTTTTATAGCAACATAATACAACATAATGCACTTGTCTCTGCTTGCTCTTAGGTGTTTATACCAAGTAAAATACTATCAAATACATGAATATGAACACCAGTTTTGCAAGGTTTGGACTAGGTCTTGTTCTAGTTAGATCACGCTGTGTTTTTGCTTTTAAAACACTTAAAATATCTACAAAAATAGTATAGTTTTGGGAGTACCACTCTGTTATCCACTGGGCTTCATCACAGTCCAACAGGCAATCATTTAGCTGTGATTAAAAATTAAAACAGGAAGCTATGAAACAATTGTTGCAATCCATGCTTTCTCGCAGCTTTACTTGTCTTCATTTCTCTCAGACTTCTGGGCCAGAACCAGGGAGTTGTTCGATATACAATAAATATAAATATGGTTGGTGACCATTTGATTGATTGAGGTGATAGGCCTGCCTGGATATACTGTGAGTTTTCCATTTTTGACTCTTTGCAATCAGACTGATATTTAGTTTTAGCCCAGTGAAAATCTGCTGTTAGGGTCGAGAAAAAGAAAAGTGTCCTTAAACTAAAGGTAATGGTTTACTGCTGTGCATATCTAGAAACGATAGAAGACCTTGTTCTAAAAGCAGTGGACCTATTTCCGCCCCTGAGTGGTTCAAGTGGTTAATGAAACACACAATAGAATTAGATTGAAGTGATTGGTGTGTCTGTTTGTGCTTAAATTAAGGTCCTTATTTTTCTTAAATCATTCTCCTCCTTCTTCTTCTTCCTGCATGTTGTTCTCCTTCTATATGTTTTAGGGGTGGAGTGTTGGGCCGACTTTAGGAAGCGAGCTATCCCCATTATAGTCGGGGCCACAGTGGTGGGTCTCATTCTGATCGCTGTGCTGACCTTCCTGTTCATCAGAGACCGCCGCTGCAGAGAAGGATATGACAGGCTCTGAAAACTGGGTGAAGATATACTCTGTCTGACAAGATTTTTATAATTTAGGCCTACTTAAAACATAAAGTACTTTGTAAAGTGCTCTCCTTAACTAGAAAATCTTTTTTTGCTCCTGGAAATCTTTTAATAATAGAGAAAAGGACTGATATGGCTATTAGTATAACTATAAATGCAAACAATAGTATTACTTTTATTTATTTGACTATTCTTTCTTTGTTTGTTTTTAAATATATTATTTTCTATCTTCCATTCTCTTGTATTTGAGTTGTATTTTGTATTTCCTTTCACTTTCATTCTGCTTTCAGTGATAACTTTTGTTCACTGCTGCTTATTGAATAGGCCTGCTCTTATGAAGTTGGCTTAAAATTAGTCATAGAGCGCTTAATTATATTCGCAATATAAATGAACCAGACTATTGATTTATCATAATATAACTCTTGAACCTTAATGGCAGATATACTGCAGAATAAACTTCCCAGTTAATTGGTTCAGGTTTATATATCCGTTTTGGACATTCTTTGATTAAAATGTTTAGTTTCCAACAGAAAAGGTAATACAGTATACTTATAGCCCACTTGCTTACTTTTTTCAACTAAATTAAGTTTCATAATTTCTTTATTGCTGTACAATGAATTTGTATTGTTTATGAATGTAATGAGATTTATTGTACTATTGTGTGACTTTCTTTGTTACCTGTAATTTACTGTTTGACACAAAGACAAAAAAAATAAAAATAAAGTTTTCCTCTGCTGGTGCATTGTGGTAACTGCAGCGTCATCCCCGCCTCCATATCCCTCTTTCTCATTGGCTGCTCGAGACTACGAGTCCTTGGAAAGTTCCAAAATAATAATAATAATGCAGTTTTTTTTGCAAGTGTATAACAGTGTTTATTAGGGCGAGTGTAAACTTTTTAATGTCTAAAATATGTCTCTTGGTTAAAGTTGAGTGGTTTGCTTCAGTTACATTAGAACAAAGCGGTGTATGAGAGCTTTTAAATAAAGTACCACTTCGCCTTCCCTCAGCTGGTCATTAGTGAGCTAGCTAGTTAGCAGCTAGCCTCAGCAGCTGGTAGCTATGGCTGCAGTTATTTTGAGTTTCCCGACTCTGCGGGGTCTGAGGATATTTACACAGTGAGTAAATTAAAGCGTTACACGGCTGTGTTGATTTTGTCTGAAAACAGGCTGCCCCTGCTTCTTTTTAACGTTAGTTTACAACTAAAGTTTGCGACGCTTCTTCACATCTGATCTAAGCTAACGAGACAGATGCACTGCAGCTATCATTGCCACACACGACACATTGTTAATTATCTGCTGCTGCTCATGATTGCTGGACAGGATACTATCAAGTTGTTTCACCCCTCAACATCAACGTATTAATGAATTGGTTCCCGTTATGTTAAATAATCAATCGGATAAGACCTGAGCAAGGTTAAATAAAGGTAGCAAAATGTCAGCTAGCATGCTAATGTTGCTGGTATAACATGCATATTTTTACATGTTTAACTATACCTGTGCGACCAGCCTTTACTGAGTATCAAATTGCCTTCGTTATTTAGGCTGGGTTGTGATCTATAGTTACTTTACCATGAGTACTTTTTTAATAAATTAGCATTTCGTGCTTTTAGCATCTGCCCTTCACAGCCACGTAGATTTGAATGGGACTGAAGTTGTTGTCCTCTCCTCTCCTCTCCTCAGAAAACTGTCATGGACCAAAAGAGGGGTGAGGCTCGTTTCAGGAGGTAAGTGAAGGACATTGCCCTTGATTAAGATTCAGATTCCTTTTATTGTCATTGTAAAAGAATACAACAAAATTCCATTGCACAAAGTAAGGACGAATCTCAAGCAATAAATAAGTAAAAAACAACAACAATAAAACTATATAAATAACATTTGTAGATTCCACTTCCATGCACACACCGACACTCACACTATCAGCAGGTACACGGACAACATATTCTGTAAAAATAAACACGTCAAGGACCCCTAAATTGGCACAAATTAGACCATGGACCCACATTTGACAACATTTTGTCCAATGCAGGGTCCACTGTTTGATATGGTTTTTCTTTTTAGATGTTTTATTACCTAAAGTGTATGAAACCCATGCCCAAAATAAAAATGTATTCCCCTTTTTGCTGGGGACCCTGTGGAACCCACTCAAGGACCCCTGGGAGTCACCGGGCCCTACTTTGAGAACCACTAGTTAAGTCTATACATTTTGGAAAATAGAGAAAACTGTCAAGCGCAAGATTCCTGCAGCCCAAAATCCAAATGGCTTGTTTTATCCAACCAATAATCCAAAACCCAAGGATATTCACATTTCAATGATATAAAACAGAAAAAAAACATCCTCACATTTAAAAACCTGGAAACAGAGAACAATTGGTATTTGTAATGATAAATTACTTGAACAAGTAATAGATTTAAAAAAAAATGTTGAGTAATTATCTGACTAATATATTTTTTGTCTTTTATAACATGCACTGTGGATCCCAAACCATTGTCTGTGCTGTGGTTGTTTTTATCAGTACTCTATGTTTGTGTTGCATAAAAGTACAACTCCATTCCAACAGATCTTGGACAATGATGGTTTAAAACATTTTGCGCTTTTGATTCAAATAGTGACAAATGTTGTGCAGAACGTTTCATTGTTTTGGGATAAATAAAGTCTTTGCTGTCTTCTCCAGGGGTGGGAAGGATAGAGAAGGTGCTGATTGCCAATCGAGGAGAGATTGCGTGTCGTGTGATGCGCACAGCCAAGAAGATGGGCGTCCGCTCTGTGGCTGTATACAGTGATGCAGACAGACACTCCATGCATGTGGCCATGGTGAGATGCTGTATAGCTTGCAAAGAGCTGTTTTTTTAGTATTTGTTTGCTTCTCAGACTTTTTGCAGCTGCCTTAACAAACACAATGAAGGCAGCGTGTTGCTAATGTAGTTTTTTCTTACATTGGCCATTTAAAGTTTACAAACTTGTATTAGTTCCAGTATGTCTGTTTTTGCTTTGTTTTGTTCTTTGTAGGCAGATGAAGCCTACTGTATCGGTCCTCCACCCTCCCAGCAGAGTTACCTCTCCATGGAGAAAGTTTTGGAAGTGGCCAAGACATCTGGATCACATGTGAGTAATCCTCTACTGGTTGTAAACTGTTTTGGGAACAGAAGTGATACTGTCCCTTTCCTTTTAGTCCTGCCTAAAGGAGCTCAAAAAAGGAATTGAATATTATGATGTTTATGTCTTGTCAACCCCTTTAACTGTCCTTCATGTTAAACTATTCTTTTTGGATATTAAACCAACAAGGTGATTTGACATTGTTGTTAAATGTGGTGTTTTAGAAAACTTGTTTGTGTGTTTAGGCGGTCCACCCTGGTTATGGCTTTCTGTCAGAAAACACAGAGTTTGCAGAGGCGTGTAAACAGGAAGGCATCATCTTCATTGGACCACCTTCCTCTGCCATCCGAGACATGGGCATTAAAAGGTAAAACACACAGAACAATATACATTTACAACCTCTCTCTAGTTGTCTCTAATCAACATTTAATATAAGTTATGCTTTTTAGATACCTAAAAGGACTAAGTTGAAATTGTATTGATCCCTGTGGAGGAATAGGTTTATGGGACGTAGCACGGAACAGCTGAATAGAAACATAAAAAAATAATAATAGCAAGTATGGTTGGGCAGTATATCAATATTATATTGATATGAGACTAGATATCGTCTTTAGATTTTGGAAATTGTAATATCGTAAATGGCTTAAGTGATGTCATTTCCTGTGTTACCAGACTGTTCTAGCTCTTCTCTTCTACCACTTAGTGATTACATTACTGAATATATTTATCTTAAATCTCATTGTGAAGATAATTTGTTAAAGCACCAATTGTCAAACCTATAATATCGGCGCAATATCGTCATTAGGACAAGAATATTGCAATATCTGATTTTCTCCATATCGCCCTAGCCCTAATAGCAAGATATGTAAACACAGGGTTTCCCGCAGCACTTTGCAGCTAAGGCTGCCGCCTAAACAACACTTGCCTGCTGCCTTAACTAAGTCGTCTAAAAAAAATAACAAAAGTATATTACAATATTTGCTGTGTTATTCTGTATATTGACAAAGAGCGGAGCTCCGACACACACACACGCACACACACACAGAGGTGCGTGCAAACTACGTCGGCTCTGCAGTTTTGTTGAAGTCACAGTGAGTCACGGCAATGCAGATAAAGTGGTTTCAAATGTGGTTACAGTTTTTGAAAACTTCACGATGACAGTTTTAACTGCGATATGATATTATTGGAGAGGCAAACACATTGCGGTGCTGTTTACTTTACTTTGAGACGAGCAGGCATAACAGTGTTTTTTTATACCCTGGTGACTGACTGACAGGCTGAGGTTGTAAGGCAATGCAACTTCATTTCTACAGCACCTTTTAAGCAAAATGGCAATTGTACATTCCTTTGCACAAGTTAGTTCTTCATTAGTTCAATGTTGACATTGACGGTCACACGGCAAACCCCACCCTACCATCTTATCTAACACATTTTCTGCAGGAAAACCTGAAACAATTTTTCACTTTTATTGCTTTGTCTTCTTGTTTCAGCACATCCAAACACATCATGTCAGCTGCCCGGGGTGCCAATCATTGGTGGTTACCATGGAGAAGACCAATCAAATGAGAGGCTGCAAGCAGAGGCTGCCCAGATCGGATACCCTGTGATGATTAAGGCAGTCCGTGGAGGAGGAGGGAAGGTAAGAGGCTGTGAAAAAAGCCTAAATAACTTTGACATAGTAACTTCAGGAAACATGGGTTAAATGCTTTTTAAATATAGTGTGTGTGTGTGTGTTTTTGTGCGTGTGTGTGTGTGTGTGTGTGTTTAGGGGATGCGTATTGCACGGTCAGACACAGACTTCTTGGAGCAGTTGGAGTCAGCGAGACGAGAAGCAAGAAAATCCTTCAATGATGATGTCATGCTAGTTGAGAAGTTTGTAGAGGATCCCAGGTAGTAATAATAATTCATACAAGATACTGCTAACCATTCAGCTCTATCACCATGTTATGTTTATTTAAAGATTAATTTTATTTCTCTGTCTGTCTGTCTCCTGTAGACATGTGGAGGTGCAGGTGTTCGGGGACATGCACGGTAACGCTGTCTATCTGTTTGAGAGAGACTGCAGCGTCCAAAGAAGACATCAGAAGATAATAGAGGAAGCACCAGGGGTAAGTTCAATTAATACTGACTGAGGAAGGAACTGTAAAAGTGTCTATAAATTTGCACAAATTAGACTAAATCTACAACATCTAAGTTTAAGTAAATTGAAATTCTGACATTTAAAACTTTTGTCACATCTAACTGGAGGTTTAAGTTGAGGTTATGTTGTGCCACTATTCTGAAATAATAAGCCTTATTGTTGGCATGAACTGTTTCTCTTATTGTCAAAGAAAAAAGTATTTGTTTGTAGGTCATTGAAAATGTTTTGTAAAATAACTTCTTTAAAACATTAGCAACTCTGATTATCAAACTATTCCCATTTTTAACGACATCAAAACAAGGAACTGGAAATCTGTTTGTACATATACATTCAATAAAAGCTCTTAGTTTAACTTTTAGTTTCCACTACTATTCTCTTTTTCTTGGAAGAAGAGACATATCACTGTTTTTCCCTTAACTATGAGAGTGACGAAAAGAAAACCTTGCCACACAATCTTCAGTCCACCTGTGTTGGAAGAGTTTACAGCACTTGTGTCAAACCAGTTACCATTACAGTGTAAACCTCTCACGTGGATCTATAGTGTGAAACTGGATATTAGATATATGATCACTTAAATATGTTTGGGTCAGATGTTTTTTTGTATTTTCAATCGGTTTCTATTTGTATTTCATCAGCCTGGTATTAGTCCCGAGGTTCGGAGGAAACTCGGAGAGGCAGCAGTTAAAGCAGCCAAGGCTGTCAACTATGTAGGAGCAGGTAAGATAAATATAAAAACACTCACCTGCACACACCTCAGCACACAGTATATGGACATTATATTGTTTGTCCTTTTGTGTAGGTACGGTGGAGTTTATAATGGACGCCCAGCATAACTTTTACTTCATGGAGATGAACACCAGGCTGCAGGTGGAGCATCCTGTCTCTGAGATGATCACTGGAACTGACCTGGTGGAGTGGCAGCTCAGGGTGAGAGAGGAGGGAGAGAGAAATAAAAGAGGAGAGAAGAAATGCTGACATCCGGTTGAAAAAATTACTTTTTGTCAAAAAGTTTTGATTTCAGTCTCAGTGATAACTCTGTGTAATTCCCCTTTAGGTGGCAGCAGGGGAGCGCCTGCCTCTCCTCCAGGATGACATCATTTTAAGGGGACACTCTTTTGAGGCTCGTATCTACGCCGAGGACCCAAACAATGACTTCCTTCCAGGGGCGGGGCCTCTGCTGCATCTCTCCACCCCTTCAGCAGACCAACACACACGCATAGAGACTGGAGTCAGGGAAGGTAGGGAGTTTTGATCTAATTCTCTGGTTGTATATACATGGATAGATTCTTATTCTTTTTGTAACACAACATAATTAAGTGTATATGTTTTTAAGTGTCTATGTTATTGCTTAATGTATCAAAATAGCTGTTAAATGGAAAACAAGGCCCAGAACCAAGAGATCTCTGGGAAATGCAGTGTGAGACCACAAAAATGATTGGTTGTGTAGTGCTGACTGGTTTCCATCCATTTGTTAATATCAATGTTTTTATTTTGTTTTTTTAGAAATTTATGATATGGATCAATGATTATCCAATCTAATGTGAAAATACTGGATTTGAATTTGTTTATTTTGCACACTAAAATCAAGACAACAGTAACACAAGAAAAGAAAAGAGAAATTGTGAATGTGAGATTAAGAAAACCCCTAGGGGCTTATCGAAAGAATCTTACCTAAGGAAGAGAAAATAAATAATGAACAGTTACAAGAGTCCTAAAATCTACAAATTAAACACATTAAAGTAAGGACTAAATAAATAAAAAAGTGGATAAAAAAATGAGCATATGTGGACTTATGTGTATGTGTGAGTAGTTATGAGAGACAGGAAGGGCAAACAAAATGTATTATATTATTATTAGTCTTAGAATAATAAGGATTGGACAAATAAAATTAATTACCATAATGCAAAAATACAGGGGGCTTTCCAACTGTCATAGTGTCTGCCTATGTGTGTCTGTTTTCAGGGGACGAGGTGTCGGCACATTATGACCCAATGATCGCCAAGCTTGTGGTGTGGGGAGAAGACCGATCTGCTGCCTTAAAGAAGCTGCGCTACTGCTTACGACAGTACAATGTAAGACACGCACAGTCAAATTATGCATGTCATATACCTAAACTTGTAAGATAAATGCAGTATTTACTAAACCTAAAACATGCAGCATTTGATTCAAATTATACATATACAACACATACACATAATAATTCATAGCTCTGTTTCTTATCTTTCTTTGTATCCTTTCTGTCCTCAGATCGTGGGACTGAACACTAACATTGACTTTTTGCTGAGTCTTTCGGGTCACCCAGAGTTTGAGGCTGGAAACGTGACCACCAGCTTCATCCCTCAGCACTACGCTGACCTCTTCCCCACTCCGAGGACTCCCTCTGGGGAAACGATCTGCCAGGCGGCCCTGGGCCTGGTGCTGCAGGAGAGGAAACACACACAGGAATTCACACAGATGTCCACTGGTGAGGGGATAACATGTTCCTTGTCAGGACAAATTTATTTAGATTTTAAATATACTTAGTATTTTGTATGTGTCTGTGTCTCTGTGTCTCTCTGTGTGTTTTCAGACCCCTTCTCCCCATTTGGCTCGAGCAGCGGCTGGAGAAGCAACATTCAGTTTAATAGAAACCTGACGTTACAGCTGGGAGACAAAAGTGAGTAACAGACAAATGTTGAGCTTTTACTGCCCCCTAGTGTATAGGAAGTGAGGGAAGGTAGAGGGTAGGTAAACGAGGGGAAAATGACAAATCTAGAACCAGAACGGTAGTGGGACTGAAGAGAAACATGTATTCTTAATAATTCTTAGTGTTCAACTTCTTCTCTCCCAAATGCATTACCAACTTGTTATGTCAGTCTTTGACAAGAGACTGAAGATCACAGTTCAGATTTTTAAAGTTAGCTTTTCAGTTAGACATGGAAGTCATTTGGACATCCTGTTCTGCTTTAAAACGTTCTTAATTTACCTTAAGTTAGCACCAGCGGCTAACAGGACTTAGTTGAAGTTCACTGTTATTGTATTGTGCATTAGGTGCAGTGCATTCCAATGTGCAATGGAAAACTCAGTTAGGTATGTAACAACATACAATAAACAGAGATAATACCACATACCTTTGTTCGTGTATTACATGGATTATTTTAGTATGTAGTATATGTCTTTATCACATATCTACATTTGTAGAAACAACATCAATAGGCCTGTAAAATTAATTTATTTTATTTTTTTCTGGACAATGCACATTAATCAACAATACTGTAAATGTGCCAAGTATATTGAAAGTTGTGCATGTGAAGTTTTGATGCTTTTGGAGGTATAGACTACAGGGATGACTTGACTGAATTATTTGTAAGATTATTAGTTTTAAAAATTGTATAGTCTGTCAATTTTAATAAGCAGATCAGTACTGTTAGGATTGACTTATAACAGTTTAATGGCCGTTTAAATAATTAAGTTTAGAGCTGATCTGTTCTGTGACATATTTTTAATTATTCAATGTTTCTATCCTAAATGTCACTGCAAGGCCAAAAATAAATCCACAAGGATGAGTTCAGCTAAAGCTTTTGTGTTGAGTTACTTCAGTGTCTCATCTTATTTACTTCCTTCCTTGTGTGTTTGTTGTCTTTAGAAGTTGATATGGTCGTTGTGTATAACAAAGATGGAAGCTACACAATGCAGGTAAGCTGGAGTATGTCTTGTAATTCACGTCCTTAATCACTGTGTTCATTTTTTGTTGTTCCATTGAAAACTGAGCAAACTGCATCCGCCTGATGCAGGCTGTGAGTTGCAAAAAAATCCAAAATGTTTTGTTTTTTTTTAAAAGTAACACTATTGGTAAGCGTATGAGGTGAATCTGTGGTGGTAGATCTGCCTCCTTCACATTCATCATGGATGTATTTCCCCTTTCAGATTGGTCAGGAGGTGTACCATGTGACTGGGGAGGTGGAAATGGAAGATGGAGCGTCATTCCTTCACTGTTCTGTCAATGGCATGAAGTCTCGTCCCAAACTGGTCATCCTGGACAACACAGTGCATCTGTTCTCCACGGTACGTTCCTACCACTACTGTTGAACATAGAAACACAAGCTTGGGTGACTGTGGCATGCATTATTTCTCTACTTATGGTATAAAAACCATGGTAAAAAAAGTTTTTCATTCCTTATGTAGTAAATTCTCTCTCACACATATTCGCTGATACAAATATAAGTGTGCATTTGTCTTTGGGAGCCTTGACAATTTTAAATCTACACAAGATGTACATTATTTATTAGTTAGCTTGTCTGGTTAATTTATTGCAATTTCATTTCCCCAAATAAAACATTTTGTGAAAGCTGTATATCCGTGCTTTCCCCAGTCAATTTGATGGGAGCTAGGCTTCACTACAGAGAAAGTGTCTCTATTTCATGTCTTAAGCATTTGTCATCTTTGAAAACCGGTGACTGGGGACAAACCCACCATGTCTGACATCAGGGAAATTAAAGATTCTTCAAATCCTCTTACCTCAGCTGGCACTTAAATGTCACTTCTGTCTCTTGACATTTTTACTACCTTTCTGCAGGAGGGAAGCGCCGAAGTGTCTGTTCCAGTGCCCAAGTATCTGGCTGGTGTGAGCGGCTCTGGGGCTCAAGGTGGAGCTGTGGCCCCCATGACTGGAACCATAGAGAAGGTGCGTTTGGTTGTCTTAACATATGGATTTTAATTTAATTTTTGACAATTTTTTTTAATGAATTGTAGATGTAGAGAACTAGCACAAATGGTCCATGGTAGAACTTCAGACATACTATAACTACAAAGTAATGAAATACGTGTGGAAGGGAACCTTTTAATATATCACTGTAACTTAACATTATTACATCGAAACAAGTTTACAAAATGCTCTACAGAAGGTAGAATTAAACAAATCCGGTTATTTTAGTCCACAGTTTTGAAACGGCAGCCTTGTTCCATTTTGTATTTAACCAGAGGGACAGCTAATTGTTGTCTTTACAAAGTAAGGGATAATACACTCTTAAGGTGTCTTGATGTGTAACGGATATACAAGATGTGTAGCAAGCAAAGAAATGCACAGTCAAATTTTCATTGGTTTAGTTTCCATGGTGTTGTCAGATTTTTGGCCACTGCTCTAAATCTATAAATCTATATCGATAACTATTGCAATTATGTCTCCAGTTTAGTCACTAGTATAGTCACTAGTACCTAGTACTAGTCCATAACAAACACACTTCATAGAACAAATGATGATTTTAACATCACAATTTAACATCATCTTTTTGTTGTTATTGTTAGCTCTGTAATACACTCCTGCTGATATAGAAAACAATTGACTGACAAACAAATATTTATCTTTCTATGCCTCCACCTTGTCTATTATTATTATTATTATTATTATTATTATTATTCATGGGGACACCCATGAGTGTATTATTGTTTACCTAAAAGTTTCTGGCAGCCAATGATATGTGACTGAAGAAGTGATAGCAGACCGACGGCCATATTTATAACCACTGGAAAGATGACTGAGCCATAAATTTAAAAGAGAATTCCAGCAGTCTAGACAATAAGTAATAAAGACATAATCCTTGAGTGTCCTCATCAGTCTGTTCTTTATTGTTGTGATGAATGAAGACTGAGAGTCCTCTATGCAGACAAATACTATCTGTTGTATTGTGTTCAGGTGATGGTAAAGGCTGGAGACAAGGTGGCTGTGGGAGACCCGCTGATGGTCATGATCGCCATGAAGATGGAGGTGAGGGACTCGCATGTTCTCACCTTTTCACACACACACACACTCTCTCTCTGCTGCCTTTGTAATAAAGTTGTTTGTTTTTTAATCTGCAGCATACGATTCGGGCGCCAAAGTCAGGTGTGATCAAGAGAGTTTTCTTCAGCGAGGGCTCTCAGGCCAATCGTCACGCTCCTCTGGTGGAAATGGAAGAGGAGGGGGAGGCGGAGGAGGGGAGCAGCCAGTAAACGGACTGAAACACACACCCATGAATACACACACCAACAGGTAGGAGAGAGCCGGAACTAGTTACTGTGGCAGCTTGAGGGAAAGCGAGTCAATCTGAACAGAGTTGGTGTCCATCACTTAATTAGTATTTCTGATTCTGGTTCAGTCTGGAATAAATTAGAAAAATACTTTCACCCTGGGGACCCACCATTCATAACAAAGGTCAGAAACAATTCGTAACCTAAAAATGTTGCTGGGTTTGACAGCCAGCGGGTAAACACAACAATCTCTAATGGACAGTTGCCTTTTACACATCCGAATATTACCTTTCTGTTCCTTCTTGTCTTTTATTTGTTTGAATCAGTAAAGCTCTGGCAACTTGTGCTTGCAATTCTCCTCCAGATGTGTTTGTCAGTGGTGTAGTCTTAGTAAAAGAGTTGGGCTAGGTATTCTCTTATTCAGTACAGTTTAATGTACCTTCTGTACTGAGGAGGTTGACAGCTGAGTCGTAGTAGTGGTACTAAACCATTACACAGGGAAAAACTAAATAGTTGCTTGTAAGCAAATCTGAGGCAGAATAAGATGTGAAATCAGTCCTGTCTCTCCCTCCAGACAGACTTTAATCTCTTTATTTACCCTTAAAATTGTGTTTGCTCTGCTCTTATAAAAAATATATATATATACTGAGGTCTGCTGTAAGCCTCTGTTGTTGGATGTAAAGGAGTAACATGACACTGGGGAGAAAAGCCTTTAAGTTTAGGAAGCAGAAAAACACGCCAGAATTATCAAATGATTTTCAACTTTTGTGACCCGATTTGACTTTAAAAATAACCCGTAAAGGACGACATGTTGGTCAGAGGGTTTTAAACAGATGGTTGTTATGTGTAAATCCCCTGTGGGTTCAGGTGAACTTGACCTGGTACTGCTGATTACTCTCTTTTCACTAACTGGTATGAGGCCTTGTAGATGAAAACATACACTTGTTAATTTTGTAGATGTGTGACAGATGATTAAAAACATGTTTGATATATTGGACTGGTCAGATATTGTAATAAAAATGCACTCGAAGTGTGTGAATGTGGGTTGATTTGTGGAACAGTTGCAATACTGTCGTGCTTTATAACATTTTGTCTGTCAAACTATATTTAGAACTTTAAGACATGCTATTGACATTTTATGACGTTATAGTATATTATCTAGGAAAAAAAGTTATAAAAAGGTAATTTTGTCGGAAAAGTCATGTTATAGAATGTATAAAAAGCTTACGAAAAATGTATTTATTTTGTAAATAGAACAGCATCTTCATGAACATCAACTTAAGACAAATTTACAGACAAGAGGAAGAGGGACAGACAGACAACATATATCAGTCAACAGAAGAGTTATGGTGGTTAATAGTCCGGTGCAGCATGAGTTACTGAGGAAAGGAGAGAAAAAATTATTTCAATTAACCGTTCAGCATCGATCTGCAGCCTCAAGTCATTCCGGCTGATACTGAGTCACAGGACATTCTGCGGCAGAACACTGATCGGTTGACATTTTAATTTAGATTCCTCTTTTTAGCTGATTAGATCACAGAAACCTTAATTTAATTGAGGTCTGCAAACTGGGTTTTCCAAAAGCATCTCTGCACTGACAGCATTTCTGCAAAACCTTTTCCTGCAAAACTGTTTGTTCCTAAGTGTAATTTAAAGTAACAACCATATATTTGGCAATGGAATAGTTCAGTTCAGTTCTGGGCCTCCGGATGATGTGGTTACTTATATATAAAGACAGAAAACAGTGACCAATGTCCATTTGTTATTTGGTTTGCACATGCATGGCCAATATTGCCTGAAGCAGCCATTCTTGGGTTAAAACCACATCTCCAGACAGAATTGAACAGCTCTTAGTAAGGTATCCAATTAAACTCAGATGGTGCTTCTAAGGATGACATGATGCTCATCTGTACTAAAGCCTTGACCAAATATTAATTTTTTGAATTATGTGGCTGAGTAATCTGCTTCTTCTACAATCATCCCAGAGGACTTAAATCCAAACCGTGTAGCTCTCTGTAATGAAGATTAGATGACATCAGTGTTGCGATGCTTTGGAAAATCAAGTCTTGATTCTAACTTGTCACATCTTCATGTAACTGCTACTTGTTGCTTATTTGTATATCCGTGTTAATAGGACACACCTACATATTAGGTTTGTATTTAGTTATATTATCTTTGTCATAAAGTCCTAATTTTGAGCACTTTGGATTCCGTAGATGGGGGGGGGGCTTTAGAAGTGCACTAACACTGCAGGTGTTTCTGTCTTTGGCCAGGAGACACTCCTCTGGAGTTTTATTGCTGATTCCAAAGAGGAGTTTAGTTTTCCTACCCTGGCACGTCAAACTTTTTGGGCTGGGTGAGGATTTAATATTGTTATACATTGACCTTCAGTGGAATTGCACTGTGAAATAAATGTATTGTGTCTCCTGTGGCTCTGGAGAAGCTGTCTACTATAAAATTTGAAAGAAAACAACTATCCCACCTCATGCTTTAACAGAAAGCAAGTTGGAAATATGTTGGCATTTACCAGGCTGAGAGGGCCTTACAAATGTTGCAGGATCTAGTGTTTAAGTCAGGATGTCAACGCCTCTGCTGTAATGTAGCAGCAGCCAGGTTATCTAGAGGTTAAGTGAGGCATTTGTCAACCTAAAGGAACACTGGTCCTACAATTCCCATAATGCATCTCATTGGCATCCTAACAGCCACTCCATATGCCCTCATCTCTCAAACTCTATGCACCTTTGTTTATAATGATGGTTTTCTGTCAATTACTTGAAGCCTCAAGTACTCATTTGTCTGACTTCTCAGACTTCAGAAAGCTTCGTTTAGAGCCACAGAGGACATTATTTCCACAGGCTGAGTACTGCTCTCCTGGATAAGTAAACTGAGTAAAGCTAGTGACGTGCCCCTTTTAAACAGCATTAACATGTATTTTTCCTAAATCCAGGTCCAAATTACAGGTATATCCAGGTGGACATTTTAATAGCAGATATGACTTCAAATGATTATCTGCTGGGTTGTAGGATGGAGTGATCTAACTGGAAGTTTCAAGGTGTCCTTTGCTACTTCAAAGTGTCCTTTAAGATTACAAACATTAATCTTTCAGGTTACCTCCTGATTACATGTCTCAGATCAAGTAAAACATTGCGAGAGGTTGCTGCATTCAGCCCACATGTACAGGACACACGTTATATTGATACGTAAGAAATGTTCAACACAAACAAAAAGTACCGCAATAATAAATACACTTTCATTGCCAGTTGCACCTGTATTAACAGAAAGGATATAACAGACCCAGGTATGCATCAAACAACGTGTACCATATAGAAAATAAACATCAAGAATATTCAATAAATTGACTGACAAAAACATGATGGACTCTCAGATTTCTCTAAACAGTAACCGCAGCAACAGAAACTTCCTATGACTCTGTATTTTCCCTGTGTGGGCTGAGGCATGTACTGGTCATTGTGGTTGTGGTTATTGTTGATGTCAAGTTTAAAACGGTTGTCTTGAAACGTTTCTACACTTCTGGAGGCAAAATTAATTCTCCTACAAGTAAAAACCTTCACGCTTTTCCTTATTTCACCTTTTTTTTTTGGAAGAAAAGGGGTCAAACCAAGCATCACAGAAAAACATTTCACCTGCGGGCAGCATGTGGCCACAGTGATCATACAAAGAGCTTACACACACACACACACACACACACACACACACACACACACACACACACACACACACACACACACACACACACACACACACACACACACACACACACACACACACACACACACACACGGTGGATAGAACAACGTAACAGCAAAAACATGATTCAGATGATTACAATGGTGACAAACGAGCACTGATTGAGACACAACAAAATGTGATTTTGATATATGACTTGTGCAAACGCTCTGCTTTTCTTTCCATCTCTGTAGGATGAATTATAAATATCTGATACATCTATCCGTCTAAAAATAGAGACATTCTGCTGTCTGGGTCAACATGCATCCGCCGTGATTTGTGAGAAGCATCTCGCCATTTAAGCCATTTTTGTCTCGCTGAAACAAAAATGGTACCATTATCTGACCCGATACTCGGGTAATATGTTTTGGCAACTGAGTGGGATAATTCTACCTATATAACCTCATTAAGTCAGCCTTCAACACTCATACTGTTACCTCAAAATATTCCCTGAGCATCATGGTCTTTAATGCGGAGATCTCTTTGCTATTCGGACCGAATGAGAAAAGGCATTCAAGGGGAACAAGTTTCCAAACACAAAGTAACAACAATAGGCTCAAACAGCTTCTATCTGCAGTACCTTCAATAATCTATCAAAAGTTATATCTTCTTGACAACGTATGGCTTTTTAAACAAACCCCACCCGGTCTCCTTCAGACCAACGCCCACTGGGAGACATAGGCCTGAAAAGTCAGACGAGAAAGCAGCACGAACAATAATAATAGTCTTCTGGACAATCAGGCACAAAAATAAACGCTCCAGTCTGAATCTTTTGGTCTTTGGTTCCATGTTAGAGATGAGTCTCTTTGTACAGCATCTTACGGAGTACTGTAGTTCCTAAGGAAACAAGTCTAGACGTTAACAGAACCAGCAAGGCTCTTAAAGCTACAGGTAGTCAGCTTTTACATTTTCCATCTGAATGAAAAAGAAGGTGCAGCGGGGCTGACAGCAACAATGACACCTCTGAGATGTACTCCTAATGAAGTGGGACTTTGCGGATCTTCTGTCCTGGTGCTAAATGGTCGATCCTAGTGACTGGTGTCGATGAGCCACCTCAGTCCTGTGTTGAGGTTAATGGCATGTCCAAACCACCTCGGTTACGTTACAGCCTTCAGGCTGCAATGCTTTGAGCAGCTGCTGCCTGGCATTAACTAGAAAGTCCAGATCATCAGGGATCTTCATTCTGTGCCTAAAATATCTTTGGCAACTGTGCTGATATTGAAAAATAAATAGCTGCATGAGAGTTCATGTAACGGGGCTGATCTCAGAGGACAGCACCTTTGAGGTGACATGTATTCTTCAATTTTATATTTATAATAATAAAAAAAAAAGGTCCTGAATTTGAATATGCTGTTTTCAGACACTTGTGCAGGACTCGCAGAGACTGAGTAAGCAGCAGGACTCGGACTTCTTCCTGCTCATATGCCGACTGAATCTTCCTACAGGAGTAGCTCCACAGATGTTTGCTTCATGCCATGCTGACTTGCTCCACACTTCATGTTTTATTGACTTTAATGTTGCAGCTCTTATCTAACGTCTTTCTTAAACTTTCTGCTAGAAATGCATTCACTCGGGAAAAACTAACTGGTGAAGGAGAAGCAGCCTGCTTGCACCAAGCCGAATCCTTTGGTTTCACATGATGCATCAGCGTTGCATCCAGCTGAGAATGCATTGAGCTTAAACTGAAGTAGGTTTCTAAAATGGTGGCAGGGGGTTGAAGTGATTATGTGGAGTGGAAGCTCTCCCCCAGATCTGCATGTTAGAGTCAGCGGCCCTGGGAGTCAACAGTTGGTGGCCTCGATGGGCGACAGCGTCAGGATGCTTCGATCGTTGGAATAAGAGTTCTCTGTGTCGCTCCAAGACCTGAAAACAGGCAGCAGTGACTGAGGGTTAGGAGACTGACGGAGGACGGAGTGCGTGTGTGTGTGTGTGTGTTTGAGAGACAGTAGGAGCTAACATACTTTTTTTTTTTTTTTTTTTACAGAGGTTCACAATTACAATCTACAACACCAGACGGGAAGAAGCAGAGAAGAGTGAGGGATGGTAGAGTGAAGTGTTAGTTATGGATGTGATGGTGTTAGTGATGAGTTTCTAAAGTCTCGCCTCATTAACTCACAATATAACAGGCCCAGTTTCAGAGAATCACATTTAAAGAAAGTATATTTTTTCAATCAGCCATGTGGGTCCTACAATAACACACTCTTATTTGCCAAAGTTAGAACAGTTTGGGTTATTTAACATGAAAGACTTCTACTTGTCCTGTCCTGCTGTATTCACTAGTTTGAAGAGTGTTGAGTGTTATGAGATAACTAGGGTTATTGTGGTTTTCGCCAAAACACCTTCAGATGTCTAATAAAATAAAGTACATTTGAGAAAGGCATATCTATTAATTATTGTTTTAAATTATGAATTGGAAGTATGAGAAAAAGTACACAGAGAAATTAAGTTTTGAGGGGCATCAAAGTCCATCTGTGTTTAACTAAACCGGTCCAATGACTACAGTACATTATACTGCCAATGCTTATCTGTATTACATTTGAACATAATAATAAGGCCACTAATTATTACACTAAGGACTTAAATATGGCTTATCAGGACCTGCTGATGCCATGATCTAGATTAAATAGAATCCAGGATGGGAAAGAAAAAAACATATTTAAATCTTAGTGTATGCAATTTAATCTCTTATTTGCTTAAAACAATCTTTCTGCAGGGTGGAGTCATAGTAGACCAATGTCCTTAAAAACTGATGAAAAGGTTCTATGCTGCAAAGGCTTGGTGCTTCTTAAAACACAAAGTCCATGTCGTTCTCTTCTAAGTAATTCCGATGTTTAAACCGGCTTTGTTTTTTATTTCCGTTTTTCTGGTTTGTTCTTAGAGGAGCGAGGAGGTGAGACTTGAGCTACTCGACTCATGGATAAAAATCAGCACAATCATCAAAAAAAGAAATAAATCTCAAACAAGCAGCAGCAGCAACATTCTTTCATCATATATCCACTCTCATGCTATCCAGCACTCATATCTGATTGTCTGCAGGTCAACAGAATTCCTTATGTTTAGATGTGTATTTAAATATCTTTTTTAAACCAAAAAAAGTTTCATATCCCACAATATTAAACATGTATGCATATAGTATTAAATCTATGATATACAGTAGATTTTTATTTAGCGACATGACAGAGGCACAGTTCCTTTCTCTTATTAGGTTGGCAAGCTGGATCTCCTTTGGAAAAGTCTAACAAAGACAACACCAGCACACTATCTCAACCTTTTCTAGTCCAATCAAAAACCGAAACCGTGTACAACTAAGCTGCCTGTGATCGGGCTGGACAAGAAAAAATATATAACATGGAAACTAACAGCTTGCTCCATCCCTAAAGGTCACAACAAACCAACCGCCAGCATGCTGACTCGCATCATAGTGGAAGCAGGGTCAATGATCAGAGCGTCTTCCTCAAAGCACCAGCAGGGAGGAGCAGAGAGACTGTGGTTCAACAACATCCTGAGTTCAAACAGTGCCTCCATTCTGGCTGCTACACCTGATCTTCACATGACTGCACGAGTAAAGCCAGAATATTTTTGTAGCTGAATGCTTGACGAGAGGAAGACAGCACCTGTCCACCCATATCTTGTGTTTTTTGATTTCTAAATGTCAGCTGCTTTTAAACTTAAAATAATTCTCATGACCTTTAATTTAACGCTGCTCTCTGAGATGTAGACAACCGTTTTAAGACCTTATAAACAGGAAAACAGGGCCACCAGGGACTTTAAAATAGGCTGATGACTCAAATGGTGGTTTGACTGGGGGCACTCTCACATGCTACATCACAGCAGAGCTGGGGTCAAACTGTAACATATCAGTGCTAAAACTATATTTTCTCCCCAGGTACGGCAGAACAAAGAGGACGTTAACATTTTTGGGATAAACTGAAGGGAACATGATGACCCCCCCCCCCCAGAAGAAAACTGAATAGGCAGATTTCTGACAAGAGCTCATGGGGGACGTTAACAGTACATGAATAATTAATCTGGGAGGTCGAACAACATGCAGAATATGCAGATTTCAGACACAGAAGGACAAGGACACAAGACAGAGGAAAAAAGAAGACAAGTGCAAAGGACAAGTGTGTGAGGGGGCACAAATACATACAGGTTTACATTGTATACAAAGTACCAAAGGCAACAGCGGCCCCCATGCAACAAGACAGAGTCTGGGCATTCTTGTTTTGTAGCCTGTAGCGGACAAGACAGGTGGAGTTTTATACAGTATTTCAAACCAGTGAAGACGGTAAACTCCACCCACCTGGAACACCCCTGGTGATAAAACAAGCATGTCCCCCAAAGTTGGCCTCTTCTCAGAAGCACATATAAGGCTTCAGGATCCAGTAGAAAAAGACTAATAGATACAGGAAGTAGCCCAAAAAAAAAAGACTGAGACTTAATTTTCCCAGCAGCCTCTCTGGTTTAGGGTACCCTTGTTCTAGGATAAGAGGAGGATGAGGCGCAAGGGATGTCAGACAGCAGCAGAGTTTTCATCTATGGTGTTTTTCATTTTTTTATTTAACCATTATTTTTTTAAATAATGATGCATTTACTTAGAGAAGATGAATAGAGGTTGCAACTTTTAATTAAATTTCAAAGGTTCAACAATCCCGCTTCAAAGCAGACTTGGAGAATAAAGTTTGTTGATGAAATAATCGTGTAGGACGGTTTAACAGCATCTTTTTATATATCCAGATACTACCAAGTATATTTATTCACTTTCAACTATCTTTGATGTTTAAGTAGCCTTTCTTGGAAATGCCAATGGAAGTTAAGTCTTTCTTTTTTTTAACATTTAAAGATCTAAGTATAACTTGTTTGACATTCAGATGAAGGCGCAGCTGGTCAGATTTGACAAACTCACTCTGGCAAGTATATTATGAAAAAACATCTTTGACTCAGGACATCCGTGTCCGTTACTGCATTGTCCCCCTTAGCCATGATTCAGCTGTGGCATCAAGCAGCCAGCTACAGTTGGGCTTCCAATATATAACAGATACATACTTTAAAGTATTAGATATGTTTGTAAATATGCTTACTATGTGTCCTTTGTAGTCATTAAGTATGATATATAGGACTGGGGTGGATACATTCCCTTTCCCCCTATGGCAGTATCCTAGCATTAAGGCCAAATGTAGGGTGAGTCTCACTAGTCTTTAATTTATTCTGTGGTTTTATGCTTTACTTCCTCAAACCCAGAAGGTAAAGAAGAGGAAAGGGAAGAAAGAGACGAAGGTACGTGGAAAGCAAAGGAGGGGTGAGGAGGTGGAGAGGGGTGAGAAGAGGAGAAGAGAAGACAAGGAGAGTTGGTAGTAAACTAAGAACACAAGAGATAAAAACTAAACCTTCATATTCAGGCCCAATTCTATTTGTTGATTGTGTCCTTTCTGAATTTACAGTATGAAGCCCATCTAAGCAGAGCTTATTAACTAATGTTTTATGTTTATCCTTCTGGGAGTACTAATTGGCTGCTGTTTGCTCAGTTGGCAGAATTCAATTGGCTGCTTTGTGCAAAAGTTAGTAAACACATCAATCACTCCCACAGGAAGAAATTCATCTAAATGTAATAATGCATTAAGTGGATATTTGACCCCAGAGCATTCAGACAAAGATTATTTTCTTTCAGTGACGTGATCCTGACAGCAACTGAAATCATATTATTTAATGGATCATATCCCAACCACCTCTATCTAAGGAATATTAAAAGGTATGAGTATTAAAATGTAGGACCCATACTATGCTCCTGACTGGCTGAATGAAAGTTACAAATCATCAGATGATTATTAGATGATGATTGTTACAAAGGGATGTTGTTAACAGCCAGTCACAATTGTATATCCCTAGTATGAGATTGCTCATAAGACTGCTGTACTACATCTCCCAGGCCTGACTGACCAGAATGACACATTCATCTACTCAACCACAGAGAGTCTGCAGGTAGCTGTCCAAAGGGGCAGAAGGGAGGGACAGTGCATTCCTTGTTTGACCTGCATGCTGTCATTACCTACACACACAGACACAGACACACAAACATGAACAAACATGCCTCTGTGCAAGTTTCACTGCAAGTCTCACACACAAAGAACAAGAATGCTACATCTTCATTACTGATGTAATCAATACTAAAAAGTCCCAAGCTGTTTTGGGTAGTATTGATTACTCAGCAGAAAGGGCTGATCAGGTCAATGAATCAATGACCCCACTGAGTCTCTGGGATTCAGCAGAAAAGACACAATATCTCTGAAACTGCAGATTGGGCAGCCCAGCAAACAGTGAACTCAGCTTACTTGTCTGCACTAAAGCTGCACTAGGCAAAAATAGTAATAATTTTTAACAAAAAACAAGTTTTTGTTTTATCATCCTGTATCACAAAGCTGAACTACAGCAGAAAAGAGCGTTTTATGTGCACTCACTGAGAGCTCACTTTGTTCAGTTAACTGACATCATGCAAAATTGCCAAATGCAGCTTGAAAGCTAAGTCACCACAACCCATCACTTAGAAAGCACTTCCACATCTCTTCATTTGTAGGTTAATACTAGAGATGTGTTCATCCAAATTTGGTGACTTGGATAATATACTGCTAGCCTCACCTCAAGTGGAGAAGCACTCAAATGAACAAGAGGAAAATACAGGAAAATCTAGGAGTCAACCTAAAGCTAACAAGTCAACTTCATAATTGACATATAGACAATGGTGTCGTCTGTTAAAGTGCATTACAGATGGTCATCACAATCTATTCAGTCATTGGTCTCTATGATTTTGGTTACAAGGTGTTAATGATATATTTAGTTAGATAGTACACTACTGTGGATATGCTATTAAGCACATCGTTTTGTCAGCTTGATCAAAATGTTCAGACTCAAGACTTTGATGGAAATAAGAAACTCAGAATAGTGCAGTCCATGATGGCTTGATCAACACATCTTCTGCCTCTAAGTCCTCGTTTGGTTGTTGTCCACAAGTTATGCTAAGGCGCACCTTAAAATCAGTTTCTTTGACTGCCTGAAACCCTGCTCCTCCACAACAGTATGCTCAACCTGCATCGGATCTTTACAAAAAAAGACTTACAGTAGAGTTGTGGCCACATAATGGCCTATAACAGTCAAGGACTGCAGCACAAATCTTTAACACCAAGAGGTGGTGTGGGTTTATTGGGATCCATAAGCATTGTTTCTTGTTGTTGTCCTTCCCACCTGTTGCTGCGGCTGGATGTGTGGCAATGATTGGTGCTGGCCTGACACTGCCTGGTCATTTGCTCCAGGAGGCTGGCCAGGCGGGAACAGCCGCTCTGCCCATGTTGGTAGCAGCACATGGACTCCACACAGCTGAGGGCCTGCGCCTGGGGGGCTGATAGAGACTGGAGGAGAAAGAGGGTGTGAGAGCACAAAGAGCAGAAGGAAAGGGTGATGTGAAAAGTTGGAGAGTCGCATAGCGAGGGTAAGAAAAAAAGACAGGCGTATAGAGAGAACAGAGGGCAAAAGAGGGAGAAGCAAGTGGAGAAAAAGGAAAAAAGAAAAAAAAATGAATACCAACACAGCACAGTTTCACTTGTCACATTCTGACAGGATGGTGGATGACTGGAAGATAACATATTGCATGCTGTCACAGGAAGAATGGTGTACAGGGAAAACATTCAAAACATGCTTGACAAGGGACTGAAATGTTGCAAAAAATACATAAAACCTGTAAACATCTTTGAGAAAACAGGAAACAAGGTAACATTGTATGTAAGGGTGGTTGTACACAAACCTCTCACTAACAATAATAATACTGAAAACATATGTTTATGACTAATCAGAGTTTTCAGTTAGCCAGAGATACATTGGTAGACAAAGCTGAATAAAGTTGTTGCCTAGAAACCTGCAGGGTCAGGTGGCTCTGTTATTCTGAATCAGAGAGAGAGAGAGAGAGAGAGAGAGAGAGAGAGAGAGAGAGAGAGATGAAACAGAGCAGAGTGCGAGTTTACACTCATGTAGTTTGCTTCCTGTATTGTCCTTTTCTACAGCATAATGGGACAACATAACGATAGATTAAGCCTACATCTTAAATTTGTACATTTTGCGATTATAAAATTATTATTTTTTGTGGAGACTAATTAGATGTTAAGATTAAAAACTTAACTCAGGAGGACAGAAACTTTTCTGTTCTTTTCAAAGTTCTAAAACCTTCAGTTTTTTTCCAGCATATGGGAAGCAAAGTCAACACTAAGAAGCTTGTTATGGTCTACAATGAGAAAGTTGAGGTATTTTAAAAATGTCCAATTTTTGAACTTCCATATTTTATCATTTGATGTTGTCTCCTGTGAATAGCCCAAAATGTGCCTATTTTGTAGCTGAATGTGTGACCTATGTATTCCACTGTGCTTTGGATTGTGATGTCGCTGTTGTTGCATCTCTCTGCAGCAGAAATTGGAGACACTGTTGGCATGAAACCAAACTTCTGGTTCTTGGCTGGCAAAAGCAAAACACACAGACAGGACAATGTGATTTATCCTGGCAAGGTCAGGTGTCCCCGGATAATAAATGTGTGCTTTTGCTCCTTCTCTATCGGAACACATTGCTTTTTCTCCTTTTGAAAAAGATTAACAGTTAAGCAAAGAGAAAAGTTGTAGAATGATTATTCCAAACACACATACAGTAAAATCAGTGGCAACCGCCAAATCACAGCAGCTCTAAAATACAAGATTTATCGTCAATTAATCTACCAATCAAATCAATCTGTGAAGCAGAACCAGTCATTACAGGGATTTTGCTGTAAATCAGAAGCAATGGCGGGCAGAGTTGAGGTACTGCAGTATTCAGTGACAGTTATTTTACAATAAAACTTGCTCTTCAACGCTCTTTACCAGAGATATGAACTAGAAAGAAGTAGGTTTCTGAGGAATTGTTTATTGCAAGTTATTTTTTTGTTCTAAAGAAGCCGAAGCAATATGATGACTGAAGTAAAACCAAGCCAAACCTATATATAGTTCTCTTGTATACTGAGATTTACGAGAAAACAAAGCCTAAATGGAAGGTTTTGTCATAAAATGGCCAAGGACTCAGTGACAGCTATATGGGTGACATAATCCCCTTGTTGATTTACTTTATTAACTATAGAGTTCAGCTCAAGTTCATGTTTTCTGTCCTTTTTATTTAGTACATTATGTTGGTTTACACAACTCCAGACAGCAGAGTATCTTTGGCAAGATCTTTTTGGTGACTCTGCATAAGAAAATGTAATTAAAATGTGTTTACAGTATTATATGACACAACGCGCACATTGTATATAGAGAAAACAAAATACTGAAAGTCTGAAATTATAGCACAAAAGAAAAAAGAATTTAAAAGTTGTACTTAAAAATCATGCTTGAAACCCAAAAGGGATTCTATGAAATATCAAATACTTACAAGCAGAGAATGATATATAATTAGGACAATATGGAGTATTGCAATGGTGGGATTAGATGGTTGAACAAATATACAGCAAAGACAAAGTCAGCATGCCAACAGCATTCTCTCTCACTCTAAACACTGATCCCAGATCTGATCAACAACAGTGAAAGGTGACTTGAGACCGGAGTAGAATAGGATGAGGACAACCATGATTGGGTAAGGGACGGGGTTAGTTGTACCTGTGTAGGGAAGGATGAGCTAATTCATGTAAGGTTATGTCTGGGAGAAGATGGGGCCATTCATACAGGAAGTGAGACCGACAGGGCTGATACAGGAATAGTATTTTTTTCCCATGTGAAATAAAAGGGCTAGTGCAGGTGCAGCTGTGGGTGAATGACTAAAGGTGCAGGGTGTTTTGAAGGAATATAAGTACATATGTTGTTGACTGCAGCGATCAGGGCGTGCAGAGGGTTGGTTAGTCCTTGGGTGAAGCCATAATGCTGGGGCAGTGAAGGCACAACAATGGGAGGGAAGTATGGTACTACTACCTAGGGGAGCAGGGGTCTGGGCCGGGAACAGCAGGGGGAGGATAAGCAGCTAGCAGGTGCCAATTGTCCTCCCCTGGGCTCCGCTGGGCTTTAACAGGGTCATATTCTGGGCCGACTGAACCCTCACCCTCTTCCATCTGAAGGACACAAGATGCTTACAGTGAGCTCAGCTGGCTAGTCAAACAGCTCATCAGTCAGCCAGGTAGACTGTGGGTAGGTCAGACATCGACACGGTAACATAACAAGTAAAGCAAGCCTGTTGATAACTGATCACACTGCAAAAATATCCACAGTATTCATTTTGTCTCATATGAAGTCTTGAAAAAGTTAGTTTTGGTACACTTTCAGGAAATTTCTGAAAACAAGTACACATTTTGAAAAGGCACTAGTGTCAAAACATCATATTAGATTGTCAGACAAAGTCTGGTCCACTTTTAACTGAGTATATTTTACGGTTTCTGACTTTTATTAAAGGGAACTTATATATATTTTTTCAACCTGGACACTATTTTTCCAAGTGACTGACAACAATCTTTGAAATTGGTCCAGTATTGAGCAAGAATGCTGTGACCAGCCGCCATTAACCAGGCTGCAATGTAATCCTAAGGACAACTATTTACTCAGTTAAAATATTTTTGAGGTGCTTTTCATTTGGGAAAGTTAAAAAAAGATTTAAATTTGTTTTGTGAATATATGGACTCGATATGGGACTAAATGACTGCGGCTACAGTGGATATGTTTTTCAGTGCCGCTTCTTAACCAGCAGATTATGAGTCCGTTAGTAAACAAGCAGTCAGTCAGTCAGTCAGTCAGTCCAGGTTGCACTGTAGGGGGGGTAGATAATTACATTTCTGACCCTCATTCCACAGTGAGCTCTCATACAATTATACATACAGTACAAAGAGACCAAATCAATGCTGGTCCGTTTTTTAAAGCCCTTTACAAGTGACCAAGTCACCAACAAACTTCAACATAGCAACACAGTTGAGAGCACATTTTTGGCTTACAAGGGAAATAACAGGACACCAATGTGCATCCCATGTCTTATTCCCCTGCTACACTTCTGAACCTCATCTTAATTGGCACTGTGAGATAAGGTCACTGGAGGAGGGCTTTAATTCCTCATGAAAGCATAGACAAGTGAACACAGAAAGAAGCTGCAGGCAAAAGAAAGATATCTCGAGGGACGCATCCTTGTAGTGCAGATAAGAGCAAATCTATAAGTATCCAAACCAATTAACCTGCTGCTGAAGCTATCAGTGCTACAGAGAAGGCAAACAACAGAAAACCCAGGAGAGGGCTCTGGATTCTTTTGTGATTACCTCCCTCTAATCTATTTAAGCAAAAAAAAGATAGATACTGGAATTCATTCAACAGAACTGAATAAATTGCGGTATACACATAAACATGACTACACACTTTGATTTTGAACCCAGTAAGAGCATCTTGTTTAGTTCTACCAATTTGACAAACAATTTATCTCACAAGGAGGAAATAGGAGCTCTTTTGCATAATGTGCTTTGTACCCTCCCTTGCCATAATGAACACAAAACTTATGATCAGTCAGCCCACAATTTCTTTCTGCTCATTGAGTGTGAGGAATGGGACCTGCATTGCCTATATTGTTAGTGATTAGGAATACTAACTCAGTTGCTTGTTTTTGTTTTTTTTAAACTAGGCTTATATTTATATACATACAGAGTAGCATTCCCTAGCAAGTGAACCATCAGTGTTAACATACCATATAGCTATAAGGATCGGATATGCACGCAGAAAGCATTAGCCTTGAAAAGACATTTACCATGCTAGGGCTTCAAATAGGAGTTATTTTCATTATAAGTTAATGCGCAGATTTTTTGCTCAATTAATTATTTGGTCTATAAAATGTCAGAAAATGCCCATTACATCGTCCCATAGCTCACTGTGATGCGTTAAGCGATGCATGACCAATAGTCTAAAACCCAAAGATGTTCAATTTACTTTTTCAGAAAAGCATCAATCCTCATAACTTGGGAATCAGGAAATATATTTGGGTATTTTTTAGACTGAAACAATTAGTGGTTGATCATAATTGATGATGATTAATTGTCTGTCTATCGACAAATCAATTAGTTGACTAATCATTGCATCTATAAATCATACACAAATTACAGATTCAAGAATATTAACATACTATATATTTCACATGATCTTGGACAGTTACACATAAGCAAAATTTAAACTCTTAAGACTTAACATTTATGTTGACTTGTCAAGACAGAGCTGTCCAAGATAAAGATTATTTTTCGATCAATGAGAGCTCACACTAGTCGGTTTCTAGTGACAACTGCAATGATGGTACAGGATCTTCAAGTCATCAGTTAAAAACAGCTGCGATAATAACACAGCAGTCTGTCATGCTTCTAAAAAGCCAGCATCATGCTGCTGTGCAAGGCAGCCCAGACCAGTCCAAGTGTCTGTCATGCAGCTGTAGTGAGGTATCAGTCTTATGCTGTGGGTCTGCTAAAACCATGCAGCGGGACTGCAACTCTGAGGTGAGGAGGGTGAATCCAGTTTGAGGGTGTGTTTGTCTGGGCATATGTCAAGAGGTGAGACCATGCTGTAGATAAAAGGGGTGGTGTGATGGGCTGCCCCGATGTGACTGGATGATGTGTCACTTTAACATGAGTGTGGCATGCCAGACTGAGGTTGTATGACAACACCACTAGCTGTTGGTCAGGAGGTCTGGGCAAGTGCTCTGATTTAGGGCTAATGCAGATGCAGAGTGTGACAGTTATAACAACTCAGGACCCCAAATAGGGGCCCTGTACGACAACATTGCTATCACGCTATGAGTGCTAGGGGGGAGAAAATTAGAAAACTAAGACAATTAAAGAGCCCCTATTATGCTTTTTGGGATTTTACCCGTCTTTTAGTGTGTTTATATAGTTTTTCTGTGTATATAATAGATCTATAAAGTAGGGCTGTCCTCAACCAAAGAACTTCTAAGTTGACTAACACTTATATGATTTTGTCGACTAATCGATTAGTTGATTTAATCGATCAGAGCGGTGTGCTTTGAGAGGTGGTTAAGACTAGAAAAGCACAATATAAATGTAGTTAACCATCTGTAAAACTGAGTTTCTACAAAATCAATCCTGCAAAAGCACCACTTTATATCTTGTGTTGACCAGAAATGTGCTCATAAGTTTCTTGGAAATGAGTAATTAAGCACAAATAAGCATAAAAAATGACTTATCAACTAAAGAAATCTTAATCGACTAAGACCAAAACCACAGATTAGTCGACTAATCGACTAAGAGGGGACAGCCCTACTATAAAGTAAAACAACACACACATTTCACTTCACTTTTTAGGAAAGGGGGCCAAGAGCTAAGCCATTTCAGGCAGAAGTACTGCAGCAGTGGGGAGTATGAAAAACATTTCATGAACATCAAAGCCTGTAGACCTATTCTAGTAGACCCTAAGAGTACAAATATGATGCTGAAAAGGAATATAATAATAGGGACTCTTTAAGTAATTAATTTGCTCAGTCATTCATTTGTTCAAAAATGGGGGGGGAGAAGAGAAAATAATGAGAACCATGCAGGAGTGGTGGACGTCTCAGAACCCATTCTCTATGTCAGTCTCTCACTTAAGTGCAACTCATGCAGCAGCTGAAATGCTTGATGTCACATTTGTTTGCATTATCTCCTACCCAAACAAAGCCAAAATATGTTTAGTACCCCCTCCCTATCCCAATCACAGAGAATGCTGATTGGCTTGTTCAGGGCATGCAGTCATAGATATAATAGAAAAGCAACTGATTCCAACATTAACAGCACACGTCTCTGCAGTCAGTGTACTGCCAGTGTTAGAAACAGGCCTGAGGGGGGGCTAAATTAAGTCCAGACCTGGGAGACACTTAATTTCAGTATTGTCTGAATGATCATAGAGAGGAGCATTTGTTTCACAAAGCAATATTTCTAGGGGCTGTCCATGTTATGCTGTAGATTAGATGATATTTTAACACCTGGTTTTAAAAAGGTATGTAATGTGCTTTTTTGGTACCAATCATATTCTGTTATTTTATAAATGAAAAATGTTGCAAAAACCAAAACAAAAAACTGTCCCTTTAGCAGTTTCAAAAAGTGCTAAAATATTTGAAATACACATTCAAGGAGCATCCATGCAGGGAGACGACACAAACCAGTAATGTTGGCTGACTATTCCCAAACAAATACAGATCCCATAGAAATATTGCTTTTGAAAAAAACACTCCTGGAATATTGTTATTTGAATTCATTGTTAGATGTATTTTAAGCCCAAGTCTGACCCACTCTCATCTCCTCTACCTAATTTTGCCCAGCTGGCTTTTGGCTCTGGACAGAGGCTGCAGAGCGATGAAGTCATCCCCTATCGCCACACGGTTGGTATACATCTACACCAGGATACACAGATAGACAGGAAAACACACACACACGCGCACACACACACACACACAAACACACACACACACGTTAGATCAAGATCTCATACATATACACTTTCAAAAATGTATTGTAAACTGTATCCACTTCCAGAATCACACACACACACACACACACACACACACACACACACACACACACACACACACACACAAAGACAAAACGGGACAAAGGTTAGAGCAGAAACAACAAACACCACATAAGATTAGAAAAGGCAGTTAATTGTTTTTTTTTTGATAAACAAGGCGACTTTTGAATGGAGAAAGGAAGAAGGTAAAACATAAACAGTCTCCAGCTGAACAAATCTTTACAATAACAGATTAAGTCAAGAGGAGACCATGCACGCTGTGTGTTTGTCTACGTGTGCGTGTGCATGTGTATTGGATCAAAAGCAAGTCATGTGGTATGTGTGTGCAACTCAACACGACGCAGCTGCTGTAAAGACGTGGGTAACTCATGACCACAGAAGCTGAGGAAATCATGAATAATGTGACGGAACATTTTCTCTCTGTGTCTAGAATTTGAGTTACCTTGACATTTTACCCTCCCCAGGCTCTTGTCACATTACAGGAAATCATTTCCATTTTTTGTGATACAAGTAGGAATAAGTGTAAAATCTAACTCTACACACAGATGAAAAAAAACTACTGGAGCATGTTAGGCCTTCCCTGTGGCATTTAATCACTTTTAATGAGTTTTACTTTTAAGGCTGCAGACCTGCAGAAAATACTATTAAGCATTCTTCACCTACAAAAATTGGAAGGATTATCTTACAACTGTGGTAATAGACTAGCTAATGTCCAATTGGTCCCATTGATTCAAATAAATACTTCTTGGTTGTACGGCAACAAGTTTTATCTCGATACCTGATCTTGTACTCCCCCACCTGACTTCTTTCTCTCATTCTGCCCTTCAGTCTTTTTAAATCAGGATTTCAACTCAACAAAAAAGAAGGTCATTTTGGTTTTGGTCACCAAACCACATTTTAGCTAAAACAACGCAAGTTGAAATGTAAATGGATGCTACTCACACATCCAAGTTTACCAAAATTAAACTAACATTGTAAGCAGAGATAAGCACAGACAACATCTGCCATTCCCAGAGTAACTATGTTAAAGTGAACGCCCAGAAGAAATGCAGGATAGTACAAAATGTTTTACTAAAAAAATAATAAAACAGTGAGTTAAGAACTGCTGTAAGACTGACCACACTGCACCTTGGAGTCAGGTCAGCAGGGTGCAGGGCATGCAAAATGCAGGAAGACCTCTGGGAAATAAAAAGATTAATACTGCTGGATGAGCCTCTTTAAACGTCACATATTATGCTTCTTTGTGTTTTCTGTCATTTCTACAATGTAATAATGTTGGATTTTCATGTTAAAGGTGGCCAAAACTTCAAACAATGAGGTAAATGTATTTTAGACAAATCCCTGTGAGCTTAAACGTTTAGATTTCCAACTATTCTGAACAATCCGGTTTCAACAGTTTTTTTCTACTCTCAGCTAAGTGTTACGCAACTCTAAGCCTTCCATGATTGGTCATCTGCTCCAAGAAGGCAGGACTGGAGTGTGTGTTTTTTAAGCCGTTACGGTGTTAAAATTGTTGCATTAACTACATGCTAACTGTTAAATTCTCCCCAATTCTGAGTCACATTACTCCTGAAACAGTTTCTGTTAATAGTATTTGGTTTAAAAACCTTTATTTGGCGATTTCTGACTAACTTAAGTAGCTACATGGCTAACGGCGGTAAACAATGTCATTTTGCTTGTCAATGTTGCTAAAAGGATCATATTATGCTTTTTGGCTTCTTCCCTTTCCTTTATTGTGTTACATATCTTTTAGTGCATGTTATAGGTTTAAAAGTGAAAAAAGCTGAAGGTCCACCCCCAAAGTGACTCATCTCCAAAAGAAAACACTGTTCACAAACTGCTCCAAACAGCTCTATTGTAGTCCAGCCTTTACTTCTGTGACAAACGAGCATCGATTTGTAGCACACGTTATAAATAATGCTTGCCTAGTTGCTAGCGTGGCACACCCTCAATACTCTGCTTCTGATTAGCTACTAGTACTAACCTAGGTACTGCACATGTGTAACGCCCAACAAAGATGGAACAGAGGTGAAATGCCTTACTTTGTAGCTCAACACACAGGATGAAAAGAGGAGCTGCAGCAATATAATAATAAAAATAATAATAATAATAATATAAGGTATACTTTATTAATCCCGCAAAATTACAATGTTATGTTATATAGAGTACAACAAAAATATGGTGTTTTTGGAAAATAATATAATCACATAATTTGATAATAAAAACACATAAACCTTTTCTGGTACAACTTCTAAATACAATTATGAACCTGAAAATGAGCATGATATAAGCTTTGAATTCACCCCTATTCCGTGTAGCATTCTTGCTGAAACATGTCCGATTGGGTAGAGTTTGGTTCAGAAGCCTTTATCTATTTTTGATAGTAGAAAGTGCTGCTTCGTTCCACTACAATCTAACGTTAGCATACTGCTAACTATTAAGAAGCTACATGCTGTAATCTCTGCCAAATTCCAGTCACTTTGCTACATGTCCGGTTCTGTAATATTTGGTTCAGAAGCCTTTATTGGTGTTTTTTTCATGGTACAAAGTCCTACTATATACACTCTGTTGCAGTAGCTCTAGCTACAACTAATGAAACACAGAGTGGAGGCACCTGAGTTTCCAGGAGGCACGCTGGCCAATCAGAGTAGACTGGGCTTTTTCAGGAGGAGGGATTAAAGAGACAGGCGCTCACACAGAGGGTGAATACAGAATTAATGCTTCCCTTTCCCGAGCCAGTATAATATGTATAATCATGAAAATGCAATATAATAGTTGCCCTTTAAATGCCAGCCAATTTGAAATAAATCGTATAAAATTATAATTCACTTTTCAGGCATGGCTGGACTTCTTTACAAAAGGTGCCTAGAAACGCAAAAAAGTCTTTGCTTTTACTTTCTTCCCTCCTCCCCATGTTACCTGACTCTTCTGTGTGCTGGTGGGCTGCAGATGTCGATAGAAGATCTTTTTAACCACATCAGGAAAGAGGCAAGTTATGACGATGATGATGATGGCAAACCAGGCTGAACCGCTGGACAGCAGGTGTACAAATACAAAGTACATGTCCTGGGTGTGGAGGAACGGCCTGGAGGGAGTGGAAGGCAAACTATGGTTATATACTGCAGAATGATGGGTTTAAATATATATATATATATATATATATATATATATATATATATATATTGTGCCACATTGTGCCATGTTTGAATTGTGCTTATAGAATTATTTGATTATTCACAGACACCACATCATTTAATGACTGGAGCAGATGTCACACCACAACTATCGATTACAGTCCAATATTTTCAGGCTCAATAGATTGAGTAAAGTGGTTAAGACTGATATGATCAAACACACACACACATACACTCTCTGATAATCACGGCTGATTCTAAAAAGGCCTCAGTGATTATCTGCCAAGTGACAAGATCAGTGAATCTGGTGTAAATCCTGATGGTGTGAAACCTGTTAACTCCAAAGCCTCAGCATTGGACTATTTGTGTGCTTAGTATGTGCACCACGTATACACCTTTCTTATTGTAGGTTAATCTTTTTCTACAGAAAAGATGGGAAGGAAAAATATTATTCAAAGTAAATAGGAGTTTAAATAGATTTCAGTAAGCAACCTGTGTATGCTGATTTTTTCCAAAAGGTAGCTACTCATAATGTGGCTCTACTGACATCTAAATGAACACTGCCATAACTAATAAATTATTCAAATACTGTGTGCAAAAAAAGTGAGCTTTAAACTCTACCGCAGTTTGCTGAATAGATGTTTTTATTGAGCCAGGCAAAAATATTAGTACATTATATGGAGTATAACATACAGAATATGAGATTCTCATCCATTACGTCTTTTTATATTTATTATTTAAATTTCACTTTTTTTTGCAAGACAGCAATTGTGTTTAGTCACTGATTTTCATTGTAATCGGTGTTATGATATGCCAACATGGTAGACTGAGCAGAAAACACCATGTTACACCGTGGCAGAGCATGTTGTTTGAGTTTCTTAGAGCGTCTTGTACAAAACACAAGGAAAAACATTAACTTTGTAAGAACCGCTTCTTACCAGATGATGCCTCCATAGAAGAGGGAGAAAATGAAGTAGAAGCCAATCGAACCCCACGTCACAAAATGGTTCATCCAAGTCCAGAAATGAGTCTCTAAAGCAAGCTGTTATTACAGACATACACAAACACACGCACACATAGGAAGGGGAGGAACAGAAGGCTAGGTGTAAATTACTGAGACGGTTGTCAATAAACCACAGCAATCTACTTCTGTGCTGTGAAAAAACCTTGACCCCAACCTGCGATAAATAAATTCCTATTAATTGCCACTAACATCACCATAATACTTCACAACATGCTGTATTTCATATTGGGAATGGGAATGCAAGTGTGTCCCTGTAGACCCAAACATGTTACAAAGCTGTCATCTAATGCACACAAAAAAATGCATCTTAAAGCTGCATTCAGCCTCTTGTGACCAGAAGAGGGCTCAAAGACAAACTACACTCATAAGAAACATATCATGCATATTTACAGCTGAATATAATGTGAAAGAACAAAGTTTAAAGTTTAATTTAAAAGGTCATGAGAAAAAAATGTTGATGTGAAATCTAAAAATACTAGCCAATACTATTCTCAAAAATGTTGTGAGAGCATAAGATTGGGTGTAATTTACCTTTAATGTGACTGTGATGACCATGACAGTAAAGACCAGCGTTCCAAACGTCCAGTTCCCAAACATCTACAAAACAGACATAAAGTTGGTAATAAAACTGTCAACAGTATTACACTTTGACAATAAAATAGAAAAATGGTGGTGATGTTTACATGCATAAGACTAGTTAATAACAAAACTTTGATACTTTGCAATTCACTCTTCCTGTTATAATGAAGATAAATATTGTTTATACCTAGCCTGACGTCGTCATACTCAGATTCTAGTCAAAATATGAGTTTGATACTGCTTCATTGGGCTGTGATTATTTGATCAATCGCTGTGATTGAATTATATGAATTGAGTTGCAGCTACACTATCAGCTGGTTTGAGTTGATCTGAGACAAGCCGGTTGAGGATTTTAAAATGAATGCGCTGTCGATATATTCTATAACAGACGCAATGGCGGAATCTACACATCTCAAGTCTCAGAATTTAACACAAATGATCTTCGGTGACGTGGTTGACATTCATGTTGATCATCTGTCCATCATTGTATAAAGCCCGCCCTAATAATTCGATTGGTCCAAACAGTTTCTCCATAATGGCTCAAGTCCAGACCGATCTTCCCGACCTCAAATGTTGTGGGCGGGGCTAAGTTCGGCTGGCATCCAGGCTAGTTTCTACCCTTTGACTCAGCACTATGAGGAAAAGTTGCAATTCATTCAAATATAAATCTATATTTTATTGGCATTTCACTACAAGTTGCTGTATTTAAAATGTACTTATCATGCTAAGATATTATAAATTGTAAACCACACATCTGGATGAAAATAGTAGGTTATCAGGACAGGTGGGACAAGGTGAGCAGTGTTGTACTTCCGTTGTTTAATGGAAGGAAAACATCTAAAAAGGCTTCGGCTTCAGTCAGCTAGTTGCAAGCTATTACAATGCTTATAATGAAGCCTTGACCTGCAACTGAGTGACTACTGTTGGTAGTTCCACCACTTGCTCTGAAAACTACTCTACTTGTAGGTTGAGAGCTGTGAAGGGCAATGTTTTGCTGCCAGCCAATTCAGGACACTGCTGGTGTCTGAACACTCAAAAACTAATACTAAGAGGAGACTAAGATGTCTTTACAGAAAACCTTCATTGGAATGTTCTGAGCCGTTTACACAAATATAGTTCAAGTTGTAGTTTATGTTTTTTACCAAAGTCCTTTACTCACAAACTTTACAAACTTTACTCTGTGGACCCACTTTGTTGATAAAACGACTTGTCTATTTATGATCTATTTACATGGGCAGATCTACCCATCACTAACCTTTCACCCCAGTAGCGATGGCGCTGGTAGACTTTTAATAAACTTGCACCAAGTCCAGATTTGTCATAGTTAAAGGACAAACTTACCCTTATTCGAACATAATATTTAAAACCATAATCGAGAGACATAGTAGGGTGGTAGCAAATTCTCTCTGCCTTTGCCTAAGAGACTAATTTATAGTATATAACGGCACAAGATGAGCATACATTTGAAGTCTATGTTCTATATGTATATAGATGTGGATTTACATGTTATATGACCTTTTTTTTAGTTTAAAAATGTGAATAAAGAATGATGAATCAAAATTTGAATTTATGCGTTTTTAACAGTTAAACAGTGCGTTTTTTAATACTGTATTCGAGCAGGAAAGATGGAACTGAGAACTAAGGCATTTACACGAAAGAAAAATGGAGGAATCAAAAATGATTGCAATTCACCAGAATTATCAGGGATCAATAAGCCACTGCATGTTTTATAACTGCAATCATACTACTCACTTTAATGTTAACATCAAGATCCTGTCAACGTGTAAATTACTGTAGAGCATATGTATGAAAATGCATATTTTTCTACATCATTAGTAAGACAAATATATGTTTAGGAATCATCTTGATAGTCTGTTCATTAACCCCCCGAGGAGACATGCATCTAACTGGAGAGCAGACTCTTACCAGCTGCCTGTTAGCTCGCAAGATCTGAAGACATGCACAGCGTGAAGGCAGAAGAAAAAAGAGAAATCAACAAAAGACAGAAGAATAAGACAAGCGAGAGAGTGACAGCAAAAGGAACGAGTGCTTTCTGAAAAACCAAACTTCAAACAAAGAGACAGACAGCAAAGATATGCAGCAGGAAAGAAAAGGTAAGGGAATAGATTTGGTGAAGAACCAAAAACACAGAAGATATGATAAGAAGAATTATTACTTTCAAATGACTAAAATGTACTTATCAACAAGTGAATGATATACATGCTGGCAAAGTACTAGAGACAAACAGACTGTATACAAGGCTGTTAAACAAAAACACAGAATAAGGAAGAAACAGATAAGAGAATTGCAACATTAAGGGAAGGAGTGACTGAAGAAAGACCTGCAGGAAACCCATAAATAACAATACCTCATCATAACATGCAAACATTTCTTTCTAACCCACTATTCATTACCTAAAATGGTTTTGGAAAATCCTCTCAGCAGGAAAGTTTATTTTCTAGGAATTTTACTATAAACAAACAGAGCAACACACACACACACACCACACACCTGTCCATTGCCCATAAGAGTGGTGTCCTCTCCCATCAGTATGTAGGATCCGAAAAAGAAGATGAAGGCGTGACAGAAACCCAACAGAGTCCAGTACAGGAACGTTCGGAAAGACAGCAGGGAGTTCTTGCTGATGTCCCTGTAGGATACAAACTTCTTAAAGGATATACTGTATCAAACTACACTGTCACATTTTTGATGAATAAGTTGATAGTTAAAAAAAATGTTGAATGAATTCTAGACCAAATATTATGCAGATGGCAACAAACTCAAACTACGTTTTGGTTAATTTTACTTAAAGATCCCATGACATGGTGCTTTTTGGATGCTTTTATATAGACCTTAGTGGTCCCCTAATACCATATCTGAAGTCTCTTTCCCGAAATTCAGCCTTTGTGCAGAATTACAGCCACTAGAGCCAGTCCCACAATGAGCTTTCCTTAGTATGTGCCATTTCAGTGTCTGTAGCTATTGAGGAGGAATCTTGCCCCTTATGACCTCATAAGGTCATAGATTCCAGATTTGAACTTTTATTTTCTCAAAGGCAGAGCAGGATACCCAGGGCCGGTTTACACCTATTGCCATTTCTAGCCACTGGGGGACCATAGGCAGGCTGGGGAAAAATCATATTAATGTTAAAAAAAAAACTCATACATTTTAATGCCATGAAAATTTCACTTTATGAGGTTTCTTAACATTAATATAATTTTTGGACAGTTAATGTTATATATGAAAGTGTCCCACAAAAAGTTAATTTCATAAAGTGTGCACCTATAGATTACATGTAAACGTACCTGTACAGGCCAGGTTTGTTCTGCAGTACGTGTGGATGGACCAGCTGTTCAAACAGACTGTACACGAGGATGGGCAGCGAGGTGAAGCAGATGTTGTACAGTGTCAGATAAACACTGTCGTACAGAGTCTGGGATGGACAGAGACAGCATTTCACTTAACACCAATCTATTAGCTGAAACTGACACATGCAAGTAATCTAACCTAACTTAAACGAAACAGGCCCAGAGCTGTCAGATACACAGACAAAAAAGAGCAGCAGTCATTTCTGAGGGCAGGTGTCATTTTTATCTAGGAGCAAAGTAATAACCTTAATCACAGAGTAAAACTTTAGCAACAGACTTAATGTAAATTATAGTTTGATAAATCATTTGCCATAAGTCCTAAAGCTGGAAACAGAGTAGTTTCAAGGCAAGTTTCCTTATTTAAATGTTAACAACTTTTAATGGCTCCCCACACAGAGTAAAATGTATGACTGAATCTCAATGAAGTTTGGCTTTTGGAGCATTTTGAAACTTATAAAGTATATAAAATTAAAAAATGTTAATCAAACTGCCGTATCACAGAAAGAAACCTTTGGTATCTTTAAAAATGCATTATGGGATGTCAATGACAGACTGCACAACATTAAAACCACAAAAAAAATCTACAATGCCATGAGCAAGTGGAGAGATAAAGATACTTACTTGTTGCGAAAACAGACAGAAGAACTGGTATAAAAACTGAGGCGTGATAAAACACACATTCTAGAAAAACAGAATGAAGGAACAAAACATTAAAAACATTGCAGTGAAAGGAGACATGCCTAAACAGTCTTGTTGAGCTCCTGGACAAGGAATGCATTTGAATTAAGAAATTAAAATGAGCAAGTCCAATGTTTTTAAAAGTCCTTTATACCTTTATTTATGTAGCACTTTTTAAAACACTGGATTATTCGCGTAAAACATTTAGTATGAAAGTAATAAAATTAAGTTACTTACCTTGTAGAAAAAGTACTGTACAAGCGTAGCTATTCGAATGTAGTAGAAGTGACCGTGGACCAGCAGAAGTTTAGCCAGGAACTTAAATCTGGCAATTGCATAGTCACTGTTTCTCACGGCCTGTCGACCCTCCTTACCCATGATACCTAGAGACCCATGAACACACATATATTGGAGGATACACGGCAGAATACAATTTAAAGACTTATACTGTTTGTGTGAGTGGAGGACAGGGGGTGTGTGTGTGTTTACCTATGCCTACGTGAGCTTCCTGTATCATACTGACATCATTGGCTCCATCCCCAATAGCCAGTGTGATTGGTTTCTCCGGGGAAGTTTTAAAAAGACGCACCACCTGGACATAATAAAGTAACATTGACATCTGGACACAAGGGTAATGTATTTCTATCGGTGTGTGTGTGTGTGTGTGTGGCAGAGGACTGGTACCTTCGCTTTCTGCAGCGGGGCCATGCGGCAGCACAGCACAGCTGAGCAGTTTTTACACACTTCCATAAAGAGCTTCTCGTGTTCCCTCAACGCTAGGGAAAGACTGGCCCCATCCACAACTAAACCATGCTGTATAACATGGTCCTCTTTTATCCTGGAAAAAAAAATGAAGAAGAGCGAGTTAGAAAAGAACAGAACATGAGGAAATAGAAAGGGAGAGGAAATAACTAGTATCAACTACTACAATCTATTGTAGTATACAACAGATTGTAGTATCTATAATGGCGCATGTTAAAATCCGGTGCTAATATGGCACAGGTGCCAGGTATCTATTGGATGGTATAGCAAAGCATCGTTACGGTGCCACCTAAATGTCTGCGCTGCTATCTGATGCTCCAAAACAGATGTTAAAGGTAACAGAACCATCGCTGCACATCACGCTAGTTAACACTAATAACACAATACACTTGGCAGCAGGTAACGTTAGCCTTCTGTTAGCTACAGTAGTGACTGGATTAAACACGGTTAAAATGCTGACTACTAAACGGTGTAAAAGTGTGACTGTATTTTACAGTAGAGGATTCCAACACCGGGACATACAACCGTCTGCCACTAACTCTATGAGTTGAAAGACACAAACTAGCCATATGGTCACTGCTGTTAATATAATAAAGATTGCCTTACCTTTTTCTCATCTGTTTTTGTCGTTTAACAGCAATTTTCAGGTGAAAGAAGTAATTATTGTTATTGCGTTTTTAATCATTTCACTTTCCCCCTTTTTTGTGCTGATCAGAAAATTGATCCGATCCGTGACTTAAAATCTTGATCTGATCCGGTAGTTTTGTGATCAGATGCAACGGAGAGGGATGGGGTATTATACTGCAATCTATTCTCTCATTGTTTCATTATTAAATGTGTGGTATAGTTAAATAAGAAATTAACTGCTCCAAATATAGGCAGTTTAAAACATGGCAACCGTTTTGTCAATTTTGGCAACCAAAAACTGATGCCTGGTTGCCAAGCCTGGCAACCACTTTAAAAAGATAGCCTTTATAAAATTAACCAAAGCAAGTCAAGTCTGTTCCGATTTGTTTGCTGAATCTCATGAAACGGCAGCATTTTCAGCCTCTCAGACTACTTCCTCATTTTCTTGCAGAAAACTGGCCTCTAGAAAACGGAACAGTATTCTAAAGTTTCATGTAAATCATAAAAACAAATGTCAGGACCAACTAATTAAGGTCCTGAAATTAATCAAATTAAATGGTATATAATTAAAACAAAACTCTTAATGTAAAAGTTAATGAGCTTCAATGTTATCGGAATACAAGGCTGAATGCATTTTAAGACGTTTATATTCTTAAGTCAAAAGTAAAATCACAAACACACTCACCTCCTGGCCAATCTGCGGAGCTGCTCAGCACACTCGTTATCAGAACGTTGTTGCAGAAGCTCCAGGATATTCATGGTCCTGTGGAAGTGGCCACAGGACAGGCTGACGCTGACGGCTGTCTCATGTTTGTCCCCTGTCAACACCCATACTTTGATCCCTGCCAGCCGCAGAGCCTCAATGGTCTCCTGGACTTTGTCTTGGAGCCTGAGAGAAACAGGGGAGGGAAAGAAGATAAACCATGTGCTGTATATGCACCTGTCCAGTGATCCCGATATATATAATTACATTAGATCAATTCCCAGGTAACATATATTAAATGTTGTTTTAGACTTGTTGTGGGTCGGGTAATGAAGCTAACTGGCTTTTAAACCTGGTGTTTAATTGCTGTGGTTCTAATGTGGTCAAGCCACAGAGGCTTGTTAGTAATTCAATATACCTATTTGGAGATTGACAATAACTCGACATTTTGTAAAGCTCCTTTTAATAGACAGGTGAAGTCTGTAAGAATGTAAAAACCTGGTTTAAAAAAATAAAAAATAAAATAAAATCACATTCACTATAGTTAAATAAATAGGGAATCACAGAGTTCTTCAACAGCAACACATGAAACTAAAGGCTCTTGGCATGCATGTTTGATGAGAGTAAAAACTGGCTCTGAAATTGGGCGGCACTGATGTTTTAAAGAATATTATCCTATTTTTAACCCCAGTTAATATTCCTAAAGGATGTTAAAATATTATGAGTATGATCTAACATGGCCATGTCTGTCAGCTTAATGCTATTCATATCAGGCTCAAAACAAAGATAACTTCTTGTCTCATCTTCTATTATAGAGGATATCTTTTGATTGGAACCATGTGTGCCTGAGGAGGAATTCATTTCAGATACAGCACGAGAAAAAAAAAAGAGAGATAAACGGAGAGGGAGAAGGGAGAGGCTTATGTGAGGAACAGATGGTGAGTGGATGCAATCACTTATCACATCATTGAGCTTCTCTGGAACTAATGTTGATGACTCTTTCTCCCTGCTGACTATACATTGTTTGTTTGTTAAAGATTCTCCCGCCTCTCTGAAGTCAAACTATTTTTAATTCACATAGCTTTAACGGTTATTTACTGTAACATTAAAATCTTTAGTTTGATTGTCTATTTTTAACTTCTCTAGCCCCAAGCAACTCCCACCTTTATTGAGGGTATGGGCAAAAAGCTAGATTTTTTAGTAGACTAAGAGTCTACAGCCAAGCTAGCAGCTAACATTTGCACTTTGTGTTTAGCACTAAACACAAAGCAACTGAGGCCAATGAGATTGTAATTAGTTTTGCAAGTCTGGTCATAAACTAAAGTATTTAAGTATAATTAAAACGACAATGGCACTAGATGATAGGTCAAAAGATCACAGAAATTAATATTTATCTTCTGGTGAGCTTGACTGCTTGAACCCAATTATATGGCAATCAATCCAATAGCTGTCAAGACATTTCACAAAAAAAAAGTCACCCTGTTGGTGCGGTTAGCAGAAAAACTCAGAAGATCACCAAAGTCAGCAGGCCAGACTTCTGGGGACCATAAAGTCCACCAAATTCATGAATATCTATCTGATAATTGTTCAGATATTTCAGTCTGGCCCAAAGTGGAGGACTGACCAACGTTCAGACCAACATTGCCATCCATACAGCCATGTTGTTAGCGTGGCTTTAAATGCACTAAAATGTCAATCTAGAGGCACATTACATAATGGAAATAAAACGTGGGAATAAAACATGTTTTAACAACACATGATAAAAAAAACGTATGTTACATCATTTGACATACTGTAGGTTGGATATCATTGTAATTGGGAAGTTAAGTGAATTTCAGATGATAGACAATCACCTATACCATTTAGTGGCTTTAAATTTAACGCCAGTAGCTATACTGTACTCAGAAGCCAGCAACTCTTGATTCTGAGTCAACTTCTTCCTACTGTATCCATTAGTTAATACACATCGTACTGTACAAACATTACTATATTAAAGGCGAGCAAACAGGGTAACCTAAACAAATCCAACACTACATTGTGCTACTGCTTTCTGGTTGGAATGAACTGATAAGATGTCTACTTGATGTCAAAGACATAAAAGGATGGGATCTTGTTTTCAGGAGGGGCAACACCAATATATTCAAGTGTATTTGTTTGTCACCCTACTTGTCCTCAACCCCCGTTGCTCCTAGCAGATGCAGGTCTCTCTCGATGTAGCTGAAGGCCTCCTGCAACCTCTCCTCTCTCTGCTGCAGTGCAGTGCGGGCAGCGTTCAGATGGCTGTCCACATCAATGTACTCCTCTGGGCTGAAGTGGCGACACGCTACAACCAAGGTTCGCAGACCTTTCTAAAGTGGGAGGAGCAGGGTGGGTGGTGGGTAGAGAATAAACAGGAGACATGAGTCAGAATATAAGAAATATGAAATATTTAAGAACAATGAGAGGGTAAAATAATAGAACAATGAGAGGGTAAATGTGAGAAAGTCAAGAAGATGTGGGTAGGAGAAGAAGAGAATGAAAAGTGAGATATATGGAAGCAGAGAGAGAAAGAACAAAAAAACTAATTATTGGAGTTTGGCTTGAAATCACGGAACCAGCCTTAGGGTTAGACGTCCACAAATAAACCCAGTCCAGAACGCCGACTCCTGGGTTCTGACGTCCGATGACATGATTTGGGGGGCGGATTTGTGTTTGTGTATGTGGCTGTTATGGTGACGAATTTACAGTCTAATAGAACACAGAGCCAAAAGTAATCACTTCAATGCTGGGAAATGCCAGGCCTACAGTCACAGAGACAAACAATTCTGCACATATGGACCAAGAGGCAATACAGAGTCAGCTATTTGAAGGTTTCATTATGAGGTGCCTTTTTTTAACTGTGTTAAATTAAGTTTATTTAATGTGTCTCAAAGGTCTGCTTGTCTACCCTCCTTCGTATAGGTAAAATACCAATTATGAGCCATATTGATTTAACAGACTGTCACAGGTAGAGTATGACTTACCACAAATGGTACATTTAATCTAAAAGAATAAGACATGCAAGTTGATCAAGTGTAGCGAACATATCAGCAACTCCTTTGACTACAGATTGTATGCACGTTCAGAGAAAATGTTATGAAATGTATATGATGCGAATTAGCTGACCACGCCACACTGGAGAACCTACTGAGACAACATACACAATTAAAAAATATTTTGCAGTTTTTTCCTTCTTTATTTCTCACCAAGGCAAATTCGTCTACATGCAGTCTCGTCTTTTCTATCTCTCCACTGGTAGTGAAAGGCAAGATGGCCGACTCTGCACCCTTGGTGAATAGCACTTGGCCTCCTTGAAAGCCAACACAGCAAGCAGAAAGTGTGTTAACTAAACATATAGGAGAACAAAAATACATATACGTTTGAGAAAATACTATAGATCTGATTAGAAACTGTACATTTGTACATAAAATTAACACTTGAAAAGCCTTAACATATATTTCCACTCAAAACATTTTTCAATTACATTTTTTTCTTGTCTTATTAGCTTTTATATTTAGGCTGTCATGCTTTTTGATCTCCAGTCTTCTGTTTGACCATAAAATCAATATGATCAAGTCCTGATTGTTAATTGCTGCGGTCAATATTTTGTTAACAATGCTAAACATACTGTGTAAGGTAAGGTAAGGTGGAATTACCTGAGGGAGTCTGCAGTATGACGCTCATCCTCCTGCGGTCAGAATCAAACTCTAACACATGGAGCAGTTTGTATCTGAGAGCAAAGAGAGACACTTGTGTTGACCTCACTTTGGACTCACAGACAGACAGACAAGACCATTTCTTTCATTCACTGGTAGCTTACACAACCGTTAGTCTGCAGTCTAGATGTCATATTCTTTTTGCATGGGTATTTGTTGTTTAAGAGATTCACAGGGTTAGACGTACTTCTCTGATTTGCCAAATGTTTTGATCTCCATGGTATCTCCACTGCTGCAAGCAAAGGCCACTCCGATCCTGAGGAAAAACAGACCGCAGTTAAACCTAGAATTCTTTGGAAAATGGACATTCCTTACCCAATTTTAATGGCAAGTGCAAAGTGGTAGGGTGTCAGTGCGCATGCGTCAACGTGCATGCAGCCTGTTGCAGTTGCTTCGTCTTCTTACTTTTAACTTTTTAACAGTCTTTTTGTTTCTTAAAAGTGTGATTCTTGGACTTTAAGTCATAACTAAACCACACTCTCAAATCATGCGAGTTGGGAGAGTATTGGAAAGCCACGGCACCGTCGCGCAGCTACTTCATGACTGCTTTGTTAACACCCCGGGACCATCTGATTGCGCTGAAGCCGAACAGGGCGCCGAACAGGGCGCCCCGGCCCACAGACATAACCCACTGAAATCTGGAAGAGGACATATCGAGGATGCAGAGGAGGAACGAAACGGCGAGGGAAGTGAGAGGGGTCCAGACAACGGAGACTTAGGAGAAGGAGATTGTGTCTGTGTCTCTCCTCTCGCATTATGGGCAAAGTGAGGTCACTGGCTAATAAGATGGACAAACTAACAGCGTTAGCCCAGAGTTAGAGTGTAGTTTAGCGTGCTTCACAGAGACTTGGCTACACTCTGATATTCCTGACCACAACGTCTCCATCGACGGTTTTCAGACTGTTCGGGCCGAAAGGGACTGCACCAAGAGCGGTAAGTGTAAAGGCGGGGTCTTGCCACTCTAGTTAACAACAGATGGTGTAATCTCGGGCACATTACGGTTAAACAGCATATCTGTAGCCCGGACATTGACCTCCTTGCAGTGGGACTCCGGCCATATTATCTGCAACGGGAAATTTCACGTCAGCGCCGTTGCAGTTTACATTCCACCCTCTGCCAACCTGACATCGGCATGTAACGTCACCCACACCGCCATTGCTAAACTCCAGACTCAACACTTGAGTGCCTTCATAGTGATCTCGGGTGACTTCAACCATGTCACCATGACCACCACTCTAACCAACTTCACCCAGTATGTGAGCTGCTATACTAGAGAGGAGAGGACCCTGGACCTGCTGCATGAGGAACATCACTGGCTTCAGACCAACTGGCAGCAGAAGAGATGAAGGCAGCTTGGACAAGGCCAACAAACTTAATCTGTTCTTTAACAGATTTGATGCTCCTGCGCCTGCCCTTTCCCCATATTAAACCAACTGCTGTCTCACCCCCAACCCCACTACACCCCCATCTCTGTATCTTGCCCTCCTCCTGGGTGATCTCTACTCCCCTCCATCAGGCTCTCAAGTTAACACCTCTCTCCAGCCTGATCTTTTACATTTACATATTCCTTTTACATTTTAAGCATTATTATGTAATTGCTGCACATTTGCTCCAAGCATTTGGAGCAAATGCACTAGGTTCTGAGACGTCTATTTTCAGTGCAACGTCTGAGACCCAGTGTCTACCAAAATACAGACTACTCGCTTTGCACTGCCTGATTTTTTCAGTTTGTACTTCTACTCCTATCTGTACAGGCAAAGCAAATTTCAAGGTCAGGAAAATAGCAAACAGTGGGAGGAGCACAGCTTGTGCTGTTGCGCCACAAAGAAAACGAAACGAAAACCTCCTGAATCAGTTATTAATCTTCATAAGGGTCATGGAGGGACGGTGCTTACAGTTTATGACGTGTTTTTTCTGTGTGGAAAAAGGTGGAACATCTTACAGAAATGCAGGTGAACAAATACATGACCAAAACTCTAAACAAGGTGATAAAATGTAGGACCTCCTTGTTGTGAAGTGACTAAACACTTTCATTTCACTACCAAGCAAATCAGACATTTTTTGAACAGAATACAGTGCCAAAATATGTAGCGCAATATGTTTAGTGTAATCTGACCAATGGTGTCACATTCCAGTTAAATTGTGTTGTAACATTAACTGAGAGTTATATGTACGTTATATTTACAAGTGATTATTGAGGTTTTATTTCCAACTGTCTCCTTTCGGTTCAAATCAATACAGATATACTGTCAGTGGCTCAATGGAGCATTTAGGCACTGGGTCAAGGGTGCAGCCCTTCACAGCAAGACTAAATCAATTTGATGGTATGAAAACTACATTAAAGATAACTGACTCCATGCACCATGAAGCCTGAATGTTTGTAAAACAACAGTCTGAAAATTAAGAGGAGCGCTACATAGCCACAATTCTTAATTATCAGTTTACCATTGTTTTCTTGTAGAACTAGAGAAGTGTTGCAGCTTCCCCTTTTTATCAAACAGTATAGTAGCTCACTTTCAATTAATGTTTTTTCCCCTTCTGAGCCATCTTCCCCACAGACCTGCTTGAGGGTTTTCTACCACTCCCTGGACATTACATTGTTGCCTGCTCTATATTTCTGTGACAATAAATTGAACAAGAAAGTAAGTGCCTCTTTCTATTTAACCTCCACATCCTCCAAATATATCAATGTCACTTAGCAGCTGAAACAGTGAGGTAGTACAGCAAGTAGAATTTAACATGTCAACAGCCAGGATTTATATTGGTGCAATGGTCAAGAAATGGCGTATATATTATAAATGCAGTGCTTTCTGGTGTTTTGTTTCCTTGCATCATTGGACAGTGATAGACTGGGAAAGTAAAAAAGTAAAGACTGGAATTCACACATTTCCTGAGTTGTAACACATTTCCTGAGTTGTAACACACACACACACACACACACACACACACACACACCTCTTATGAAAGTACTGCATATTGCCACAATACACATGAAGATGGGGGCAATTTCCTTCTCTCAACCTCACCTTTGACCGACTACTGACTCGTCTGACTTGTCATAAAAATAACAGTGACTGTTAATGCTGGATAATTAAACAACAGAGTTATGTCCCAAATCTCCCACATCAAAAAAAACAAAAAACTGTGCCACCCCTACAAAGTTGTCCAGACACAGTGGCTTAACAGTACAAAATGCCAATACTACAACCAAATGAATGTTGCTGCTTCTGATTTCCGGTATTATGTGAGGCACGTGTTAAATGGGATTAAGAGGTGATGGTTGGTAGAAACAGCGTGGACAAGGCAGGACGAATTAACCATCTTAGCAGGTTCTTCAACCTATGCACTAAATTTAAATAAGAGAAGTCTGTTGAAGAACTTTTAATGTAACCTTACCTCTTTGTGGCCTCTACTAAAGCTTTCTCGTCCGGTGAAGAGGCGTAGTATTCCATGTGATTGGAAGAGAAACCGTTCGCATGGGAAAATGGGTCTCCTCCTCCAACCAGGCAGTCTGGCTGGTCATAGCTGATATGAACCGTGTGACACAATGACACTGCCTTAAGAAATAACAATTCCTCACCAATCTGGATGGAGAGACAACAGGAGGGATGAGAGAGGAAGAGACACCATCAATTCTTATTCTGTAGAGTGACACACTGTATGTCATTTTAAAAATAGGTCAGATGTGATTCAGCGCCACAGAATCCGGTTGATGTGGGTAAAGTGAACATTGTATGATTGTAAATTTTGTGCATATGCTGTTACCTAAAATAAATCGTATCAATTAGCTGTGCAATCACAATGATCACAATAAGCATTTTGACATTTGACAAAGGATTACATAAAAAGCAAAAAGCAGTCCCTAAGTTAATTAAGTCATATTTTATGTCAGCAGTGAGAACTACAGTGTGTGTGTATAGATAGATAGATAGATAGATAGGAAGATAGATAGATAGATAGATAGAGTATATGAGTTACCAGGTGAGGCATAGAACCATCAGGTGAATCGTCAGTCATTCCTTCTGGTACCAGTTTACCGTTGACTTCGCGGTACTTGGTTCCATTAATTGAACACTCACGAAACAGCATCTCATTTTCTGTCAGCGTCCCCGTCTTATCTGTAAACACATACTCCACCTAGGTAACACAAACACAAAGATGTACACATAAGTTGAGTATTATGTAGTTGAGTAGTAAATGTGAGGAAGAGATCAAGTTCCCTTTCATATTCTTGCTATATCCAAAATAGACATATTTATTGCAATACAATGTACATTATAAAACATACTACATAATATCTACGGGAAAACGTTTTTCAGGCAAATGTGTATGTGAGTGATGTATGTACTGATGTAGTGACTTATGTATAAGTTATATGAAACTCTTGCTCTTTGCATGCGCTCCTGCACTTCCATTCCATACCTGCCCCAGCTCCTCATTGAGGTCAGAGGTGTTGACCTGAGCTTTCTGATCGCTCTCCTCGTGGTAAAGGTCCAAGTCCCAGCCAATGAAAAAGGAGCCCAGAAACTTTTGCATCTCCACAGTAACGTAGAGCGAGATAGGGATGATGAAGTTGTAGAGGACCAAAAACGCCAAGAAGTCTGAGATGAACTTCAAGATCTAAAGAAGGATCAGAGTAAATTTAATAAAAATCGTACACAAGAGGAGGGCAACAAAATAAGGATACGAGTGAAACAAAATGCAAGATAAGCCAATGTTACCTAAACTTTAGGGTAACAAATTGAAACAGTTTGAATTAAAGTTGCATGCAAGATAGAGAGTGGGTGAAAGAGAACAGAAAAACAACTGAGGATAAAGGGTACAAAAAAAAAAATATGGGAAGTTTGTAAAAGACCTAAAAAATCCTCAAAACCTTTAAAAAATGTTGTCATCTGATTCGTTTAAAATAACTTTTCAAGTGTTTGGCAAATGATTTTTGTATTTAATCTCAGCTAAAATTGGCCATGTTCCATCAGATATGAAAATACAGAAATGCACTTGGCAATGTTGTTTTCAACGTAATTTTGTCAAATGGAGGAAAAGATTAAGATGGCAAAAGATTTTTGCTTAATGCACAGACACAGCCACACATAATGATCACTGATCTTTCTAAATTAAAGCAGGCAGGGCAATTTATTCCCATTATGGACGAAATGACATCACGTGACAGGAAAGAAAAGTGAGAAAGACCACAGAGAGTATCAGCAGCCATACAAAGGACACGTATATGACATGTTATACCTGGAGCTCTAACAGAATAAAACAAATCAATTTCTCTTATTTTGGACTTGAATATTGTAATCATTAGGCCTCACATTTAAAAAATAATTTTGAAGAACAGGTAAATTCCCTGGGGAAAGTATATAGCTGTGATGTGGAGACATGCAGTCATTGGTAAAGGGTAAACACTGTAACGGGGCAGGAGCGTCTCAATACATAGAGGCTACTGTTCTCTCTGAATGATTAGTGTTGGCAGGTAGGCAGATAGGCATAGAGGCCAGCAGATTGTACCCATGAAAGGCATTTCCTCTCTTAAGCCTTGTCACAAAATCTAAAGACACCAACACCGCCCTTCCAGCATCCTTCTAGGACTTTGTGTGTATGTGGTTTCAAGCGTGGGTTGTTCTTAACTAAACTCTCTCTATTAACTTATATTGGCAGTAGAGAGAAAAAGCCCATTATTATTTGGTGTGGGAATTAAAGGGGAGAAAAAGAAAGAATGCGAGACAGAAGTGGAATGTTGACTAAAATCTCTTATCTCTGGGGCTCATAGCCTGCACCACTTACAAAAGGAAAATCAATATGAATACATTCTGGTGCCCAATGCGAAGAAGACTTACCGGACTGCTGTTCCTCTCCTGTTCAGTCTTTTGGTTGTAGAAAGGCTCTTTCCAGTTTTTCTCAACTTCCCAGGCATACTTCAAGATAGTGCTGAGGACGGCCTCAAACAGCAAGATGCCCAGGTAGATGATTAGGAAGGTGTTCATGGACCTAACACAGGAAGATATTTTTAAAGTTGTGTGTTAAGTTATTAAATATTTTGGAATATTTTGCTTACATTGAAAATGCTCACTTCTCTACTGCAGAGCGTTTCTGGGATTTGCACTTATAGTTGAGGGCCATCTTGGACTCCATTCCTGTGTAAACAGCCACACCTGCAACAGCACAGTCGGTTAAAGTATTACATCCAGATTATGGGTTATTAGACCATTATGCTACAGATGAATTGCACATGAAGTCATGAGAACATAACACACCTAAAACAAAAATACACAGACAAACTAGAGCCATAAAAGTCTTTGGTTGACATAATCAAACCTCAGGCAAATGATAATAATTGGCCTGTCCTACCCATATTGTCAACTGTGCTTGGGTTGTCTGTATCCCAGCTGCGACTGGCTGTGTCACCTCTCTATCATGCTTCTAACATCCACTGGAATCATTTCAGAAGCAACCTGATCTTAAGCCTATGTCTTTCTCTCTCAACTTTCCATTGTAAAAAATAAGTTATCCCCCTGGCTGCTCCCCTCTCAGGTGGAGGTCTTGCTTTTGCAGGACCTTTTTTTTTTTTTTTTAATTCTACCTACAATGACTCACCAAAAATCTCTTTGGTATTTTTCAACCTGGCTCCTCGCAGCAGCAAATTTTCTGGACCCAGCGGTCTGACATAAAAGCAAACAAAAACAACATAAATATAGAGAAAGATGCATTTAACAACAGTCTATGAGGATCATACATCTTCTGCATATGCAAATAATCATTTGAATTTTGCTGCTCATTTTGGTCTTTTGGTGGCATAGTAACCCATTGTTGATAACATATCTGGGATAGTTTAGTCTCTTTAGGCCGGTGTGTAGGTAATTTTGTAACATTTTGTAATCCTCTGCTAAAAGGACATTACATGAACAACTATGGCTACGCAGATATGCTGTCATGTTTTACCCTCAACTACTGTCCCATTTTATTTGTCTGATGGTGTAACCTTGGTAGCAGTACACAAATTAGAAGGCCCTGTATCCATATCATTGGGGTGTCTGTTTAGCAGTGCCTTCAGCTTATCCAGAACACATAATTATTAATTTAATTTAATAGCCAAAGCAGCTGGACAAATCTGGTCTCACCTGACAATCTCCTCTCCATGCTGAGTCACAGTAATCCGACCGACAAACCTGGAAAACACCAAAGGCATTTTAGTTGAGTGGTGTGAGAGAGACAGTAACTACGTTCACATGCACACAGGAAACCAGGCTACTGGGTGAAATCTGGAAATCTCAGGATTTACATGCATTTTAATAACATAATATTATATCATCATCGAGAGCGACAGCGACTAAGAAAGGTGGACGGAGAAAACTGCCACCGAAACAAACTGCCTGATCTAAATATAAACTGATCGATCCTGAAGTAGCCAGCTAAGACAGACAAGAGGAAGAGTGGTTGTTTATATACAGTCTATGGCTTTTAAAGCGGGTTCTGGAGACTTCTAGGGGTCTTCGGGGATCCCAGAAAATTGAAAATTATCCCAGAAAATTGAGTGAAAATCATCTGTACTTAGTTATTTAGTTAGTTACGATTAAAAAGGAAAATCTAGAATAAAAGAATAAGCACAAACGTTTTCCTATATGAGGATTCAAAAGGCAGAATCGTTTTTTCTAATGTACTAAAATGTGTTTACCAGAAGTATCCTTTGCTTACTGTACATGCTTGGTATATACAAGCACATTGAGTTTACACTTGTTATATGAAATGAGCTAAAAAAATTAAATTGACTTTACACTGGACATCTCATGCTCTCATCCTAAAGAAGTGTGTATAAACAAGTGCTAACTACCTGTACAGGTTGGTCATGCGCTCATCCTAAAGGAGTGTGTATACACAAGTGCTAACTACCTGTACAGGTTGGTCATGCGCTCATCCTAAAGAAGTGTGTATAAACAAGTGTAATAACACTCATCCTAAAGGAGTGTGTATACACAAGTGCTAACTACCTGTACAGGTTGGTCATGCGCTCATCCTAAAGGAGTGTGTATAAACAAGTGCTAACTACCTGTACAGGTTGGTCATGCGCTCATCCTAAAGGAGTGTGTATACACTAGTGCTAACTACCTGTACAGGTCGGCTTCTGGTTGTTGACACTCCACCACAGCCTGCAGGGACTCCAGTTGGGACACCGACTGACACACTGCTGTCTCTGCCACAGAGTAGTGAGTCTAGATACATATGCAACAAATAAACACAGTTTAAAGCTAATGAATGGGACACATTGTTTAAAATTGTACAAATTTACGTTACAGTTTATCGCACTAAAGAACAGATCTACAGTTAAAACAAAACACTTTTTATTCATAAAACAACTGGTTCAACTGTTCAGTTGCAGCTGCTCTGCAGGGGAGGAGGCAGCAATTCAACTGTTGTCCTGACCAAATGAAGGAGGGAGAGTGTCAGAGTAGGGTAAATGAGAGGTCTATCTCTACAGTAATCACCTATTCATGCAAACCCACACTTGCAAAAATGATGTTTTGAACAAATGTTTGAGTAACACATGGGAGAGCAGCACTGCAGTGCATCTACTGCAAAATCTGTTCTCCTATGAGAGTAACATGGTCCAGTGGGAAAATGCAGCATGCTCATCAGCCGCCTTAAATAGCTGACATTGTTACCTTGACTTCACATCTTTGAATGCATCCCTGTGTCGACTCTATTTGGGACCACTGTTGTCTAAATCTCTGACACCCAACATATTCTGACCCTGAATAAAACAGCTGAGCTCTCTTTGCCAAACTTGTCATACTGTATATATTTGGTCAAATAAACCTGGTCCAATAATACTGTAGCTACTGTATTTTTGGCAGGCTGGGTTCAGGCACTCCTAAAGAGAAAGAATATGAATGTGCTTCTGCAGTATTATTGTACTATAAAGCACAGCGCAAAAACAGCTGCAGCTGACAGCAATTTATATACATATCAAAAAGTGCAAAGATTGTTCAAACCCATTTCTAGGTCAACACTAAAAACACACCATGCTGTATAATTAAACTAACAGAAGCAGCAACATCTCATTAGTGAGGCAATTTAGCAGCAAAGCCTCTGGCAAGACTGTGAGAGTTAGAGAGGTGAGCAGAGGACTTTCTAAATACAAATTAAGATGTATTATCATATCCAAGCCATTTAAAGACTTATTCAGATCAACACACATAGGCTGGCATTAGTTGGCTTGTCGAGGTTGCAGTTTTGAATCCCTGAATATGTCTCTATCTAATAAGGCACGCACGCACACCTTAAGGTTGGTCTCTCCATCGAGGCTGGCTGTGGTGATGTGGCAGGTGCCATCTCCACGATCTGACGACAGCAACGCCAGGTCAGCTGGGAACGTCTCATCCTTAGCCACACGAACAATGTCCCCCACCTGGATGGACAGGCAGAAAAACACACAGAGACGCAAGCGTACTTATTCTTGGTCTGAATTTTTATATTTGTTCTTTTATGTTTTACTTCTATTAATTTTGTACAAGACCAAAGTGGAAACACAGTTTCTCAACTTAATGTTAAGAAAAGAACGTTATTTACCAAAAAATATAACATATAGATGTTTCTAATTTGGTTTTCAGAACAAATGATTTACAGAGCAGATATGTACAGTATGGGTTAGCAGAAAATAAACTCACTCCTGTTGACAAGGGGCGGTGTAAACAATATCAGGGCTCAATGCTAACTTTTAAAAGTGGTTGCTTTTGGTTGCCAAAATTGATTAAATGTTTGCCATGTTTTAAACTGCCTATATTTGGAGAAATTAATTTTGTATCTAAGTATACCACATATTTTAATAAGGAAACAAAGAAATAATGGCTTGCAATATAATTTCCCATCCCTGTCAAGTAGGGGTGCAACTGATCACAGAACTCCTGGATCGGATCAACTTTTGTATTCATGAAAACAGCAAAATTTCCAAACGGCTTGTTTGGTGAATTTTTTTCCAAGTAGCTCTTAGTCTCGGCCCCCTTTTCCCTAACAGATAGGTCTGACCCATATGTGGAGTTTGCTGGGGGGCAATTAGTGGAATTAAGTCAGGCATGACCATATATTTTTTTAAATAACACAAAACAACTAAATAGTGGTAGTTAATACATCTGATTTCATTAACTGCTTTAGTAAAAGAAATATTACCTGGCAGACGATAGGAGCAGCAGGATGCAAAAAACAAAAATTACTGTTGCACTAGTCTGGGCATCTTGCCGGGCAACATTGTAATAAAGCTTTCCTAAAGACCATTTATGTGTTTGGAGAAGCATCTCAACAGACTGTAGGTTGAATTTAAGTGCCGGGGCATTTCACCATCTGTCTATTGCGTTCCAAGACAACGTGCTGCAATTGGATTTCATAAGAGCAAATTATTAAATGTTAATGCATGTTTGTTTTGTCCATGTGTTCGTGCTGTGTTCCCCAAGTGGTAGGTCTCAGCAGCTACAATGAGATTTTTTTTGGGCTCAAATGTCAAACTCTGCCTATGCCTTTAGAGGGCAGTAGCAAAGATTATAGAGTGAATGTGATACCTATGCTGAAATATACAATGACTGAGGAAGCCTTGTGACGAGTAAATAGCAACCAGCTCATTGGTTGAATTTGTTATTACCCATAGTGCTTTGTTGAATGGTCTTAATGTTTTATTGTTTTATTTCATGTGAATAATAGTTTACTAGAGGAGTAACTTAGTATATGAAGTAATGCAGGAAGTGTGCATTTAGTTTCCATGCTTATTGTGTTTCCACAACAATGTTAGTGAGTAAATCTACTAAAAATGGCCACCATAACAGTGGAACATGACCTATTTCTTCTGTAAAGCTGTGCCTGTGTTTGGATCTCTCCTCTTACTCTCCACGCAGCCCCGGCCCCATAAACACACACAGCCCCTCAGCAACATGTAGAGACACAGCGGTCCACACTTCTGACATTTGTCCACAGTTTTAATTGTTAACACAGCTGTATATTGTTAAACATGAGAGCAAAACCTGTATTTGTACCAGTGTTTCCACTGATAACGCTCTGCTATTGCGGCGGCCACGGCAAAAAACACAGACGTTATTGAATGCAACTAACTTCAGTTGGTAATAGCGTGTGAGGCTGAGCTGCTGGACCTGGGCCAGAGATGTGACCCATGGCCAGAATATCATAGTTCATAAAAATGCAGTGCAGTGATGATACAGACATTTCATACACACGACGTGTGTAACTCTGCTGACCTCCCATTCAACCCGTGCTGGACCCATTCATAATGAGTCAACTGTCACTCTGTGAGTAGCATCCGCTTCAGTCCATTGCACCCCCCCCCCCCCATCTCTTTTGATCAGTGTTATTGTTGTTAAAAACAAGTGAAGGAGCTTTCTCAGAGATATACTGTATATTATATATATATTTTTTTTTTCTTATATATCCTAGGGTATTTATTTCAGATTATTTTCATGTAAACATGTAATGAAGCTGTATATTTTCAATATGGGAAGGAAACCCTGTTTGTACATTTTATTTTAATCCCAATCTGTTTTAATAAAAGAGCTTGCGAAAAGTGGCTTTGACCTTAAACTGAACATTTAGTCCACCATGTAAAAAAAATATAATAATAATTAAAAAAAAAAATAGGAGGTATATATCATGTATCGCCATTCAGCCAAAAAATACAGAGATATAATTTTTAGTCCTGGACTAGATCTCTAGCACAATATTGATGCACAATATGGATGTAAAAGCAGTTATAAATAGCCTATGTGATAATAAAATTTGTTTTGGTTAAAATCAACTAATAATCATGATAATTAATTGTGATCTCAATACTGATCAAAATAATTGTAAAATAATCATTTTGACCATAATCGTGCAGCCCTACCAGCAGTCTACATCCGTTGAGCCAGACTACAGATTGACTAAAGGACAACCGTTATTTAGGTTGCAAAGCTTTGGCTCCGGACACACTTGTTACAATGACTGAGAAGCCTGAGCTCTCAGGATTAGTTATGCACAGGCAACAGGCATAACCAGGCAGCAGACACCTCATCAGTAACAGGAGGACCCATTCATGATAACTGTTGGCTGTAAATATGCAAATAGCTCAAGAATTGGGTAATTCTGGCTGGTTAGAAAAATTACAAATAATGCTAACCAGTCCAATATGGACTATGTATGGGCATGAAACCAACAGTGGCATTTCTAGAGATTTGTGTACTGAAACAAATGCAACATTCACAGAAAATGTTCCATCACATTTGTGTTGAAAACTATGAACGCAACAGTTTCTTGCAATCGTACCATAGACAGAAGTTCTTTTCATTGACATCTTATATTACCTATTACACAGACTAGCTCTACAGACACACTATTAGCACCAGGAATTTGACACCCACGCTGAAGTTATTTATGGCTGTTGACTATGAGCTGCGTAAAAGCTATTTTTAGGTACTTCTGCCCTGTTCTTAAACTTGGACTAAGCTTTGAACCTGAATAACTAGTATAAGTTCCCCTAGAGTGTTGTTTTTGCCATCTTACCCTGATGTTCTTGGATCTTGTCTGCACCAGACTTCCACTGCGAACCACAAACACCGGAGCTCCATTCACCTCGTTGTCCGCTTTGTGTCTAAGCCAATCCTCGTAGCCCTTATGAAGAAATTCATTCAATAAGAAATCACATACAGCGATATAGCATTTTTGATCAACAGTGATGACGTGGTTCTGGCACAACTAGTCACTGACTAACTAAAGAGCCCAATAGGTGTTTAAGCTATTCCAAAAAACACACTTTTTATTTCAGTGCCAAGTTCATCACTGATTAGAGAAAAAAAAACCTCCCGCATCTACATTTACATAAATTCAACATTGTGACTTTTCAGCATGTAGAAGAATGGTTCAGGTTTTCCTAATCAATTTAATTTCAACTGAATACAAGTTGGATATTGAAGTCTCCCATTCAAACAATTAATCAAACTATAGTAATATTGCATGTAAGTCAGTTCCCCATTTTCAGCCCGACAAAGAGGAAGCCATCCTGTGCTTGTGTTCACCTGTTTTATGGCAGTCACTGTGATCACAAAAAAGAGAGGCAGGCCACTGGTGACTGGGGAAGTTGGGGTGTCTATCATTAACTGGAAAGACAAGTACAGAGACAAGTTTGCAGAGATTTCAATACATTGGAAGTGCAGCAGAAAGAATATGATACCAGAGACTCGGTAAGCACACTAGGAAGACAACAGAGAAGTAGTGGCTGATGTGTTAAACAGGAAACACATATAACTTCCCTCAGAGGTTAACTTCTAGTTTAGAATCTCACACACACACACACACACACACACACATACACACCTCAGCTTTACCAAGCTCACGTGAATCAGTAAAGAGCCATTTTACATGTGTAAAAGCCAACTTTTACACATATTTTACTAAATACTCCGGCGATACAAAATATGAAAACCAAAAGTATCATTATCTGCAAAAAGTATTCTACCTTGATGTACTATGTTTATTAATTCATTCATTAATAAACATATTTTTAGGCAGTTTTGCTGTTATTGGACAGTTGAAAAGAGAGCCTTTCTAGACAGAGTCATGTAGATTGCACTAGCTTCACTAGATAGGCCTAAATAAATTTGGAGAAGGCTGAATATATCCTACGTTAGCAGAGGTTGACTGATGCATAGTGAAGGCCTAACGCCTTGGGATGGCTGAAGACACACGTACTATTGAATGTGTGGGTGTATGTTTTTAATACAGAAGCAGACATGTCTCTATACTGGTCCCTAGAAGTGGATGAGTCACTGACTCACAAACACACATTTGTATTTAGAAAAAATGAGGTTGCATTTGACTCGTCACCATCTGAGAGAACATGCACCTGCAAAGAAGTGTGTGTGTGCATTTGTGAGTGTCATTACCTGTACAAGGAAGATAACAAGAAAATAGAAGTTGGCTATCCTTCTGAACTGCTCAAACAGATTCTTAGGGACAAAATTCCAAATTGTGTACTGAAAGAGAAAGAAAAAATATTTAGGAAAAAACTAAGAAAAGATTATTAAGCAGGGTATCTGGTTTTCAAAAGGTCATATTTGAAACCCCATGAATGCAAGATAGCATTGCATTAAAAGCAAATAAAATGTATACAAACAAATACATGAGGCATGTAAAACTAGCCTTTTTCTGAGTGTACTATAAAAGCACATTAAGTAAACAAATACCAAGAATTTGTTGATGAAGGATATTAAGTTGAACTATTTAGTACATCAGACACAAAAACTAGCTCGTCATATTGTCGTACTTATCCTGTTACTGCATAGCTGAGAAAACCATAGACTTCACATAAAATGAGTATGTAGCATGGCATTTGTAAATTGTGATTTTGACATAAAAGTATTTTGGTAAGCGGTAAGGAGTACTGGGAAACACATTCTTCAGACTGCTGTTTCACTCTTACACATCAATTCATCACTTCCTGTGCATGGTCTAGAAAGAACAGCTGATAGAAGAAAGGTGTTTTTTTTGCTTTCAACATACTAATGTAAAGTTTATCACGTTAATTAAAAGCTCCACCTAGAATAATCTTATTTGAGCAGTTTATGTCTCTTAAATGCATGATGTAAAATCTATTTAATTCTGACCCAGGTGACTTAACCCTCCTGTCAATCATTTAACCAAGTGCCTAATCAATAGCCGTCATCCATGCTAGTGGCAGGCAGCGGCCTCTTTGGAGTATTATCCTTAAGTCCTGTTATTCTTCCAATTGACCTACTAATCCCCTCACCAAAACAAAACGTTTTTGTCTGAGTTGATCCTGTTATTAACAAATCATGCTTATCTCGATCCCACCAGACTAGACTCAGAGCTCCAGATACATTTTGTAACACTGGTCAAGCTGCCAGAAGTCAGTTTAGAGTTTCTTTTTCAGTTTTCTTTCCTTCAGCCATGGTTGCTGTCCAGTTTTGTGTGTAAAGTGTTAGTAACGTGTTACAGTAACAAAACTACTTTTTCAGGTAAAAAGTAGTGTAACGCACTTTACCTGAAAATTTGGTTACGAAGCGTAGTTCCTTTTTCAATTTGGCGTAACGTTACTTTTCCCAGGGACAGATTGAACAGCGATACTGCCTTCTCAGCTGCACGCTCACAAGCGCCACCCGGCACGTAACAAAGGCTTGTAGCAGAGCAATCATGGCAAGGGAGAAGCAGCAAACGCTAACTTTTGATAGCTTTGTGGCTTTTTGCTGGACGGGGCTTTCAGCAGAGAGCTACGTGACACATGCCACAACATCGCTGAGGACTGGCAGTTAAATAGGCCGTCCTACAAACAGAGCATGCCAGGCAGACACAAAGCTGACAGCCTAACAGATGGATGCGGCGGAGATGGGCTCATACATAGGCTACACGCAGTGGACTGTTGTGGGAACAATTCTCAGAATGGACTAAACCTCATTTGGTACCTTGGAAGAGATGATTCTGTTGTCGGCAAAGCGTTGTGGTATGTAGTGGCCATGCTCGGGGAAACGGTTTGCTACATAAACCGTCCTGGTGTCACTCTGATGAGGGGGGTCAAAGCCCTGAGGGAAGGGAGAATATACAAGGAGAGAGAGGGAGAGGCAGAAAAAAGGGACAGATGGAAATGTGGAAAAAGGAGAGAAAAAAGTTACTTATGTAACAACTCTTAGTACATTAGAGTAGCCATCTCACCATTTATCTGCACAACTGATATAAACAACTCTAGTTCACATATTTCTTTTTTTTGCACATTCTGCACTCAACTCATTCAGCTTCTTTTTTTTATTTGTATATGTATATTTGTTTCTGTATTTATTGTTTATCTCATTAAAAGGTGCTCTATATAGTCTGAGTTAGATAAGATGTCTAGCTGGTTAAAACATATATATGAAAGCAAGACAATTTATATAAGAAACATTTTTTAAGCCCAGCACTAAATGTGACATTTAGGTAAGAAAGTAGTTTGTTATGGCTATAAATGTCAAACATGCAAAATATTTTAACGTCCTAAGTACTGATTCAAATTAGAAAGTTATTTATATTATCAGCTCATGTTGGCTATTTCTCATCCATTCCTCAGCAGACCTTATTTTGTGGTGCTGTCCTGTGTGTCACACCCAACCCAACTGTTATTCTAAGAAGGTTAACGCAAGTGCTTACAATAAATTGCAAATGTTTAATGACGTAGGTCTCTCTCTCTCACACACACACACACACACACACACACACAAGCCAAGCCACTCCCTCCCACACAGATTCACCTCTGTTCAGGGACACATGTAAACTATGTCGGCCTTTTCCATCTGCTGATGCTGCTGCTTTCTTATTGTTTATTTAAATAAATGAACCACACCTAACACTAAGACTGAACGATCATGACAGTAGATCTGCAGAGATTAATCGATTAGTTGTCAACTTTAAAATTAATCGCCAACTATTTTGATAATTGATTAGTCGGTTTGAATTAATTATTTTAAGACAAAAGAGTTTACAAAAAATCTTCTAGTTTCTTCTCTCCTCTGTGACAATAAACTGAATATCTTTGAGTTGTGGACAAAACAAGACATTTGAGGACGTCATGTTTGGGAAACACTGATCCACAATTTTCTGACATTTTATAGACCAAACAACTAATCGAGAAAATAATCAACAGATTAATTGACAATGAAAATAATTGTTAGTTGCAGCCCTACATGACAGCACAGATGTTGGCCTATTGAAGTTTTTAAAATCAATATCACTTTATTTTTTTAATTGGGTCAATAAAATAATATTATATAGTAAGAAAGTCTTGTCTTTTCCTCTTACTGTATTTGTAGCTTCCTTTGCGGTGATAATCTTCAATAAAAACAGGTCTAATAAACCAGATATGGACATATGCTGTGTATTTGATCAGCGGATCAGTTTTAAATATTGTAGGGAGGAATTCTACAAACAGAAATACAAATAGCCACAGTGTGTGGTTACTGGAGAAGGTGTGACAGGCTCTTGCTGTGTTTGTGACTAGCACACCTCCAACACCTCACCAAGGTTAACAACACAGAATCAGCAGGAGAGTTGGATTTCGAACCACATATACCTACTATAATCTCACCAGTCTAACCAGTGTCCTGGCAAACAGCAGCATTTCACAACTCCCTGTGAATCCCCAAAGTTCTCACAAAAGGATAAGTAAATGAATGAGCCCTGGTTAAGACTTCTCAGTGTATCCTGCAGTGTAAAATACGAGCTTTACATGTGTTAAATAATAGCCTAAAGAATTATTCACATTTAATAAGAAGTTATGAGGACAGAAAACTATTTGTGGAAAACTGTACGTAAACCATACAAAAATCTTTTACAGCAACATCCAGCATATCAAATGAAAGAATATTAGGCCTAGCTGGAAGTAATTGCTAAACTAGGACTACAGTACTGTAGTCATAGTAAAGAGTTGCCCTCTAAAACCAAAGTTTGCTGCTGTAGGAAACAGAAACCTGCACAATAGCACCACTGTTTGTTAACACTGATTACATTTAATAGTACATTAATAACACAATTTTAAATCAACCTATATGAACCAGCAATTGCAAACCCTGATGGGCCAGGAAGTGTGTTGCATGAGCCAGAAATTCCCACAACTAAGTAATTGTTCAGCCACTGGCATTGATCAACAAGCTCTTACATCCCTGCAGTCAGTTTTGCTTTAGGGCGTTAAGGCAAACATATTACTTCATCATTTACTTATTCCCTTTCTCCGCCCAGTTTTTCAGACAGTCTGAGGAGTCAGAGATTCTAGCACACCACCACATCCTTCTGTCCCTTAAATTGCTTAATCATTAATATAGTCACATACACAGTAGCTTAGGTTAGCTTAGGTGAGTTCACACGAAGCAGCCGGGTGAAGCAGATGTGGCCTTGTGAAATGCAGCTTTAGTATGAAATAGTAATTGTTGTCTATGCTTTAATGCATGGATGTTCACACGTCACACTGAAAAGATCTTACTATTTTAAGAAGTTCTGATCCAACTTGTTTGACTAGCAAGTGAACATACTGAAGACTGATTACATCCAAGGTCATTCAAAGTTTATAGATCTACGGAACAAAACCAGAGTTGGCTGATATGACAGAATGTTTCTATTGGCCAGCACCACCTATGCTACTTTGGCACTGGTCTGTATTACCACGAGCAAAGATGCATAGTTAAGGTGATCTAACTTATTAACTAGCTTATGTCTGATGCAGCTACATTTATCTAATACACGTTAAAGAATCCAAGAAAAGAAATCTACAAGTACTCAAACAGATGGGAGCAAGGTAATGTTATGCTGTGTCTTAATATTCAATCAAAGATGGCTTGTGTTGTGAGCACACACAAGTCGACTAACATCAATCATGTCTATTACAGCAATGGTAACATGTGATATCTACCCCCAAATATTCATAGCAATGTAGGCTTTGAGTAATCTCACACCAGGATTATCTTTGTAATAAAACTAAGAATTAAATGTCACTTTTATAAGGCGGGTAATGCCATGGCTGTTTTAAAATCAAGATTTAAGACCATTTATTGTCCCTGTGTTAAAGCCTATCCTGAATCAACTGCCTGAGCTTTATGCTCCTCTTTAATACAATACCTCAGTTGTGGCAAGCAAATGAGCCATACCTGTGTATAATGCCAATAAAAGGACAATTGCACATTAAGTATGTTGCATTTAGCTTCAAAAGGTAGGCCTAAACTATTTGCTTTACAGTGTACACTTTGAATGTTTGAGGAAATAAATTGAAATCACCAAAACAAAGGATTTAATTTTTTTTTTTTAAAAAGGCATGCATATCATCTTACAAGGCAGATATATAAATCACTCATACATAAAGCCAAAACAGCACTCATTCACTTGACCCATATCTTACTGTATATCTCTGCTGCACTACAGCAAGTAACAAGTCTAAATATTAAAATTGATTTGAGTATTGTGGTCTCTACTGTTAATCCAATGCAGGCTTTGACTTTTGTATTTGCTTGTGAAGAAAATAGACATGCCCACGTCGCAACCATTGATGCAATTGTTAAGCTCTTTATCATCTGAAAGTCATGTTCAGGCTACTCATTTCGTGCCACATGATATCTTTTTAGCATGCTTGTGGTCATGCTGTGAGCTGTTGTCATCAGTAACAGTCAAAAGCACCTACCACATCAGACTACATACAGTCTATTGCTCTCTCTCGCTCTTCCTCTTTGTGTTGCTCACTTGTTCTTTATGTGACTCCCTCTTTCCATCTATGATTAGGCATTTGATTTAATGCCTCTTAGTCCATGATACAACTCAGTGCATCACCTTGGTTGTGATTCATTTGTCTGTCTTCCAGCCATTGTTCAGGGCAATGATTCCCCCAAGCTACGGTGGGACTTGGCGGCTATATGCAGCGAGTAATTACCTGTTGGCCTACACATTGATGGGGGAACGAGAGTCAGGGGACAAAATACAAAAAAAAAATTTCAGCTGCAGAGATGGTTTACAAGAAAGCCACATTAAAAAAGTTGCTATACTGTCAGTATTATTTATTTTTATTGTTATAGCCTACTGCCAGAAAAGAAACGAGAAAAAGCCAGCTATTTTCTTTTAGGTTATCGCCAGTGTGGACACTCCAGCTTTTAAAGTTCAGTTGGAAAATGTGTGATATATGCTACCTTATAACAATAACAATCCTACAGAACAGGATGTCAAAGGGTTATCCCAGTTGATGCAATTGCTTACACTGTAATTATGGTAGGTCTTTTTATGATTGTAAATGCATCACTAGCATGATGTCAGTACTGCTGATGGAAGAAAACTGACATTAAAAGCCTGCTCCACAGCCAATTAGGACCCTGACACCTTCTCCTTAATGTGGACCACCAGAGAGAAACCGATAAGGAATATGTGAGGGAATAAACATCAGTGCAGTACCTTCCAGCTGATATAAAGGTCAGACAAATGCCCCTCGACAAACGTTTTCATTAGGCCAGTTGCCTTTTAATTACACTTTTAATTAACTATGCAGGTCACTATATGGGATGGGTCAAATAAAAGGAACTATTTCAAATAAGGAGGAGGCTACCCATTTTATGTAGTATAACTCTCTGTGGTGTTCTTTTTTTAAGGCCAACATTAACCTCTAAAAGTTGAAATAAAACTTGTTTGTACAGATTGACAAACTTGCAGCTAAGCAACAGTCACTCTAACTCAGGGACTAAGACATGGGAGCTCAGAAACACCTTGACATTGATTAAACTCACTAGCTGTGGTAACATCAACAGTTTGACCAATGTGTAACTAATCTCATAACATGCACTCACTCATTCATTCACTGCAGAAGAAACCTGGGCCCTCACATGCTCACACACCACAACGCAATCAAACTCTGGCAAACTATCATAGATCATCGTACCATTTAACCATTATGTCAATTCAAGATTCAAGAGGTTTATTGTATAAAGTGGTCCCTTTTTATTTTATTTAGTACTATTTTTTTTCCTATATACAAATGACAATTGCACTGAAAATCAATGTTCTTGAACAAAATGCTAATAAACAGAGTTTTGAAAAAAAAAAATGTATTCCTTCTCCAGCATAAATAAAAACTCAATTTATCTACTATGCCCCATAACTCACTCTCTGTAATAGTAACATTAGAATGAGGCAAGAGTCATTTGATTTACAAGACCATTATTGTCGTTTAACTACTCTACTAATGTCTTTGCTAATCGAGGGGTCACCACAGCCATGTTTGTAGGCAAACAGGTGATTACAGCAAATACAGGATGCTCTCTGAACATATCTAATTATTCAAATACTGTTAGCATTCAACTTTAGCCAGTGCAGATTTATACAAAGAAACACACTCCAAAGGTATCCTGTATGCTTGTAAATTGAGACTAATGTCTAACCAGCTGTTAAAGTTCGTTCGTTGGCTCTCTTGACACAAATATATAAATCACTATGAGATGAGTTACGATTACGAGTTGTATGGAAGCCCATTTCCACCCACTTTTTTAAAATGAAGACTTACTATATCAAAATAAAGAGAAACTTTCTCAAAGTAAGGACTTAGTATCTCAAAATAATTTTACTCTCTCAAAATGATGACAAGCGTTCTCAAAATAGGCTAAGTCTAATGAGTTTTTCATTATTTTAAAATACTAGCTCTCTCAATATTTTGAGATACTATATACTAATAATTATTATTATTTTAAGATACCAAGTCAATATTTTGAGATACCAAGACATTCTAACTCGTTTTGAGATAGTTTGAGATTCTTTAACTACTTTGAGAAATGTCTTTACTTTGAAATATCTTATCATTTTGAGATAACGTTACTAGCTAACGCTATCTCATTAATAACGTAGCTAGCTAAATGACTTACAGGATGTTTTTATCATATTGACGGAAATGGGCTTCTATGTGGTATGTGGTAACAAACGTTAAAAGTAAACGCTAGCTAGATCTGTTTAACTTAGCTAAGTTTTACATTGTTAGCCACCTAACAGTTAGCTAAGTCTCAGTTACGTTTTATAACAAACAATTAATCTGTGGTTAAAATGGTAATGTTAGCAAACTTCAAATCAACTCAACTCACAACTACAGTTAAAACTCAAACCCGGTCTATTTAATGTTTAGGTTTTCACAAGCTTAGTAACCCGTTATCAACTAAAGCTAACATTACCTAGCTACAGCTGACTGTCATTACTGCGAAACCCACAACAATGTTTTGGACACATCGGCAACAGCTAAACAGCTAGGTTAGCTTGCTAAATGTTATCCAAACAAAGTTTATATAGCTTTCCGTGAGCTAAGAATTGAATTAGCCAAGTACTGTTGTGAGCTTATAATTGCTAGCGTTATGAGAAATGCAGGAAAGCAGGCTTACCAGCTGTTGTCGTATCCACCGTAGCATCCTTAACGAATGCGTTACGAAGTAACGTTAGCCGGCACAGTGACTAGCACAGAGCTAGCAACAAGCTACTCCAACAAAACCGTCCCGAACCATTAATATTTCCTCCCAAATGCAGCTCATCTCGGTCGCATTACGCGACACATTCATGCAGTGCAACTGTGCAAAAATGAATCCTGTCTCTCCCATTTCGCGTTAATGACGGACAAATGGTCCGCGGTAAAAGTGACAGACGGCTGGCCACGGAGTCCCAGCGAGCTACACTTATATCTGCTGCTCTGCTGCCACGATAGTTTCCCCCCTTCCAGCACCCAGCTCTGTGCGGACATTGGCTGCTCTCTAGCGGCCTCTAACGCCCCCTGCCTGTCTGCATTGGTGGCTAGATGGATAACCCCCCACGTATGATTAATAATTTAAATTGGGAAAAAGCAGGCAAATGCCCGAAAGCCCTAAGTTCACTGTATATTAATTCAATTGCAAATGGGTTTTGTAATATGGAAATATGTAGGCCTACTACTAAATCACTCTGTGATAGAATAGCTGAATCCCGTTTAGCTGGCTCACTTTCATGCTGTAATTTTCACACTATAATGACTTAGCCTACTAGTATACATGAACAAAACAGTTCCGTTAATGTTATAATTAAAAGTCCCATAACATGAAAATGTCACTTTGAGGTTTTTTTTAACAATATGCGTTTTCCCGGCCGGCTTATGGTCCCCCTGTGGCTAGAAATGCCGATAGGTGTAAACCGAGCCCTGGGTATCCTACTCTGCCTTTGAGAAGATCTGGAATCTTGCTCCTTATGAGGTCATGAGGGTCACCTCCCCTTTCTCTGCTTTGCCTGTCCAGAGAATTTGGCCCACCCATGAGAGAGAGATATCACCTGTGTTAAAGAGGGCCCTGTGTCAAAATCTAAGACCTTCATTACTTAAGCTAATATAAATGCTATTATATTCCTAATTATATTGCTAATGGAAACCCAGAAGCTATTTTTTGCCATTAATTTCCAAGCAAATTTATCTAAAAATGGCTACAATAATAAATAAACATCTGAGTAATAGTTGTGGAGCATGTTAAACTTTGTCTTCTTCACACTGTGCTGAATGGCCCTTAAACTACTGTACACCACATACTGTATAGATGTGGTGTACTGTATATATTGTAGTGTTATTGAATTGCAGTGTTCACTGCATTGCAAACTCTTAATACTGTATCCACAAAGTGATAATGCAGGGCGCTGAGTCATATCTAGATTGCTTACAATGCACTTTTTAAATTGTTGAATACTCTTTGACATAAAGCCAACGGGGTGAAAACTTAAAGTGGATTTGCTTACTCCAAATGTCTTATAGAAAGCTTTTTAAGCCAGCGAGAATTTGTTTCTCATCTCCTGCAGCAAGTCCGAACCGAACATGAGCTAAAAACCTTTTCACATTATTTCATGGCCCCTTGCTCACTCATTCCTCTCATGTTCTTTGATTGTGTGGCTCCTAGTCAGAATAAAGAAATATAAACATAACCACGGAGAACTAAAAATATTAGAATATTTTTAGATGGATAAAGCATGCATTTGCCTTTTATCCCTTTCTTTTAAACCTCTCAGCAATGCTAAGTAGTCTCCCTGTTGTCTTTGAATTTCTCTTGTAAAACATCTCACATAAAGTGAGGTCATCCTTGTATTAGTGGCTCTCTCCCAGTGATGACTCCATTCTTGTCCCCTCCCTCCTCAGGGACTTGGCTGCATTACATCCCAATGATACCAATGGTAGGATGAGAAATCCTCAGACTTTTGAGTATCTAAAAAAGTAAATGAAAGGTTTAGCTGTATGTTTGCTTTCTAAATTGATTTAATGATGCCATATATTACTGAAAACACTGAAGTAATGTTCAAGTGATCATTAGTTAAGAGAAGCAAATGATAATGATCCTAATCAGTGTGTTCCATTAGCTATATTTGTAGCAGAACCCAGCTAACAAGTTTTGGTTCCCAGAACATTCTGAGAACCTTTGTTTTTGGTTGCGGGAATGTTCCCTGAAGGTTAGCTTTGGTTAGGTTTTGGTTATGTTTTGGTTGTAATGGAAGGTTGGTTTAACGTTCTGGGAAAGTTAGTTTTTGGTTACATCGAATGTTCTCGGAACGTTCCCCTAACGTTGTAACCTTTAGGGAACGTTCCCCTAATGTTCTTTTTTACATTCCTATAACCTTTAAAAAACTTTAGCAACCTCGGTACCAATTTTATTATGACTTTAAACTGTCTGTGCATGAGCAGGAATGAATTATTATATATTAGCAGGAATTAATGAACAGGCAAATTTGATGGGATTTAAAACTTTAATATAAACTATAAAAATGTACATAAAATATAAAAAGGCATATATATATATATATGCCTTTTTATATTTTATGTTGTATATATATACACAAGAATCAGAATCAGTTTTAGCTACAGCAAGTGGTTCTCTCTCTTTCTAGCCTCCTAATTGAAAAAGCCAAACACACAAATTCATTTGCATGTTTTTGCATCATTTCCAATACTCACGTTTGTTCCTTAAGATGCTTGTGTGACTCAACTCACGACCACAAAAAAAATCCTTCCTACTGGATCTCTCCATCATGAAAGTATTTTTAAAAACCAAGCAAAAGCAGTGAAGCTAAGCCAAATGCCACTGACACACATTTATCTCCAGGATTAAGACAGCTTTAGGCCACTCTGTGAGTCAGCAGAGTAAGACACTGCCTGTGCCACAGTGTTTGCAACATCTTGGGTTCAAGTCCCACTCATCTATCGCATTCAAAAGCCAGTGTCACGTGTATTTTTGTGTTTCTTTGTACGGTATATCCAGCAAATGCAGAAATGTCACAAATTCATCTGAAAAAGACAGATTTAGTCTGTGTGGGTAATCGGCTATCTGTCTGTGTTTGTACTGTATACGAGCCCTGAGCCCAACGGTCCTACCCATGTGACTGTCAGGGTAATCTCTAAATTTCACTGATTTACATAACACCGCTGCAAGCAGCAACATCTGGGAGCTCCCACCTCACAGCTGGATTGGATACTGTAGTAACTTTGATGTGAGAGGTTGGCAGCAAAGTGCATGTTGTTAGTGTTTAGATAAAAATCTTTATTTTTTCCCTTTTCAGGGACTGAGAAAATCCTTCCCTGATAACTCAGTAGTAATCTCAAAGATTATAAGGCAACTAAAAGTGGAGATGTTTTATTATTTCTCCCATAACCTGCTAGTGGTGTCACAAAAAACCCCACCAACATCAACTCAATCCCTGTGTTTGGAGTTTAAATGTAAAATACTGTGTCCTTTAAGCCACAATCTTGTTTGCACTTGACAGAACCTCCCCCTATTGTCTTAAAATCATAATTTCATACACTTTTTTTCTTCTTTTTAATAATTTCATATAATTATAAGCTTCATGAGGCATAAGTCAGCTCAAGTATGCACAGTTACTGCTGGTTGAAATGCTGTATGCTTAATGCACATCTTTGTGCCTCAGACAGAAGACTGCTAGCCAGTGATCCCTAATGCCCTTAATATGAAAATGGATGGCAAGGTACCGGATAACGTCTGGCTGCCTTCCCACCTATGTATTAAATTTAATTTCCATTAAACTATAATCCTACAAGTGCTAGTCATATTAAATGCTGTAGCCCAACAGGCTGAAATGATTAATCATACTGCATAGTGGCTTACATATCTCTATGTTTTTATGTATCGTGTAAGATATAACATTTTGCATGGTTTTAAATTGTACCTAGGATACATCTTGGTATCATCAACATCAATATATTTTGGGGACCCTATGGGCTTAGAGCAAATGCGCATTCTACGTCTCAGTATTGGACTGAGTTAATCCATCAGGACTGTTTAACCATGCTGTGGTTTGATCCGCTTGGTAAACACACCAGCACTAAGTGGCTTTCAATCATTACCACCAAGTATCTCTAATACTACTAATAGGCTTAGGACAAGTTCTCCCTCTTTGCCCAGAGCCCCTACTTCTATGTAACGCTTGCTTGCTCAGGCTTCGGCTACCACTTTGTATGTGTGTATATTAGTGCCTGTCTTTTTGCATTAGCATGAACATCTGTCTCTTTGTGGGGACTGGGATCAGGGGAGCCTGGCTGCCTCTTAGGGAAATGGAAAAAATAAATGAATTGGCTTTTAGTCTGGATGGCTGAATCAATACCAACTGACCATTAATCTAAAAGAGAAAAAATGGTATACAAAATGAAGTGGTTTAGTGTAGTTTTCTAGATGTTGAACAATGCAAGCAGCAACTGGCATTAACTGCATTCAAGAAAAAGGACACAATATACGTTTAAAACATGTTTGCCATATGACACTAATGGTAAATTCATTGGCATTATGTTTTTAATAATTTACTAAATTAAAAGCTGTGTTGGAGAGATGAAATGTTGCGTGAGTCTCCCTCTTGAGGACACACTGAGGTGGTACAACTATGAGGCACAATTTACAGTGATGCAATTTATAAAATGTAACACATAAGACATTACTGTAAAAGCATAACATTACATTTGCCAAACTGAAATGCTTTTTAGATATGTATGCCAATAAGTGTGCGTGTGTACTGTATGTGTGTTTGTGACTCCAACTTCTGATCGGCTGCACAAGATTCCTGAAGGCAGCTGGCCACAACTGGGCGAATCACTGCGGCTCTGTGTGTTCACTGTTTAGGTATGTGTGTGTGTGTGTGTGGCCAGGTGGGTGGTATTGGGTTTCCTAAGGATCTACTAATTCTTTACCTAACACCCTGACCTCCTTAGTCTGTGACCCATAGAGAAAAAGGAAGGCAGCTCTTTATCCACTTGACTGGACCTGGTCATGGATGACAAATCGCGTGCCTGTGTGAATGTCAAATGGATCAGTGGTGAATCTTTATCAATCTTCATGAATAATCCACGTACAGTGCAGAGATTTTTTCAATCCACTGAGACGAGGCAGACGAAGAGGCAGAAGAAAGGCAGTGCAGTTTTTCTTTCCAACCAAAATGCAGCAATATAGCCATGTTGCCTTTACTTAAGTTTAGAGAATGTGTGTGTGTGTGTGTGGGGGGGCAATGAGCTTCATGGCTGCTTATTTAGTTTTGTAATGATAAAGGAATGAATGAAGCTTTGCATTTTGTACTGTTCTAAGAGATAGTATTCAGTGATAACGCCGACCTGTGAAATTCTTTGTGTCAAATAGGAAGATCTTTATAACTTGGGATGTTACATGTTTTTGTTGCATGCCACCCATATTCAGTAGTTTATATCTGATTGTAATTTTACAGCAGCCATTATTTTAACTAAGCTCCTAATCTCAGGTTTACTCCAATTTCACTGATGCAATTTGTTGTTCACCTAACAGATACTGAATCTCAGAGATGACTCATGGTTTTTGGTGAGTCAGTCTCCAGATACTATGCCATGCAGCTGCTGCTGCAGTACAGCCACCCACACAGATTTACAAGCATCATATACCAACAGTTTGACTAGAGACATTGATGACTTGAGAGAAATGCATACACAGAGGTGTCTAATTAACTGTGATAAAGCCTTGAAACTCGACTACACATTCACTCTCTGCTTGATGAGGTGTATCTGTGTTTTGTATGAAGTTACTGTGGTAACACTTTAGCTCACAACATGTGTCTGCGTGTGTGAACGCATGTGTGTGTGTTTGAAGTTGCCATGGTAACGTTGGCCCTTGGTGACCTTGGCCTTTCCGGGCCCCTATCCTCTCTCACTCTCCTTCTCTTGGCTCCCCGACTTGTGGCTGACTGAGCTGCAGCTGGTTTGGACTGGTGTGTCTATATAAGTTCAGACATGCTCAGTGGCATCTGGTTTGTTTTAGCAGACAGCTAGCTTAGCGCTAAGTTGTTTCTACTTTGCCAGTGGTGGGAGAACTCAGATCATTCACTAAAGGTTATTAATGAAGGTAAAATACTCCATTAGAAGAGAAAGTCCTGCATTCATAATTTTACTTGGAGGTTTTATCAGCAAAATGCACTTAAATATGAAATGTTAAGGTAAATATTGTGCAGAATTAACCCTTTAATATATAATATGAAAGTAGCATTTTAATGTCACATATGGTTGAGGTGGAGCTGTTTTCACCTACTTTCTATAGGCCTACTGTTAGTTGATTTAATCTGTAACAATGCATTTCTGTAAACTGATCATATGTTTTGTGACAAATTCCTAATCTGCAAAGTGAGATGTAACTAACACAGATAACAACAAATATGCACATCAGTAAAGCTCAGATGACTCCAGATTGTAAATACTGCACAGTAGTATTACAGAGGCAGACATAAAGCCTTTATCTTTAGAATTGTGATGATATTTCAATTTCCAAAAAGTTTAAAGAGCACTCTGACTGTTTGCAGAAGCACTGGAACAGTTTTGGAACAGTTTTGGAACAGTTAGGTGTGTGTGTGTGATGCAATGACCAACCAGGTCACAGGTGTTCATGTGCAAATGTACCTATGTTTGAATGTTATCAGGAAAGCCTCTGATTGAACTCTTGATGGATTACACAGATCCAAACTAAGATGGTGTACAAGTGCATGTGTGTGTGTCAAGGACTTAGCCAACCTCATCAAAGTTATCAATCAAACTTGTTTAGCGATACTTGCAGCATTTTCTGTCCCTATCATCACATTGATTAGTATTAAGTAATGATAATGCAAATAAAAAAACTTGTTTTTCATGGAGTGTAAAATTCATGTTGTAGTATTACAGACTAATAACTAACATGCTGTGTACCTTACAGGCCTTTGCAGCCTTCATGCTTGAGGCAGAAAACCTGTCTGTCCATCAACGATTATACAGTATAAGCCTTCTAATAGTTCGCTCTGTTTAAATGACAGGCCTTTCATCTGTCTGTCTACCCTCTCCAGCTACATGACTTTAATGGCCCTGACATCATGTAAGCTGGAGCAGCTGGCTGTTTGTGTGCATGAGTGTGTGTGTGTGTGTGTGTGTGTGTGTATATATATATATGGATGAACAGGGAGTTGTTGGTACCTGCATGGTGTGGCTCTAATCCGTGTTTGTTCTGCTCCAGCACCAGGAAAGAATGTCCCACACACACATTTACAGCACACCTGCAGCCACACACACCACACACACACACACACACACACACACACACACACACACACACACACACACACACAGAGAGAACTCGAAAGGGTTGTTCCTCTACATTCATGGTGCATAAAAAAGTAGAAGTAGTTAACACATCCTGTTTGTTCAGAAGTAGATCTTTTATCATCAGAAGTACTGATTTTAATCTTCAGGTGATTTGCTTGAATGGTAATTGTCAACATATTGTGTTTTATAAAGCAGTATTACTATATGGCATTAGAAATAGTCTAAAAGGTCTAGTAAAAAAGTACATTTAATACACTTTTATATAAACTCTTTAAGTAAGTAGTACACTATTTGAAGAGAAAATAAAACTATTTTGTATCAAAAGGTGTACTATTTACCTATTTGAGGCATGGGAAGTTTGATATATTTTTGGATTCTTTGAGCTACCAAAATTGTGCACAAGTAGGTTTTAAAAGTATAAGTGTGATAAACTAAGCACATGCAATACATGATGTTGGAATGTGGATAAAAAATAAAACACAAATTTATTAAATCAATTAATTCCTGTGTGTGTGTGTGTGTGTGTGTGTGAGTGTTTTTAACTGTCATGGAAGCAGATGTTTGTGACAATTTCCCCAAAAATAGGGAACATTAAAAAAAAAAATTCTGATTTGGCAAAAAAGTGTTTTCTTGCTGTCCTTGCTTTACTTTGTGTACTTTCGGTCTAACCTATAGCCACACAGTGCTGTTAAAGTCTAACTCCAATGTCTGGGAATTGAGACGTACATACCAGTCAGTCAGTAGGCTAATCTAAGAGAGAAGCAGACAAGTGGGGGAGAGACCACCAACATAGTTACCAAGTCTATCTAAAACTGTGTGCGTGTGTGTGTGTGTGTGTGTGTGTGTGTGTGTGTGTGTGTGTGTGTGTGTGTGTGTGTGTGTGTGTGTGTGTGAGGCAGAGAGCTGTTATCACTCCACAGCTTTGATATGAGACTGGGTTTGAGCTGAAGTGGAAAGATTTGCACAGTTCGTTTCACAACTTCTGTTATCTGCACTGACTGAAGTCATGCCTGATACCACTATTACTACTGCTACTGTGTGTGTGTGTCTGAAAGCATGCACAAAATGGGAGAATATCAGTGTGTGCACCCATGAAATCCATGGAGAGACGGTATGTGATTGAAGGAGCACATAATGTAATACTGCTACAATTGGAAGTGTTATATGGATGGTAAAAAATATTCACGAGCATAAAACATGATCTCACAGCTTTGTAAGGTCAAGAGGTTCACACACAAGATCCTGATTGTGTGTGTTTGCAGATTGAGTGGACAATGATAACATTTTTCTTTGGCTAACATGGATTAAAACAGCACACTCAAATCCAGCGGTTGGGGTCATATTTGTTTCACAGTGATATATGGATAGATTACAACGCTGGGATGTAACCTGACCATATTTGGAAGACAAAGTAATGACACTTCCTGGTCAAATCCGATTGTGTCGTATGCATGTAAGGGTATTTGTGCTCGCTCGATAATCTGGTGATTTATATCCGTCTAGGGGCCAGCTGCACCAGCATTTCGTAATTTAAAATTTAGCCTAATTATAATGTGTGTGATGGAGGTTGATCAGGAGGCTGTATCACTAAATTAAAAGTTATGCAGAGAGATGTTACCAAATATTCACAACCAGTAACCAGTTAAGATGATCTTGCTAATATATCACTACTTTAGAGCGAGGAGTAAAAGAGATAATGGAGGTAATGGTTGGTATGTCAGACTTGACACTTACTCATAAAAAGGCTTCATAATAACAAAAGTAGAACTAGAAAAACAACACAATGTACTTCAAATTACAAGACGATACACCAATAACGATGATTGAATGAAATGTCTGTTTTTAAAGTAAATTGCTTTTGACTGTACAGAAGAATTTCTAGCAATTGATTTACAGATGATGAGTTGTTCCTTGACTTCTAACGGTGCATCCTGGTTTAGTAAATAACTAGTTTGGTAGCAAGAAGTAGCTAATAACTTAGGAAGGACTTAGTAGTGAGTTTATGAATAGTTGGTGCAGCGTAGTTTAGATAATTTGAGAGGAAAAAGAGGTAAAAGGAGAATGTTTTTCTCTGCTACATACGGAGTCAGGTGTGTGTTTGGAGGCAGGCAGACCAGCATGTTTATCTGAAGCCTCCATTAGGCCCAGACCAAACATTTGCCTTACCTGCTTCTCCCTCTTTATCTCTCTGTTCCTCTTTCTACCCCCATATCTTTTCTTCTGAAGAGGCAGCATGCCGCTAAACACCCACAGCTATCAAAGACAAAGCAGGAAAACGAGGGGTAAAGGCTTTTAAAAAAAAGTGTAGGTAGGTGTGTGTGTGTTTCTGTGTGAGACCTGCTTCAGAGAGGCCCATGTCTTTCCGTGGTCTCACTTTTTCACATAAATCTCATATTCTCTCAAGTTATTAGCAGTGATTAGTTGACTGTGTGTGTGTCCTGAGAGGATGTGTTGGCTGGAATATTACTGATCAAATTAATGATGGTATACACATTGCAGATAGCGATATTAGCTGATTAAGTAATACTTGAGGGCTTACTCTGAACGTCAGATTTTATTAGATCACATAATGGCTGTCATTTATCTCCAGAAGGTACATTTATGTTTGTCAGAAGTTTATTGTTGCTGTGATAAAGCATCACATTCTTGTGTGAGTATGGCACTCTGTAGTCTCTACCTTTTTTCACTTGGCATATGGCTTATCTTTAGTTAAATAAGGCCTGTAGTTTTACAATTACAGATGGACTTTTATGATGGTGACAGTTCAGGTCTTCATATCTTTCACATTTAGGAATGTGAAATATTAAGAAAAATATCTTATCAAACTAAACATACACAACTGACAATTTAATTCAGATTTTATTGTAATATACACTTGTACATCAATACTTATGTCATACATATCTGTGTAATGTTGCAACAATTATTGCATTGACATATATTGTGTCATGATAAGTAACATATTTCTAATTGGTGAAGTAATAAAAATAGGGATTATGATGACTGAACTGAACTGAATCACCCTTTTTTCTTTTCCTTTTACGAATTATACTATCATCCAACAGTTACTACATTATATATGACTATATAGTTGTTAAGATAGCAATATAGTCAAAACATATCTGAAGAACTACATATTGATTGCTGCTGTGCAATCAGGCTGCACTAAAATTTAACAAAACTCTTGCAAATGCCTTCAATATTATTTGATTGGTCCCTGCAATCAATGACTTCACTTCAGGAGAGTTATAGAAGTTGTGGAGCCATGGCAGCCATGAAACACACAGACCTGAAGTTGCATTGAGCAATGTTTTAACGGCAGTCTGGGAACTGGTCAAACGCTGGTTCTTTTGTCTAGATCCAACCATTTAGTTTCCCTCCTAGGTAGATGGATTTTCTATTGTACCACCTTGGGGCTCCACGAGTTCTCCTATCCATCCACTAGATGGTGATAGATCCTCACTAATGAGCACTGAGCAGGACAGCTTCTTGACAAAAAATGCATTGGTATGTTGGGTTCGTTGTGGTTTCCTAACCCTCTGACTGTTACATGTAGGATATAACTGATAATATCTTTTTAAAAATGTAAAAGCCTGAAGGAGTTTTCAGACACTAAGAAGCAAATGGATTAAAAGTTTTGACTTAATGAAAAATTACAGTGTATGCACTTATCCATTCTTGACACACTCAAATTATTGGTTTTATTGTCACTGATACTGATAAATGCTAGAGATGCTTCCAGACACTACCATTTACCTTGTGTTGTCTGTGTATCCATGTCTTTGCAGGGCCCAAGTGGATGTCAGTGCGTACATGTGTGTGCACAAGTGTGTGTGTGAGTGTGTTTCCCCAGGGGTTATATTACTCAATCTGCCAATTATTACTGTACTGTATATCTGTAGGTAACTGCTCTTTTAACATTGGCGTGACATACAAACATGCACGCAAATTCATTGGAAATTATCTCTCTGTTTACCTGTTTGTCTGAAGCAGCTGCTGTCTCTTTGTAATGACGTTAATCCTGATTCAAAATGGAAACACACACACATATAGTGTACAACACACACACACACACACATTCTGCTTCACCTTTTCAGAATTGAGTAAATATTTGCTTCTAAATGCTTCAAAGATGTTTGCTGCATTTTGTTTCATCTATTGTGACTACAAACCGCTTGTACAGAAGAATGGGTTTACTCTGGACAAAGAGAGGGGGAAGAAGAGAGCAGGAGCAGGTAAAAGGCTGGTCATTATCCTGTTTTAGACATGTTGATGAATGTACGAGTTTTACCTATACACTCGTTCTCCCATCAAATCCCACCCCAGGTGTGTCTTTGTGTGTCTATTTTTTTGGTTGACTTAGGGTTTAAAGGCATTCACAGATTTCACTTTTGAGATTAGGGATAGGAAGGGAGGAATAGGGAGGTATAGACACCAACATCTACAGTACCGCTGAATAGATAGACATTAAGGATGGATCCGATTTTTTTGACAGTGTGAACACAGCTTTGCGTCTGTCTCATTGACCCTGTTTAAACTTGATTTTAAAATGCGTTTTGGTGATCCGAAAACAAGTGGACAACCAAGACACAAAGACGTTCACACCTGTGTCCATAATGTGTCCTTCAGTTGATCACTTGTGTTCAGATTATGTTACTGCATAAATGTCACTTCCCCTCAAAAGGTCATAGGGCCCTACGCACAATTACTATGTCCAAACACTCACCAGTCATGTTTGTTGTTGTGTCAGTACAGCTGGAGATATCACTGTCAACAGAATTTAACATATCTCCTTCCTCCTGGCAAAAAGATGAACGGACATGTAACACTTGTCCAACTCGTCATAAACTGGGAAAGTTATAGAGCGTTGGAGCACTGTCACCAAAACAACCACCATGTCTTGCATTGACACATTATCATGTTATGTCCTTGTTGGGGACACATTAGCATTTATACTACTTCAGTCAGGAATACTTTTGTCAGAGATTTAACCATTTATTGCAACAAATGGAAATACAGTTATACGCATGCTGAGACACAGGGAGCATGCTTCTGAGACCCCCCCCCAATGTAAGCTACAGCTGTCAGTGTTTTATGTTCGCTGCAAATACTAAATCACCCGATTAATGCAACATGTAATTAGTTACAGTTAGTTCTTCCAAAAAGTAACTCACAATCATTGTATGTAGACATTTTGTCTAGTGGATCGATACAAATAACAACATACAGTAGACGTTTTGGAACTTTTGATATTTATTGCCCCTCAACAGGCCACAACTGGGCAAAATTAAATAATGCTTGTTAAGCACTATAGCAAAAATAAATAAATATATACACTCACTCTTTGTAGTGAAAATAACGTAAGTGGCCTGATGTTTATACTTTTGCGCTGGTGTGTGCGTCGACACCGCCGTGTGTGTGTGTGTGTGGGTGATAGAGCGAGGGAGAAGTGAGAAAGTGACAGCAATTAGCTTCGGAGTGAGTAGCCACTCTAGAGTCATAGTGCCTATGTTTTCTGACCACGGGGGGGAACTCTTTACCCCCCCCCCCCTTGACACATGCTTATGAACACCCGCCCAACTCTACCTCTGATTGGCTTACCATGCAATTTTACTATACCTCAGCCAATCGTTAGCATTTATGTGCTTGTCTCAAGCACTGCCCACTAACTAAGGAAGAAATAAAGTCTTTGCCTCTCGGCTCAGAGATCTAGTTGGTCTGATGAAAAACACAGCTTCAACAATAGTAACGCGCCGCATTTTTCCGGCAGTAACGGTAACGGCGTTATTAAGATGGGAAGCGTAATCAATTAGATTACTCGTTACTGAAAAAAGTTACGCCATTATTTTATAACATAGTTATTCCCATCACTGTTGGTCAGTAGGCGGTGCTTTTACACCGGTTGATCTGTAATCTCCAACATAAACTGCTCCCAACCAGGTTAGGTGTTTAGCATAAGTTACCACGGCGATTGAACCCGGTAACAAGTGATCCACCGTCGTGATACAGAAAACCCTGGGTTGAACCTGAAGTTACCTCGTTAACATCAAATCTTGCTTCGTAGTACAAGCCTCAGAGCTTTCTGCTGAGAGGTTAAACTGAATGTCCTAAAACCAAAACAATCAGCTAAAAGAGGCTAAAATGCTCCATATAGCTGAGGGGAACTGCAGAGTTGGGTAATAGATCACTACTATAAAAAATGGATTGATTATTGTAGCTTTAATGTCTTGCGGTCATTGGTGAAGTGTTAAATTCCAATATTTTCTGCAGCACATGCATCACACACACACATAGACAGACAGACACACACACACAAACCTTCACACAAACTAGACACTTTTCTCTAAAGTGCTGTATCAGTCAACTTAATTTCACTTACCAAAATGCTAATAGCATGGACGGGGAGTTGGTTCTGGAGCCTGGGACAGACAACAGGAGAGGAAATTAGAAGTGGTGATTAAAGATGATGGTTGTTAAGGAGAGAGAAATGTCTCCCTCCCTCTCACTTTGCCTGTCTCTCTCTCTCTCTCTCTCCTCGCCTGTCTTACCGCCGCCTCACTCTGGCTCTACTATCAATAGGAGCTTTTTCTTTGCTTTGCATGATAAATATGATGGTTGTGTGTGTCCAATATAGTCCAACAGTCCACTCCAATGCATGAGTGGCTTGGAGTGGTGCCAGCATGTAAAACCTAGCAACAACATTTGGCTTGGCCCACTGAGAGAGAGAGAGAGAGAGAGAGAGAGAGAGAGAGAGAGAGAGAGAGAGAGAGAGAGAAAGAGAGAGAGAGAGCTGGCATATGCACAGCATGGGCATATGGATCTTTGTTTGTTCATTTTGGACCATTTAGTCATTCTGTCACTCCAACTGGACTACTTAGCGAATTGGTGCTACTTCTGGTTCTGAATTACAAACACACACACACACACACACACACACACACACACACACACACATACACATGAGCCAAGACTTGACTCTGCTGCTTTACAGACTGTTACTGTTCACATGGCCTGAATGAAATGAAGAACCTTTTCCAATTAATCCTTTAAACCAACATGTGTGATCCCTGGCTCACGCTGATGTGGCCTTCAAGCTATCCGGATCTACGCCAAGTCAAGTCAGTTTACAGCCTCTGGGGCTTTTCCTGACCATCAACACTGAATCAGCTCCAGCACTGATTTCCATCAACTTCTGAGTCCAATATAATGCATACAGGGTTGATTTAAAGGCTGGTTTTTTCTCTGTCATTTTCTTACCCGGATAGGGAGTCAGACAGTTTTTAGATGTACTTTGCCAGCTCTGAGACAAAATTTTCAAATTAAATGACAAATTCTGGGTTTGGTTACTGAACTTTTCAACTTCACCACAAGGTGCAAACATGTAAATGTAAATGTGCTGTATTTATATAGCGCTTTTCTAGTCTTAACAACTACTCAAAGCGCTTTTACATCATACAGGATACATTCACCATTCATTCATACGAGGCTGCCGTACAAGGTGCCACCTGCTCATCAGATAAACATGCACACACACTAACACGCCGATGCGCAGCATCGGGGGCAACTCGGGGTTCAGTGTCTTGCCCAAGGACACTTCGACATGGGACTGCAGGGCCAGGGATTGAACCACCAACCTTCCAATTGGCAGGCAACCGCTCTACCGCTGAGCCACAGCCGCCCCTAACATTGTGTGCTAAAACATGCAGCTCAGTTAACCTCTACTTATTCATTGTAAGTGCTTGTCAGATCAGCATACACCTCCTGGCAGGTGAATTGGTGGCGCGACATGCGACAATTTCTATAACGTTCTGAAACCTACAATCCAACGAGCATGCCCACTTTTTCTAGCGATTTTTCAGGTGTGCTGAGGTTAAAAAGTATGAACTTCTTTCTCAAGCTCTCTTTAGTATTTCTTCATATAACGACTTTACCAAAGCCTGCTATAGTGCTTTGTACAGTTATCAGCATTCATGGCTCCCCTGTTGACCGCAGGGTTGTTGGTTGGTTTACATCGCCAGAAACAAACCATTTAAATGTATAGTTTTTCTAAAACAACTTGACGCCCCGACATCCCCTCTACTGGACTGAACCACACCCAAAAGAAGTTAAGAGAACTTCTTGGTGTGTCATTTAGTCAACATGGCAGCATGTCAAACAATCCCCAGGGTTCCTAGACCAGCTTCAAACCTCCGCAAGAATTAAACCATTTTTAAATTAGCCCCGTTTAGAAATACTCTAAATCTGTCATGCTCTAACATGGTGTCACATTTTCTTCAGATAATAATCATTACAGTAATTAATGCTTTAATTTCTGGGTATGTTTTGAAGTGCATGTCATTTTAATGTAATATGGGACTAATGTGGTATGGAACATTTGGTAATCTGGCTCCCACATGCCTTGGATCTGCCGAATGGGTTTTATCTGTTGTAATATGGTTGAAACACTGAGCTACAGCCTGTTAGGAGGAACATTGAGTGTAGACACATACTTTGTGTGAAAGTATTAAACGATTGTTTATATTAATATTGTATTAATATTTTTTTCAGCATTTCTGTTTTTCTTTAAGTGTACAGTGCAGGGCGAGAGGGAAGTTGAAAAGATTGCATGACACTAACATGCTGATTACGAGAAGCTTTTACAACAGATGGATAGTAAGTCATTTGGAGCTTTATGTCAGCACTTCAGCCGGCTTCCACTCTGTCCAGTTCATACTAATTTAACACCACATGAGGGAAATGGAAGTGAAAGAATGGAATAAAAGAATAGGCAAATTTCATAACCTGAGATTTCTCTTTCTCCCTGAAATGGACTGACAAACCTTTGAGGGAATAAAATAAATAACCTTTTTTTTGTCACCAACGGATAATTTGCTAACTAGGCTACTATTTCACATAAATTACTTAATGGGCTGCACGTCGTGTGAGCTCCACCTGGCCTTTCTTTAGCCTCACACAAACTATGATAATAATAATAATATATCCAGTTCATTTAAAGACCCTTAGTCATAATGAACATTGCTAGTCGTGAGGCTTCTATTGAAATACATTGTTAATATTCTAGAGCAGATGAATAACCCTGTGTCTTATTCCCTGCTGTAAATGTAATCTTTTGTCCGAGGTGGTTTGTGTCTTCCTGTGAGGCTTTGTTTGGCTCTGATCTGTTGTTGGGAATGCTAACCACTTAGCGCTTCTCCTTTCGACTCCATGTCTGTCTTAATTCTTCTGTGATTAGTTTATGACACCCCTATCCCACACCTGTTAGACACTTTGGATGTGAGAGGCTTAATCTACGCCTGATCACACTCGTCAACACAGGATGGACACTACCACCTCAGTCAGCTCAGGTTGTCTTTGGGAGACTTTATTTGACCAATGGTTTATTTCCTTTGACTGTACTGAATTAAGGGTGGGGAAAAAAATGATTCTTAGATGCATTGTGATTCTCTCTAGAACGATTATATATATATATATATATATATATATATATATATATATATATATATATATATATATATGTCCCCACCCCTATACTGAATCATATTGAAGTTATAGCATGTTTTAAAGGAACAAAAACTAGGGTTTGACCGATATTGTTTTTTCAAGGCAGATACCATTTATTAGTAGTTAATGAAACCAATAGATATTTTGGAACCCATATGCACTTACAGTGAAAATGAAAATCTTTAAATCCAAATTATGATTTTGGAATATTACAAACTCCCACACAAAACTTTATTTAAATGCTTTAAGTAATGATTTAATAAATAAAAAACCTTCAACATAATACCCAGTAAAAGAGAGTCAGATAGTGTTGTGGGCGGGACATTAAGTCAGACTCAGGGGTGAGTGAAACCGAAGAAGAGGGACAGACACAGAGCTGTAGTCGAGCCAAAAGAGCTCTCTTTTTTCATGAATTCACTTTTTGGGTTATCAGGCAAATAAAACGCTGATACAAATAATCTGCATACTGCCAAAAAACGGATAACTGGCCAGGGCCGATAATCGATCTATCCCCATTAAAAACTATCCCTCCTGGCCTTCTGTGCTGCATGCTCAATAAATAGAAACAACCTCAAATGATTGATGTCCACATGGGAATGGAAATAAACCAGTAACTCATAAATTCAATAGCTGAGATTGAATAATTATTTCCATAAAATACTAAGATTTGCCTAGGTGATAGCAACAAGACTGAATTAAAAAATTGAGCTTCAATTGTTAGACATGTATTTTATTGGATCACCTGTGTGTAACCACATACACAAAACAGTAGAATAATTGAATTAATATGCGTTATTTACTCTAAAGTCAAACATTTGAAATGTGCTGCTGGTGTGCTTATTATTTCATACATTACTGATAATCTTATGGCTTATATTTGCACTCTGTATAGTTGCTCTCTTTCCTACTTTGTACTGCAACTGCTGCAACAATTTCTCTTGAGATAAATAATCAACTTATCTTATACTGTAAGTGAATGAATTCTCACTAACGTTCACCAGCTGTTTGTTTAACCAATGCATGCAAGCTTGGGAAACAATTACATTATACAGGTCTCTCTAAACAAAGGATCTGCATAGTTGAACAGATTGACAGTTCCAGTACAACACACACACTGAAACACTGTGTGTGTTGATGTGTGTGGTCACACTAGTTCCATATAGCAGAGGTGTGAAGTAATAACTGGAGCTGTTAACAAGGTGACAACACACACACACACACACACACACACACACACACAGGGAACAGTAGCTGACTGTAAAGCATCCTTTATAGAGTGTGTGTGTGTGTGTGTGTGTGTGTGTGTGTGTGTGTGTGTGTGTGTGTGCATTGTTTATGTGAAAGCACACACGCTGAGAGTCAACACATGTGTAGCTTAATATGTGGTGCCTGTGTGCGCGAATTAGCAGTGAGTCTAGTAAACAACTGTTTTACACCCATCAGGAATTTCCTGTACTTAACAAGAGAGTGTTGGTCAGGGGTCATCAAACAAAGTGTGTGCAGTGTGTGTGTGTGTGTGTGTAAGGTTCCAGTCTAGTAGTAGCTGTTTAGTTTCATTTCCATGGAGGGACGTTGTTGATAGTAATTTTTTAGGATGCTTTTGCCAGTTATTATTGCACTAAATTCCATAATCATCATCAACATCAACGGTGTGTTAAACATGCAGACAAAGACGTTTACAGTAGCGTCTTCTCTGAGCTGATTCTCATATTATTTCTCTGCTTCAGTGAATTCCAATTAGATGATTCAGAACATGGCCAGATTTTTGTTGTTTTCTACACTGTTTTTCTTTTTTTATTGTTTTAGGCTGAGTGAGCAGGGCAAGGGGGGCTGCCTCTGCTAACACTGGAGGAATGTGCTGGGAGGTGTGTGTGTGTGTGTGCTAATTTTAAACCAATCCCCTCCTTAGAGCACTTGGATGACACAGCTCACTGATGCATCTCGCTCATTATCATCACACACACACACACAGACACACACACACACACAGACACACACACACACATACGCACACACTAACGGCTACTGTGTGTTGATTTGTCTGTCATGAGAAATGCTCAGGAAAGAGGCTCTGTGTGCAGTAACGTTTTCAACCCCAGAGACTAGCTGATGGTTCAGTAATTACAAACTCTAGTATGAACTTTAATTCATACAAGAAAACTTATTTTACTGTTTTGTCTATTCCACATTTTCTAAGGATACCAAGTATGTTAGGCTAAAATACAGGGGAATGTGAACAAATACATCATTGATTAGCTTACTGGAGCAATGTGACCTAACTATTTCAAGCTATACCTATTTAAAGTTAATGAATGTGGGAAAATATACCCTTTTTTTGTTTTGTTGTCGCTAACCTACCACACTAATGCAAAATAATGTTTTTACCATCATACCTTTTTTTTTTTTTTTATTATGTTTTAGTTCTTTAGCTAAACAGTTAGTTGCTTAATCTCCTTACAGTTGATATTGATATATAAAATACTAAATTTGTGAAAAGTAAACTGCAAAAACTGTCCGGTTATACTGTTTGTTTACAAGAAAATAATGGACTGCTGCCGATAGGGACATCAGATCAGAAAACACTCACATTAAGTTGAAAAAAGAGTGAAAAATCTCTAGGGTTAGGGAAAAGAAAGAGAAGGAAATATTGAAACAATATTTGCAATTGTTAAATAACTAATTTTCCATCTTTTAAAACTGCATCTTTTCTCTATTCTGTCTGGTTCTCACACATGCACGTGCGCACACACACATAAATACACACTCCCAGAGACCTTATTAACGGTACCTAATTAGCAATGGTAATGACCAGGTGTCTGAGAACCAGCCAGTTCTTCCAGCATGAGGGGCCGAGGGGGGAAGGAGTGTGTGTGCATGTTTGTGTGTTAAATATAGTGGGGGGTTCACAGGGGCTCCTAGTTCCCAGAAAATCTATTCCCAGTGACTGTCACTCCCTCTCACCCTGTCTCACTCTCCCTCTCTCAGAAAGCGCACACACACACACACACGAGTCAATGTTTTGTAGGTGTGTTGGGTTCAGACAAGATTTTGGGTTAATCTCTATAAAAAGACCTGCATACAAACGCAGATACATTTAAAAAAAAAAAAAAAAAAAAAAAAAGCTAAATTATCGTCAGACGATAGTTGATAGCTACTGAGATTGCATTTCGCCTAATGCATTCTGCCTCCTTTGCTCTTCACACGGAGTGTTTACCTTCATGTAACCAAAGGCCCCTTAAATGTGATTGGTCAATTCTACTCAAAATGGAAACTAGACACCTTCCCATACCAAAATCTTTTCTGACTGAATTCCTGTCCATACTGACTGGTTGGAGTTCTGATGGTGGACTACAGCAGCAAGATTCTAACATTCATTATTTTGTTTCTTTTTTATTTGTTGGTCAAAACTCTCGTAGTCAATCTTACACTCTGTTCACTCAGGTTATTCAAACACTCAGATGTACCAATGAACACACACACACACACACACACACACACACACACACACACACACACACACACACACACACACACACAGACCTCCTGCTGTGTAGGATTTGGTGATAACCAGTGTTAGGTTAGGCAGGTGAGGGAGTCATATGGCAGCAGTGGGAAAAGTTGTTATCAACCAACCCTGTTCCCCACACACACACACACACACACACACACACACACAGGTTTATCACCCTCGCGTTGCACTCACCTTACATCATTACCTGGCTGCAAGAGCCAATCAGCCAACACACACACACACACACACACACACACAGGTTTATCACCCTCTCTCGTTCCCACACACTCACCTTACATCATTACCTGGCTGCAAGAGCCAATCAGCCAATCACACACCAAGGCTGCGGTCAGGTGACTCGATCAGGAAACTTTAGCAGAGGGATGAAGTTACACACACCCCTGCTCTGATAACAGCTCTGTGTCTATCCCTCTCTCCCTCTCTCTCTTTCCTTTTCCCTGCTCTGCAATTTACAGATTCAGTTTCACCTTTGCTTTCATGCTAAGCTGTTGGATCCCAAAGCACGAAGAATCTGTATGTGTGTGTGTGTGTTTGCAGAGCTCAGGTTAAACTCTTTGACATGTTGGAACAACCAACAACAGTCCCTTTTTTACCTGAATATCGGAAATGAAAATGTTTTTGTTGTTGTTGCATGTTCAAGGGTTAGATTTGTTGGCCCCAAAGTGTAGTATACAAACAAAGCTGCTCACAGTCAAACTTCATCTTTTCAAGAAATACTTTTCACTCTTTCTCTCCGTCTTCTCTGCCTGAAGACGTGCCAGATCTGGTTAAAATTTTCATTAAGAAAAACAGCAATCGCCCTTTTTCAAGCACCACTATGACCCATTTGTAAATCTATTGTCAGGTAATACATCACTTTGGGTAGCAGCATTTATAGAAAATGAAGTGTTGACAAAATTTAAAATTTAAAAGTGGGAATAAAAGAATATGGTCTGACTGAATTTTTTTAAGTTGATGTGAAAATATGTTTAAAGGTTTCCAGCAGTCAGGGGCCAGTTAGCACTAGAGGGAGACAGAGAATGAGATTAAGAGCAGAGGCTTTAAACCTTGTGAACTACTGTATAAGCACATGTAGAAATGAATCTGATATTATATTAGTGATATTATGGAGATTTAGGAGGAGTGGGAATAGAAATGGTCTACATACAGAATCAGCTTTAGAATCAGACACCAAAACATAACATACAGTTGTATTCGTTTGCGTACACTCACTGGCCACTTCATTAGCTACACCGATACAATCTTTCACGATTGCAGCCTGCGCCAAAACTTCTACCTGTACAAAGTTCATCATGTTCAGCCTTTGTTGATATTGTCAGAAATATGTTAATTAAATGATATGTTTATAACTGAGGTCCTAGTTAAAGATGGTGCTGTAGTGGACTGCACTATATAGAGATGTGTTTCTTCTTTTCTTTATCTTCCCAATTTACATACATGGGGGGAGGGGGCAAAATATTAGAAACTAAATATAATGTTGTCCACTGCACCTGAACTCAAGGCAGGCCTAAAGGCTAGAGAAGTAAACTTGCACTCGTATGAAAAAAGATTGGATTGTAATAAAGTGGCTGCTGAGTGTAGATCTTCATCAACACCAGTAGTTACCCTTCATGACAAAAATGTAACAGAAACATCTGACATCCATAACTACAAATTGTGGCTTTACTGATTATTTTATGAAGTGATAATTTAGTTACCTGTATTTATTGTGCGAAACAGGCTTTTAAGTTGTGTTGTTTTGTCTTAGTGTTGGATGTAAACGACTACTCAAAGCGTTCATACGCTGTGGCCGAGGCCGCCATACGCTGTCCTGCTTATCAGATAAACACTCACACACATTTACACTCCGATGGGCAACTCGGGATTCTTCGGTGTCTTGTCCAAGGACACATTGACAAGGGCCAGGGATCAAACCACCAACCTTCAAATTGGCAGGCAGCCGCTCTACCCCTGAGCGACAGCCGCCCTAAGGTCCTAAGAAAAGACCTATACGACAGGTGTGGTATAAACACTACCGCTTTTGTCCAAAGCGGCCGCTAGAATCAACACAAACTGGAAGTTGCATATAGCCACTTTAAATAGTGATTCATTGCAAAACACAAACATCACCTCAACCAAAAAATTTGGATACATCTTAAATTTGTCCCTGTCATCATATTGTCCTTGGAGGTGCAGGCTGCAGTGCTGAGAGATTTGTCAGAGAGGTGAAGGTTATGGTTCAGTGCTGTGATCTGTTGACAGAGAGTGACAAGACCCTTCTCCTGTCTCCTTATGTGTAACAGGACCCCGTACCTGAGCCTAGCCCTGACCCTGTGACCTATGACCCTCCCTGGCAGGTCATTCTCATGCTACCCTGACCTGCCATGAAACCAGAGAGCACCATGGGAGAGAGGAAGCACGTCAGCATCGGTTTTAACGGTTAAAATGCCATTTATTGTTCAACTTTTTTTCTGTTCATAATTGAAAATTACAGATATAGTCAAAGTGGCCAGAACATACAAGCCCCTCTACCGGAGACCCCATCATCGAAGTATACTGCAGAACCAAATAAAGCCAGAGGACACTTGCTTTAATCCTGAATACATTGATAAGAATATTTATTTTCTTGTCAATGATGGATGCCAAGCATTTACTCAACCATTTTGATTTACAGTATTTATACAGTTCAGTGCCGCAGGGGAGTCTGTGCACATGCACTGGGTGAAAGAATGGATGGATGCCACTAGTTGCCATTCAGCAAGAGTTTCTATTTTTTTATTGTATGTAATACCAAAGACCATGATAAAATACATTTACAATGCCTATTTCTTCTAAAGAAAACATGTCAAATGTATCCTAGGTATCCTATAAGGCATCTTGGGGTTTTGTTCTTCTTGTACTTGACAGAGCTGATACAAAGTATTGTTATATAATATAGCAAATTGAGGCAACATTATTTTCATTTTTTATAACATTATCATACATTTTAGTCTATTTCCACTGAAAATCATGAGGTGGGTGGAGTCTCAGCCTCAGCATGCACTCAGTGGAAGACAAGGACAGGCCCATGGTTGAGCCAAGTGGCCTGGGAAAACATGCATTAATAGGAAACAGCAATTACATTCCCATTGACAAACGTGGTCATTTAAAAGTCTTAAATACACCTGAGCTGCATATATAGCTGAGGACCAAGGTTCTGAGAACTTTCCTTTTGTGTGGCAACAATGCTAACCATTGACTGGCTGAACAGTCAAAACCACAAAAGAACAATAGCTCAAAATGTAGCCATCCAGAAAATGTGTGTGTGTGTGCGTGCGTTAGAGAGTACAGTAGTCTATCAAAGCTTATGTCTGCCACCCTTCTGTCCTTGCAGTTTAATACGAAAAACTTTCATAGGCATGTTTGCATCTTTTTTCTTCTTCGTTTTTGTCATTTATTAGCATTTTATATTGACTTCATAATTTTCTGGAGGTTTTTCCAAATCCTCATCCCTACAGATATATGCAGAAACCCAAACCATGGCTAATCTAGGTACCAGATTTCTGTGCCCACATAGAAAGAAAATCTCAATATGACTTTAAAAACAGGTTGTCCCTCTTTCTTTGTCTTGGGATTTGGTCCCATCGGGGTCCTAAAGTAAAGGAACAAGACTTGACTATCACTGGAATCAAAACAATTTTTATTGCACCAGCTTTTGGCAGAGAGGAAGCGCAGGAGGAGAATGAACACTTATTGTTTTATTTCTTGTGTGCTTCTACTGGTCAGCCCTGTTCCCATTTCACTCCCTTGGGGTTGGGTGGAGGAACTTAACTCCTCTCCTAAATAATGTATCATAAATAAATAAATGTTCTTCCTTCTGCTATGCAGTTTTGGTCATTTCTTTTCTGTTTTATCGCTTTTTTCTTGTGGCTTTCTCTATAGCTCCCCCTACAGCTTCAGAACAGATATTTAGCAGCTCCTATGTTAACTTGTGTCTGACTCCTTGCTTGTTCAGTCTACAGTTTCCTTTTAATCTGTTCCTCTGACAATGCATTCCTAGCTTTCTGCTTCTTTTTTGCCGGCTCAACCATGGTGATTGTGTGAAAAACTCCATTGCTACCTTACTAGCCGGTTCCTGAATGGGCGTATGTGTGCAGTGCTGTGAAGCAATTTGTTACATCGCGAGACCTGAGAAAGTTGCAAGGGTGGTTTTTCTGCTCACAGGCTCTAAGGAGGAGCGAGACGACCACCATTCAACTCAAAAGAAGTCATATAACCATTCCAATGACTCTGAAGCTGTTCAGTTAGGGTCCATTAAGCTAAAAATACAAGGGGCATAAATATACACACCCCTAGGTAAAATTCCCATAGAGGCAGGCAGAGTTTTATTTTTAAAGGCCAGTTATTTCATGGATTCAGGATACTATGCATCCAAATAAAGGTCCCTTGGCCTTTGGAATTAAAATAACCCCACATCATCACAAACCCTTCACCATACCTAAATATCGGCATGGGGTACTTTCCATGAAATTGTCTCTCAATGTAAATCAAACCAGCTATTAAGCTAACTGAAATAAAACCATGCAAATCTCTAGGTATGGTGAAGGGTATGTAATGATGTGGGTCTATTTTAATTCAAAGAAATTGCGCCATCCAAATAAAGTGAATTTGATTGTGATTGGATGAGAAGTATAAACATATACCATCCCAACACACTATTGGTTTGTACACGATCCATCGCACCCGCACATGACACACATCACGTCACACTCCAGCAAGGAAATAGCAGACGTATGTAGCCTAGTACCCAAGTACCACAAGCTAATTGTTTCACCGTATAGTCTAATTTGAAAAAGCACATTGATATAGTTTTTTTCCCTCACAGTACTTTAGCTTTTATACTTTAAGTAGTTTTGAAACCAGTACTCCTACACTTTTACTTTGGTAAAAAGCTTGAGTTGATACGTCAACTTCTACAGAAGTCTCTTTAAACCCTAGTATCTATACTTCTACTTGAGTATTGAATGTGAATACACATGCCCCGTGCCTCGAGCGACTGTAATGTTCTCAGATCTCAGCAATTAACTTGTTGAGTACAATGTTATTATGACGGATGGGAATAATGGCCTAAAGTACAAAAGTAAGACTGTAAATGTAATAAACTAAAATAACCCTTAAAGTACAATCTGCCTGTTTTTTTGGATTGTACAGCCGCTTTAGCTGTCAAGAACATCAACTTCTTTGTCTTTTGTCATTGTGTGTGTGCCACAAGGGGTTCCTGTCCCACTGACCTCAATGGAAAAATAACTTGATATTAACAAGACTGCTTCCGCAATCTCTCTCTTGCTCTCCTTCTCTCTGTCTTTCCCTCCTTCTCTCTAGCTGTACCTGGTTTCCGCTGGTTCGATCCTAGCTTTGTCTGTCTGTAACTAATATGACACATAAAAGGCCTTTGACAATAGGAATGGTGAAAACTACGAATCAGGCTTCACCTGATACCGAGGCTTTACCCATGAGCCTAAGGGCGTAGTACGCAGGGAGTGGGAGGAGGGAGGATGGAGGAGTAGGAGGCAACCACAGCTTATTTATCTTTTTCATGTGGCTTTCTCTGTTTTTTTAAGAAGCTGTCAGGCTCCCTCTTCAGTAGTTGTGTGATTGTTATTCCCTTCAGGAGGATCTTTTGTCCGTCAGGAGGAAGAGTTTAATACTCAGACCCTTGGGGTTAATAATAGGTTCGACCTTACAGATAAACCTGTGTGTGTGTGTGTGTGTGTGTGTGTGTGTGTGCTGCCTCTTCTCCTCTTTAAGTTGATAGTCTGTGTAATAAGTTATTTTATCAAAAATGCTGATTGTCTTTGACTGTAGCAGCGTGGCGATAAGCAGCCAAAAACTCAGTGGCTGCTTGACTCTAATTGTCCTGCCTGACTCGCCTTTGAACACATTAATATTATCATTAAGGTTGGATATTGTTAAGTGGGCACCCCTGTATATGCAGGGTAAAGCAGATAGTGCTTCCTGCTCGTCAAAATAAGTGGCTACAATAATCCTCATGTTCCAGATAACAGTTAACAGATAGGTGATGCGTTGAAAACACGCTGAAAACACTGGCCTGCCATATCAAAGGCAGAGAGGGAAAGTAAGAGGGAAAAACTAAAATCAGAGTTTTCTTTGCTGTGACAAAGAAAAAAGGTTTTTTTTGTACTATCTACATTCAATATGACATTATTATATCTAGGGATATGCATTTGCTTGATTACACAGCACTACATTAACTGTAATGGTCAGGGTATATTCTGTTTCTTCTTGTCAACAAATCCCATCAAACACCAAAACCAACAATTAATTGGTCCCTCTAACAGGCACCGTTTGGTTATCCAAAGCTGGACAATTTCCACCGTTGGAAATAGTCCCCAATAAATGCTTTATTACACATTATAGTTCCCAACTGTTTTTGGAAATGACTACCTTTAAAAAAAATCTGTGGCTCTTAGCCCAGGGAGAAAAGTCAAAACATATTGAGAAACAAACTATCACATTAACAAAAGTTATTATTCTTTAAAATACCAGCCGGTAAAACTCTAATTCACCGTTGAAAATAATTGAAACTTTCAATAAGCAACATTCTTTATATCAATCCGATGAATGTAATGTAAAAGGGTTTACTCTGCAGGTCCACAGAGCTTTTAGACACTTTTGGCTGAATTTTCCTTTTTTCATTTCAATCGGCACCTGGACTATTATGTTTTCTCTCATGACTTGAATTAATTAATTAAGGGCAGCTGTTTGCAGAAATCAATCTTAGATAAGCTGATTACACTGTCTATGTGCCCAGAACAAAATGGCATAAAACCAAAGTAAACATGTCGTTGGCGGAGGGATACCAGTAACCAACATATTTTTGTTGGTGTAGACCAAAACAGAAATTAAAGAAGAGTGAAAATTGGACGTACAAAGGTGGGCAGAAACTAAAATTCAAGGAAATGCTCAAATCACTCTGTCTGCTGGATGTGTACGTAGGCAGTAGTTTATCTCTTTAGCTCATACATAGACAAATGCAAAGTATTCTCCTTATTCTCTATTTCCCATCTTGTTTCCTTTTTCCAAGATGTACTTGGTACATACAGTATGGGTATACTGCACAGTACAAAAAAATACTCTAAATAATCTAAAGTGGTACCTCAACAAAATTATTTAAATTTACTGCGGCAAGAGAACAGTTGAAAGAAAAACAGGGTCCCCTGGTGGTAAAGACATTTCAGGACATGCTTTTGGTAAAAGAAAAAAGAGAACAGCTGATAGAAAGCACAAAGATCTCCTCATTATACTGCAGATAAAGCAACATTAGTAAACCTAAATATCAATAATTCCAGTTCCGTCCTCATACAGTATGCATTTTCAGAGTGACGTTTTGCCGATAAAGGCCCCATAGGATCCCAAACTGTAGGCCTACTAATGGCTGTGTTGGAAGTCAACCCTGCTTTTGAAGTAGAAGAATCACAACTTAGTCATAGTTCTAGAAATATTTGGGCATTAATTTTCCTTGCGCTTATACACAGGGTTAGATACACACAGACATGTGACAAGTAACCAAATAAAGTTTGTTGGTTTTGGGTTGTCATGACTTTAACTTTCAGGGAAACGTTAATGAGGTGCCAAGAAATAAGTCATGGTGTTTTAAGTGCGTGTGTGTGTGTGAGTGTGTGTGTGAGTGTGTGCGTGCGTGCTTGTGTGTTAAGTTGACACTGAGGTGGAGCGCTGAATCCTGTCCAACAGTGATAAGGCTTTTGATGACAGGGCTGCATTAACCTACCTGACACACACACACACACACACACACACACACACACACACACACACACACACACACACACACACACACACACACACACACACACACACAGAGTAGTTAGGGAGGGACAGGGGTGTGTGAGAACACGCTTTAAGAAGCCTTGGCTCTCTGTGTGTGACACTAAATCCCATTCATGGCAACAAACACTGACAGAGCGGCAGGAGTGTGAGATGGAAGCGCAGAGAGGAGGTTTATAACACACCAACATGACATAAAGAAGGAGGAGGGAGGAGACTGTGAATCTACCAAGACACGCAGTTGGCTGTCATCTTCGTAGTGAGAAGAGGAAATGAAGGGGGAAAAAGCTTGTAGCAAATGATGCTGTGATACCCGCTGGAATGTGTCCAAATGTAATCTAAATATGCCTTGAAATGGGTCAAAGACACAATGAAACCTGTTCATCTAAGACTATATTGAAGAAAGAAATATCACGTACTGTATCTCAGGATGTTGGATTTGCTATATAGAGAAGTTCTTGTTAAGGGCAAAACACACAGGGATGGTGTTTGTGTGTGGTAGAGCACAGAATAAAAAGCAGCATATAATCTTTCAAGGCAGAAACTTCCTCAGAAGAATGAGTGTCTAACTTCAAGGTGTATTGCAGTTCATTCCAGTACCTAAGTTCATCAAGAGCAGACTATAACCTAGTGTGTAGTGCTGCAGATGGCATCCAAGATAGTATTGTCAACATAGAAATGGAATATACAGTGCTGAGTTGAAAAATAAATAGTATTATTAGCAAATAGCAGGGGGCCCAATATTGATCCTTGAGGCACACCTTTAACAACCATTTGAGAATTTGATTTGAACCAATGCTATGAAGAATCACAGAACGCAGTGTATTAACAGATAAACAGTATCAAATGCCTTGGCTACATCTACTAAGAGTGTAGCACAGTGTTGCTTTTCATCAAGCCATTCTGTGCTTAGGACACCCTTACTCCACTATATTTTTACATAGCACATAGCAAATAAATGTGTTTGCTGCAATATTATTGTTCTGAATATCAAGTACAGTCCATTTATACATTACACCACCTATGTATGACATAGCACATCTTTAAAAACACCTGTCAATAGTAAAATTTGGTGTAATCAGTACAACAAATTATGACAAATAATTAAAAGGATAATTTGCTGATTTTAAACCAGATGACAGAGAAAATAACTCTTTAAGAAGTTTTATCAAAAGTCACAAAACTTAAAATATACCAATTGGTCACATGCAAAGCTGTCTGGAAGAACAAGAGAAAGGACTGAGGGGGAGAGATGAGTAAAAAAAGGGGGAGTAAAAGGAGATTATTAGATACACCTGACTCTGACTTAAACTATCATTCTCCATATGGTGCAGTAAAGACAACCCTCCATCCACTTACCAACATGCCTCAGGGTTTCAGCCCCAGTGTGTGGTTATGTATGACAACCTGTTACCGGTGTCATTTACCTCCTCACAGCTTGCGAGTGTGACATAGCTAAAGGCCTAAAACAATAGGAGGACACCTTTTTTCTAAAATCTTTTTATTTATTTCACTAAAAAATTGCCACAAACTGTAATTCATACTTTCTTTAGTTTTCATTTAGATTTCATTTTTAAAATAAATTATCATAATATATTTTAAGAGACTGCACAAAGACAAGATCCCCCCAAAATAAAACTTATTTCTGAAAATAATCTGCCAATCCATCACTTTTTTGTATTGTAATAATAACACACTTAAAGTAAAATCTATCTAATATGTGTGAAAAGTGTAAAAATAAAAAATGAAATATTATATATATATATATATATATATATATATATATATATATATATATATATATATATATATATATATATATATTTTATATAATAGTATATATACTGTATATATATTAAACATATTGTTGTTGTTTACTGTAAACTTAATTGTTGGTTAAATACCCTTTTAGAATAAAATCTAAACACAGCTGGCAGAAGGAAGATACATTTTTTTAAGTTAATGTCTAGAAAGCAAAGTTATTACTGTGTTGTTGCCAAGCTGTAACTATATCCTCTCAATGTTTATGCAAGTAATACGTGTTTAGTGTTATGCATGACTGTCTTTATCTATCAATATGATCAGAGGCAGCCAGCCAGACAGACAGCAGTGAGAGGTGACAGTTGTCAGGCCAGCTACTGAAAAACTCCCCTTTGCATTATTCAGCTGTAACGGTCTGTCTGCCCTGTCATCGGGAACATCAACATCCAGATATCACGTCCTTAGTCAGCTTTAACTGTCTGTAATATTATCACATCAGACCAGAGCCTTCTCCCCAGCGCCGCGGAGGAAGCTCTGGCTAGTCCACAGAGCATGCCGGGATGGGAGAAAAACGTGCTCTGGTTTATTGGCATTTCTTTAAACCAATCACAAGCGTCATACGGAGCAACGGCGCCTCTGCAAAATAGCCTCGGGAAGGAACTTGTTTTGGTGGAACGTGTACGTTCAAATGTGGTTTTAGTCGTGCAACAGAAAACTCAGATTGGACAGATAGTCTAGAGAGCTAATTTTACTTAAGTGCTCTGAGGAGTAGTTAACCATAGTCCTCATAAATCAACCAGAGTTTAAAATTCCAACACAAAGAAAGCCCAAGGCAACGGATATCTGGCCTAAAAAAGTGAAATACAGCATAATTTCCATCGGCAATGGAGAAATCCCGGAAGAAGAGCCTTGTGGATATAGACAACATAAAGTCTGATATCAAAGTAAAAAAAATATAACAAAGGATTCCGATGTGGGCTACAGCCTGGGACAATTGGCAGGCCAATCCCCCCAAAAAACATTGTTACCTTTCAGAAATAATATGTAGACGGGTCAGACAAACCTTTGCAAAATAATCGTGTGATGCCAAAATCTGTCACTGCAGAGAAGAGCTCACAAAACAACAATCACCTGAAGAGAGAGGGAACCAATATTTCTCACCTAAAGTCAGAAAGATATAACAGTGTAGGACAGGGGGAGAAATGGAAGAGGGAACATGAAGGGTTTCATGAGATTTCTTTCAGCTTAGGATTTGTGATATTTCTGTTTTGTACCCAGAGAGAAGAGCAGCATAGAGATACAATCACTTTAAAGTCTTCAGTCTGAGAGGCATGCTAAATATATATCAGTTTGTCAATCATGTTATATATTTAGTTTGATTTAAAAAATAATTTAAGATTTATTCACTTGGTTAAAAACACTACTTTTACAGTTTAATAAACTGTAAAATGTTTTTTCAGGTATTCATTTAGTTTAGGGTATGAGGACATCAAGTCACACATGGATATTTGATGTGATATGGATTGAAAAATCATTCAATAGAAAAAAGTATTTATGATTAATAAGTGTCTTGATTAGGATGTTGCATGGGAAAGCAGGGAGAACTAAAGGCCAGAGAGCTGGAGAGAATGAGAGAAGGAGGAGCGGGGAGGGGTAAAGCTGTAAAGAGTATTAGAGAAAGAATCAGGAAAATTAGAAGAAAGTAGAGAAATGAAGGTACATCCTTCATGTACCAGACAGAGCTCTGTGACCACCAGAGCCCTCTCTTGAGACTTACTACTGAACACACACAGACACACAGACACACACACACACACACACACACAGTGATTCCATGGAAAAGCCAAGCATGCTGAACAGCACATATGGGAGATAGGGAAGGAGCGCTTGCACACGCTCACGCGCACACGCGCACACACACACACACACACACACACACACACACACACACACACACACACACACACACACACACACACACACACACACACGGGCTATAGGCTGCCTGTCTACCTGGCTGGCACACAGATACCTGAAACTGCTTCAAAGCTGAGGTGAACGTCCCTACAGCTGCCCCCCCCCCCACACACACACACAAGCCTTAGGCTAGTAACGCTGTTCCCTCTGTGACAAAGTGAGACTGTCACTCAGTGTCACAAGAATTGAAAAAATGAGATAGGTTCATCTAAGAGACCTGGTTAAAAGCTTCCACATACAACATTCTGTCATAGCATAACATTTAACATTCTGTTAAATGTTATGCTTCAAAACACAGTACTTGAAATTTGTCATAATTTGATCATGAAGCTTAGAAGAGTGAGTCTGATTATCATTTACACTCAGTTACAGTATGCATTTCGTAGCATCTCAACTTGCCTGACATTTTACTTGATCTGGTTTAAATGCTAACTGCCTTCCTAGGTGTTTTCAGCTTTCAGATATTTATCTCAGATCTGAGCCCATTCAAAGTCAGACAACCACACAACCAGCATACCTGAACAACATGTCTAAAGCCAGACAACCAACAATCAAGCAACAACATATAACTAATTAAAACAATCCCAAGCGTCTTAATGAGTCATTACATACCTATCCTGCCTGCCCAATACAAGTGCAGTGGTAAAGTGTAAATGGGGTACAAAAGAAGACTTAATTAAGAAATAGAAACTAATTATTTAATTCTTTCTTTAATAGCAATGATAAAAGTAAAGTGTAATATTTAAAAATGAATACATGGGGGCGTACTGGTAGCTCACCTTGTTGAGTATGCGCCCCATACACTAAGTCTAAGCCCTAAGGCAGGAGGGGCTAGGATCCGACCCACAGCGCCTTGCTGCATGTTGTTGTCCCACCCCCTCACCCCTTTCCTGTTTTAGCTATTCTATTAAAAAAATAAAAATGAATACATATATTGTTTGCTAATAGGTAAGTTTGCTGTATCATAATACAAAAAAGCTTATCAATGAAGCACTACCAGTTGCTCCCTGAACTCTCTGTGTGGTCAAGCTCATTCCAGTGGAACATTTTATGCCTACACTTTATATTTCCACTTTGTTTGAAACTAATACAAGAAATGCATTGATGATGAGTAATGATAGCAACTGTAGGTAAAACAAGACCACTGAACACAATCTTTAACTGACATTGGATGTTTTGAAAGTGCACTAATAAAGAAACATCAACTGTGTGCCAACAACAACATCAAAAACACCAAGGAAGTCACAGATTAACATTTTAATGTTTCACCCTACTGCTTTGTTAGATGATCTGTCAATAACAGGAAATATTTCTCTCCCTCTGAGTTGTTCTTCCTTTCGGTCTCTTCTTGCCAATTCTTTGATGTTAATTTGACAAGTAGGATTACACCCAAATGCACTTCCCACCGCTCATCTTAATGAAACCGCCCTCTTAAGGCGGAAACAAAATCTATATTTGATGTCTAAAAGGGTTGTGTGGTGCATTAGTGACACTTATTATATAGGACGAGAGACGGAGTCGGGAAGGCAGAGAGAAAGAGAGGGATGATGAGTGGTAACAGTGTCCTGTAATAATAGTTAGTTGTAATTGAGTTAATCCAACCGGAGCTATAGCGGCCGGCTGTTATGATGTAGCTGGATTAAAAGACATGCCAAGGCTAATTAATCTGTGGTTCCCATAGCAACATAGTCCTATGGACCTCAAAGGGAATACATTTGCTAGCACATAGCCAAACACGTATATAACATAGCCAAAAGTATGTGGAAACTCAACAAAAATGTTCAGACATTTTAACACGTGCTTGTTGAACATCTCGTTACAAAAAGCACGGCCTTTAGAACAGCCTCCACTCTTCAGGGAAAGATAGACAAAACCTTTGGAACCAGGCTGCAGAGATGTGTTCTTTCAGCTACAAGAGCATTAGTGAGGATTGGCACTGAAGAAGGGTGATAAGGTCTTCCAGTTCATCCTGAAGATGTTGGATGAGGTTGGGTCAGTCCTGATCTTCCATAACAAATAAGGAAAAAATGACTAAGTTAGGGGAAAGATAATGATTCGGTTTATTAAAATAACTACTTGGTTAATGTTAGACAACACTAATTTAACAATAAAGAACCAACGCTGACTATTGGTACAAATCGGGTTGCAAATGTAATTTCTCATGTCAAAGTCCAGCGTTTTGTTGGCCCATCTAACCAACCCAGCCTCCTCCCTCTGCAGACTCTGTGGCTCTATAATAAGGTCACACTATTTCCTCCTTTGCTCACAAAAGACAAAAGTTATTCTTCATACACTACTAGAGGGCTTTGTCACTTGAACGCAAACGTATGTCGTTTTTAGGCATTTCTGGAAGGACTCTCTTCTTTAAGGGCTTTGCTTTGTACAGGGACATTATTATCTTAAAATACAAATGGCATTTCCCAAACCTTTGCCACAAAGTTAGAAGCACACTATTGTATGCGTTTGCATTAATATTTCTCCTGGTTCAAACCTACATCACACAGTGTAGGACAATTACTTCTGGGTCAAAGTCTCTTTAAAAAGCGTGTTAAGCATGAAATAGTTAACTCCAGCTAGGGATCTCTCTCACTCGCTCTACCTGCTGTGATCTATGTCTCTCTGCCTCAGGGGAAACACAATCATCAGTCAGTGGATCCACCCATCCGTCCCTCCATCGTGCCCAGGGGCCCCGCGGGCCACTCCTAACCCCAAAACACTGCACCCTCCCCGGGATGAAACCTGGCCGCGCGCCCCCTCTCCCCTCCCTGGAGCCTGCGTGGAGCCGCTGGCTTCGACTCGTCTTACAGGGCGTCGATTCAGCCTGAAATCAAACCCTGGTGAGAGAACACAGGCCCGGACGGACAGACAGATAGATGGATAGACAGACAGTGAGGTGAATACGTGGGGAGCAGATGAACAGACGCATCCAGGCCAGGTTGAGGGAACAAGAAGACGTCCACAGGGACATGCAGAGCTGAATAGAGGCTGGAAGTGTGTCATTTTCCTGCGGTAGGTGGGGAACGTAATTTTGCAACCCTCCCTGATCAAGCCTGATGCTCCTACTGTATCTAGTGCTTGACCAAAACCCCTGAAATCTGTTATGAAACAGAGCTGTGGGAAGGGAGAGAGTGGAACAGGAGACTCCTCTATTTACCAGCTGTTGTTTCAGTGACACACACACACACACACACATACATTCAAAAAAAGCAGGTAGATGCTTACAAATTCTGTTTATGTAAAAAGCTTAATACGTGTTAAATGTGCGTGAGCGAGAGAGTGCGGTCAGTGTGTGCTTGTACATTAATACAGTATCATTGTAGTAAGACACCACTCTTACACAGGGTTCATCTCAAACAACAACATGCTTTTAAAATAAATACACTTTCACCATTAGCTGCACCAAGATGAATGCAGACTTAATGTTTTATTACCTTTAAGCCAGGACAACAAACCACAGTGGTCAGCTGCATTGCCATACTGCCACCGATTGTAGCTTTGGGCTTCTTTGTGAAACCAATGATGAGTTCCACTTGTGATGTGTTGTGAAATCTACTGTGGAGTGTACAGTATCAAAAATAAAGAAACAAGCTCATGGGAGAAATTATAATCATGCCTTTTCATGTCTATTTTTAAACCATTGTCAGAGAAGAAATGGTATTATTTGTAAAATGGACGTTTGTAACTCAACTCCAAATTTGCATTTATATTAAGGGGGGCTTGTAAGTCCGATACTGGCCTGAGAAACAATCTACGTATGCTTGTTGCAGGGCACTATGGACACTACTTCTTCCTTTGGTTACCTATGTTAAAAATATAGTCAAAATGATTGTCAACATCTGACTTATGGTTGTAAATCTATTTTAAATCCCAGAATTTTGTCTGTTTTTCATGTACATGTAGCTTTTTTTTTTTCTTCGACTGCTGTGCTACTGTATCCTTCTCTTTTTACCTCTCCTCTCTCCATTTCAAGCATCCATCCAAAAGTTAACATGAAGGGAAGTAAACTTTGAAGCTCTGCGACCTCCAGGCACGAAGTAAAATGAGAGAGAGTGGGAAAGACAGCAAGAAACGCTGGTAGATGAAGAGGACGTGAGGAAGGGACTTGGCACTGTTTCCGTGCAACTATCAAGTGAATTTTACGCAAACTTTTGAAAAGTCCCAGAAAGTAAAATGTGAATTAGGTGCGCTTCCATCAGCTGAAGTTGAAGTTGATGAGAATAAATCGGTTAGATAGAAAATTGAAATAGAAAGAACCAGATTTGGAGAGAACAGAATTTATTTATATTACTAAATCAAGCACTAAACAACTCGCCGGTCTTTCTATCTGTGTATGTAACTTTAGCTGAAATCTTCCAGCCCTTCGCTGCAGTATTGGGTTTCCTGACATTAGCGGCCCCCGTGGCGGCTCCGAGGCTGCTGCTCTTTGAAGCTTCGGTGGTGCTGCTCCGGCTCATTTGGTAACAGGTTGGGAATGGGCCGCTGGCGAAAAATGAGACCCCGGTCGCCTTGGAAACAGGTCCCCCACCCACCTTCACAACGTAGTTTGGAAGGAACGTGCAGTGACATTTAGCCAGTTTCTCAACGGAGAGCCACCGACACATGGAGGGTTAGCAGGTAAATAAACATGATCAAACAGAGAGAGAAAGGCTCTGAGAAGGTTTCAGAGCTCTAATGAAGTCAGCCCAAAGGTGTTTGCCTGTCTGCTCGTCTGTGTGTATTAGTGTGTGTGTTGACATTTGGTTGTAAATGCCTCAACAAATACTTTTACGCTCTTGCTTTATACTTAAACACCAGAAAATTGATGCATTTAAATAATCAAAAGTATTACTGACGATTTTACTACACAGAGCAAAGTGGAAAAACAGCTCCTGGCTTTCGGTTTAAGAAGAAAGTTGTCAAAGTATTCTGTAATTCCCCTCACAAGGAAACCAGCCGAGAATCAGGCCCCGAGCCCATTTTGGGTCCCGACCTGTAGTTTGAGAACCTGGGTTTTGGACAACTGGTTTTGGTGTAATGAGTTTGTTCTGTGTCGTTGCAGGGAAGTAAAAGGGGCTGAATGTCATAGAGTGTAACAGGCTTCTACTGCAGCGGGTGTCAGTTTACTGTTTACTGCATCTGTGAGGCTAACGGCCCAAAAGCCCAAATGGACAAGTAGTTGTTATCATTGTCATTTCAAGGGCTCATTATTTTAAATTTGATAACAAATCTTACTGTTCTGACGCGGGGGGAATCAGATAAAAAATAATCAGTATAAAATCTTTTTTAGTGACAATGCGTTTGGAAAATAATGCTGACACTGTTTACAGTTTTTTTTTGTATTACTTAAAAATAAGCTACTTTAATACTTTTACTTAAGTTCCTTTTGCATTTTTCTATTCACCTTCTATATACAGACCAATAGAACCTTGTTAATGGTTGACGTTTTCTGAGCAGTACTCATATTGTACATATTGGTATTAACTCTCTAAAGCATGAGCAATACAAAAACCTTCATTCTCCACAGTACTTTACAGTGTAGTTTTATATTATTTGGTATTTCAGTATGTTTTTCATGCACTTCTCACCCCACAGCAGCTGGTACTGAAGTACTTTGTACTCCAATGTTTGAGGCTCCAGGACTTTGTCCTTCAGTACTTTAAGTTCTTCTGCAGTTTAAGCAGGTAATTATAGCCATAACTGATTGTCAGCTGGCTGTGTCAATCACATGGGTGAAATTGTAAGCAGGTTGTGGGCATAATCAGAAACCTTTTTTATGCTTTTTTTTTTTACCACAAACCGTTTTTCCCAGCAGTAATCAAGCTGAGAGCCACCTGATGCAATGTAGTTTACATTTCATTCTATATGCTCTCACTGTCTCCCTCCCTCTTTATGAATCTATCTTTATCATTCATAGTCCTGCTCTCTTCCTCTCCTTTCACTTGTTTTACCTCAGCCCTGTACATCCTTCCCTCTATCTCTCTCTGTGCTGCTGATTAAGAACACAACCTGTTGTTGTCGCCACTCCTTCTTGATTACCTATTTTTTTTTCATCCCTTAATCTTCCTCCTCCTCATCTCCATCTCTTTTTGGCCTAGCTGCTCGCTCAACCACACAGTCAGTGTGTGTGTGTGTGTGTGTGTGCGTGCGTGTGTGCGTGCGTGTGTGTGGCGGTGCGTGGAGGCCTAACGAGTTTGATAGCTGTCACCTGATCTCGGTGATGAGGGCTGCTGTAGTAGCGAGAGGAGCGGGAGCGAGAGGAGAGTTAGGTTTCTCCACTGTAATTAGTTTTCCCAGCCTCTAATTATACCAGACGGAATTACAAGCCTGATTGACTGTCATTTAAGCATTTTAATTCATGGAATAACCCTTTTTCTCTTTAAAAAAAAAAAAGGGAGAGTGTTTTGACAGGCGGGCGTGTTGGGATGGAAGTGCGGACCATACCCATACAGTGCATACTGGCAGCAGTTTCGACAGAGGTAAACACAATTTGTCAGGAAAGCAAAGAGACACACTACTAGATTACAGTAGCTATGTTTCCATCCACACGTTTTTATCCAAATTAAGTGATATCGAATGAAAAATGCCTTAAAGAAACAGTACAATTCAATGGAATTTTATGAACATCGACTCAAAGGAAATACGTTTGATCGGATTTTATCTTGATCGATATACGACTTATGCAATAAACGCTGATGGAAAAGTTCTTTGCAGAATAAATAATGAATTGCGATTAAGTTTTAGGTCATTTTATGGTTGCAACCCGCCACAAAACAAAGATGAAGAAGTTTTAGTTCATTTCCGCCCAGTATTTCCGCTCTGTTTGAACACATGGCGGGTGTTAACAAAGTTAGATGGAAGTGGACGAACGAGGAGACGAGAGACTTTTTGAATTTAATTTATCAGGAACTCACGAAGGAAATGGCCGACAAAGGTTACGACAAGCCGTGGGACGTCTCAAAAAAGAGTCGTCTCGCAGCGGTGCCGGAAAGAAAAAAGGCAAGTTGCATCTGCATCATCATAGCAATGTGTTGATAGTGTTGATAGTTTCTTATTATAGCTTCATATGTCGCTATCAGCTGGCACATAAGCGCTATTATAACTTGATCATGTGTTTGTAGACGGCGCAATCCATTTTGTCTAGAAAAACTTTGTTTGCAAATGTTTGTTGAATGTTGTGCGATTCAGTGCGAAAATGAATGGAAACACCTTAAAATGTCTCAAATCAATTTGATATACCAATTTGATCGCAAAACAGCATGTGATGTCATTACGCACAGGTTTTTATTCGCTTTAAAGTCGTTGGATGGAAACACGCTTTCACCGGCTTTATTCACAACTGAACTTCAGATCATTCGATTGGCAAGTTGATGGAAACTTAGCTACTGACTATCATCCTGAGCTGGTAAACACTAATTCATAGATTTTCTTTAACAAAAACGTTAGAAAAGGGACATATAATGAACAAAAACTTGAGATCTACTTCTTCTTCCTCCTCTCCTCTTCTCTTAACCCTGGAAGCTGTGTTGTTTTAACCCTCATCTTTAATTCATCCCAACCAAGCAGCCTGCACTCAGAGCAGATTAGAGAAGCTGAGAGGCGACAGGGAGCATCATTTGGTTTCTCTTCTCTTTCTAATCTTGTTTTTCCTTTTACCTCATTCAACATGAGAGCTTTCAATAAGCCTCTGGACACTTTATACTGTACTTCTCTCCTTTGTCAGTGTTTAGTGTCTATATAATTTATGTTTGATGAACGAGTGAATGAGCGTTATTAAAATCATTTAATCTTGTATGTTTCTATTTTAACTCATTGGTGTCAAACCGCCTCATATTTTTCCATAAGAAAGCGATTTCTGATAAATTATTTTCATGTCATCAAGCTGTTAAATGCTCCCAATGAGTCAGCTGATGAATGATCTTCAATAAAACAATTGGTGGCTGATAATGTTGATAGGGTTTTAACCACATTCAAGGTTTTATGTTATGGTGTCACTAAATATACATTGATTTTAGCATTCATCACATTTGTATGTTTCATTCCTTTATATTGTAATATATAAGTGTCTTTGCTAGTTGTCAATTTCCAATCCAGCGCCCATGATGTTTAAATAGGTGATGCACCTGCGCCCATCTTTACGCCCATGGGCGTGCTGGTCTTACTGTACAGGGAGGTGTGTTCAGGTAAATTCTTGGCATATTGCTATCTTGAGGTAACTGGTCTAAAGTCAATAACGCAGCATTTCATTTTTATTTTAACAGTGAATTAGTAAAATGCGTCTAAGCTTATGCTCAGCGCGCACACACACTATGCTTGTTACACACACACACACAGGGAAACAAAGCAGCATACAAACATGCAAAATATTACAAATAAAAATATGACCACCATCATAATAGCAAAGCGTCAAGGTACACTACAAACACACCTGGCTTTAAAAGGAATGGGAGATGAGACTCTGATTGGTTTATTGCATGTTACACCCGAAACACACCTATGAATTAATGAAGACACTAAGTACAACCCTCTTGAAGCATGCGCCTGGCGCAAAACTAGCAAAAGTGGATTTGGACACAACCTAAACACACCTGTGCCACAGGCTTGACGCAGCGCCTCAGATCATTAAAATAGGGCCCTGTGTGTGTTCTGTGTTTCACCTGACTGCAGTTCACCTTCACCTACGGTATGTTATCAAGATGGTCCAGTACAGAAACGTTGCCTTTTAAAATGTTTTTGTAAGCTAAACAGTGTGCGGGAGTTTTTCTTTGCAACTTTGACCTACTTGTCCACCTCCTACGCACCTGTCTCACCTTGATGTGTAAATTATTTTTCTGTAATTTTTTCCAAGAGAACATTTGTCGTCTTTAAACATTAATTTGTCATTGTCAAATTAATATTGCTGCCCATGCACGAGTTTGGTAAAATAATGAGATCACAAGTGAAGTGATTGATAGCCACAATGTCATTGCATTGATGTCGGTGGTGCCAACAACTAAGTTTTGTTTCTGTACTAGTTTTCCTTTTTGGCTTTGCTGTAGAGATTTTTCACAATGTCAGTGACTTTTACTTATGTCTTTTACTCATGTTCTACCAAACCAATCCTGGATTCAATAGACGCTGATGCCTTCTAAGCAACAGTCTGTACAATATTGTTCATGCTAATTATACTTACATCACAAAATGAATTTATTTTGGAAATAAAATGCAACAAAAACAAGCTTTAAATTATCCCCTTTTAAAATTATAGTACATTGACTTTGTATATGTTAACATGATTTCAAGTCAAGTCAGTGTTTATTAACCAAATTCACAAATCATAGATTTGCCTACAAGGGGCTTGCCAATCTGTACAGCATACGACGTCAGTCCTCTCAATTTGGACCTCAGAAGGAGAAACTGAGGACGGATCCATCTCCCAGGAGGGACAGACATGCCATAAATGCTTTGTGTACAGAAAAAGCACACATGAAAAAACGGTATTATGACGGTATTAAATCCACCTGCACTTGGATCTGTTTGTTTCTTTTGACAAATGTGGTCACACTCAGACCATGGAAACCTCATGGCAGCTCAGTGAACGTCTCGGTCTAAAAGGTTTCCACGAGTCACGTCATGCGATTACATAACCTCCATCACTGCTTCTTATCTGTGAGACTCTCATACTGCACATCTGATATTCAAACAAAACAAACAACACACACACACGCACGCACACCAGACCAACACACACCTGTCATTTGATCTGGTTCCTCATATCAGGTGTGATTCCCGTCAACACACTGGAGTGATAAATGAACCAGCTCCCTGATCCAGGAAACTGCTGTTGTATCAATGAACAAGGAAAAAAAATATACAGTTTCATGTTTGTCAGTGGATTTGTTTTTGAAATTAGGGCACTTTTTCCTTCCTCAAATTTGCAACTTGATGAAATTGTCAGCACTTTGTCTCAGTATTTTATTCCTTTTACAGAAAAAAAAATCACTTTTTATTTTAGGTTCATATCAAAGAATATTATACTAAAGAAATAAAAAAAGATAGAAATTTAAGCAAAGCTTTGCATCAATATCGATCAATATGATGTAACTTTTCTTTATTCTCATTTTTCATCTTTTTCTCTTGATGTTCAAACACAACTCATATCTCAAAGACTATCAAGACAGTGCTGCGTTTTTAAAAGTGTGTTATATACATTAAGTGTGTGTGTGTGTGTGTGTTTTGCCTTTGCATTGCTGCTCACGCTGCTGTAGTGACCTAAGAACTCCCTGATCTCATTAATAATCCGGCTGACTAAACTGAGCGTGCTCCATAGAGCTCTCACCCACCCTCCATTCTCTTTCCTTTCTCCTTATTGTCTTATGTTGCCGTCTTTTCCTCTCCAGTTTTTCTTTTGTTCCTGTTTCTTCTGGTCTATTTTCTTCCCTCTCCAACCTCATCATCCAGGCTTTCTTCTGTCTCTTCCTCTCCTGCTCTTTTTCTCCACCCATTTCTCGCCTGTCTCGCTTTCTCTCTGTCTGTCCCCTATCTTTTTCTCTGTCTCTCGTTCACTCTCCCCGCAGACTTCTGCCTCTGATAGAGCAGCAGCCCCTTAAACGATTAACTCCGCAATCCCTTAATAACAATCTCCTTCCCTCTATCCCTCCTCCCTCTGTCTCTCTCTGAAGCCATCCCAGTTCATTTGACCACTTTATTTCAACCTCCCATTCATGGGGCTCAGATTACACAAGGGGCTGTAATGACAGCACATTTATTAATTAATTGCATGTGTAATTGCTAAAATTAAGTTTTGGAAACTTGGTAATGATGTGAGGAATTACAGGGATGGAAGGAGGGGAAGAGCTTTGAAGACAAGCCCCCTGAAGTTCTTTTGGGGATGGAGGATGGGAGAGGCGTGGATGGATGGATAGCGAGGGAGAGATAGAAAAAGAAAGAAGGAAAGGGAGGGGTGGGAGAGGAGTAATCCAGGAGGAGAGCCACACTGTAGGGCTGATCAGAGCCGAGAGTTTTGTCTCTGGGCTAATCTTTTCTTCTGAAGTGGTGTCATGGCCGTCACTCCGCTCTTCCCGTCCGTCCGTCGGTCTGTCCGTTGCGGCAGCAAATTCCCCCATTGATTCAGACTGGGCCACTTTAATTAACTTCCTCCCTGAGATAATGGCTAACTCAGAGGAATCTGCTCGCCGTGAAAAAACTCTGAGAAAAAACTTTTCCTTCCGTCTTTAGGATGGCTAAGGCGGCCCCTTCAGAGGCGACATAATTTATTTCTTTTTTTTGTCAAGACTTTGTCCGAAAAATGAGATTTGAACATGAAGAGTGAATTGTTTATTGTCTGGGGTATTCGCAGCAGATGTGGGTTCTGGGTCTCTCTGTGCCGAGACGATAGGAACCGACTCTATTATGTGTTGAGTGTTTAATTTCACTGGTTGGACGCTCAGATGGGAAAAACGTCCTTGGAGGCATGAATGGTTTATCAGACACGTGAACTGACGAGAAGAGAGCGAGACCGAGAAAAGAAGGGAAAGTAGAAGAAAAGAGGTGTCAATAGTGCAGTTTATACTCAGATGTACAGTATATGCATACCTCTGGAAGAAGTAAATTGGTGGAAGACAGTCCATCTGTTTTTCACCCAAATGGCCTTTCATTCAGCTTATATATGACCCTGTCACTTAATGGCAGAACAATTAGATAGCAAAAATACCTATTTATATACAATTTACTTGTTACATTAAGTCAGTTCTCGTACATGTTCTCACCTGTTTTCACCTTTTCTTGGGCAATTTGTCAGTGGCAATCCAAAAATACCTGCCTCTGTAATCTTTTTCTAACTATATGTGAGAATGTCAAAGTGCATGTACGTTAGGGTTGTTGGAACACATTTCAGAAGTTAAGTATATGGAATAGTGAAAACGTCAATACTAATCAAATGCTAAAATTAGTATTGAAATATGTATTTTTATGTTGGCTAACATTAGCGAATCTCGCCCTTCTCGTCTTGGCCTACCTGCATGTAGAAACGAAAGATGACTGATGAACCATTAAGTTAGCGAGAGTGAGCAACACAAGGCATTGCTGTTATTGTTGTTGTGATGTTAAGGCACAAAGCTACAGCAGAGACTGAGTAGTTCAGAGGGAATGACTCGTCTGTGAATCAAAAGGAGGATGGGAAATACTGTTTCAACATGAAATAAAAACCAACATCCACCAAGTCAAAACACATCTCCCAGCCTACGTAAAAGGGGGTTTACTATAGAAGGATGGTTGGTTTTATGGTATTCAGTATATCAGTTGTGACTTAACTACATTTAACCACACTTAACACTGTGTCTAGATTTATGTAATTAGCTTCCATCACCATGCAATAGATCTCTAAAACTAAAAATGATGAAATACATTCTAGATTCAAACCAATGTGATGCTTGCCTCTCAGAGAATTTGAAATCATTTTCTTTTCCTGGACTTTGTGGTGTTGATTAAACTGCAGTATTTCTAATAGCAGCTATCTTAATAACAACAATGGGAAACGTTGCAGATATGACAGAGATGTGCGGCCGGTAAATGAAGACTCAAGGGTTCTACTCTTCATCTGTTCCTGATTTGCTGACCTGCAGATTACGTGAGTCACTCTCACTTAAGAAAGAGTTTGAAGTAATAGCAGAATCGTAAACACAGAGCAGTATTGCAAATCACAGTTTATAATCTCTTATAATCAGTATAAACTCCACAAGTGTAACACAACTGACTTAAAAGACTGTCAGACAGAAGCAAAATGGTGTCAATTCTTCTGTGTTGATTTTCCACTATAGGGTATTTTGCGATGTACATCTCAGATCACATTTTCCCTCACTGTGACCACTACTTCTGTCATTACTAAACATAATACAAAAATTGAATAATAATGTTGCCGTCAGTGGGCTGAATTGCTAGTAAACCACCTAAGGAAAAATCCAGCAGCTAGACGCCCCTTTAAGATAACGTCACCGCTCCTTTTGACATTCAGTTTAGCAACAAAACTAAATGCTGAGAGAACATTACTCTTTTCGAAACCAGCCGTCGATAGGGGTGGTTGATACAGCATAGTATTGCAATATTTTCAGTGGCAATATTGTATCGATACACAGGCTCCAAGTATCGATCTTTTATTATATATGTGTTGGTCACTTTGTCTGCTTGACAATCCCATTTTGCAGCAATAAAATTGAAGTGAGATGGACAAATAGAGAAATGTATCTTTTTAGATGAAACAAAGTTTCTTTTTGGGGACATCATTTAAAATTGGGAAAAGTTGGAAAAAAGGTTAGAAATTGCAGTATATCGCAGAATATTGCAATATGTTAAAAATCACAACAATATCGTATCGTGGCATAAATATTGTGATGATATGGTATCGGGAGGCATTTGGTGATTCCCACCCCTTGTATCTCTGTAACTGTTACTAACACTAGTTACTCATACTAGCGACGTTTATTTGGTTGTCATGACTTTGGGAGTGATGACGTCATATCACTGTTCCAGTTGCTCACATTCAGAGGGGCAGAGAAAGCAGATGCCTTTTTGCTTAAGTTCAACGGAGCAGACTTAAACCCACTTGCCCGTGTTTTTATACTGTATGTACTTGCCCGACATGGCGTTTTATTTGCCCTCGGCCGTCGTGCAACCATTATTGTTGAACCCTGCCAGCACCAAACTGATAAAGTTTGGAATATGCTGGTGAACATAGTGGCAGCGGAAAAAAAGAGGTGGAAACCAAAACAGGAAGGGCACATAAACTAATGCTAATGTTACTACATGTCTGCTTGATGTGCAAATGAGCCACTGTTTGTTAACATATCAACTTAATGTGAACTTAATGTGTTTGCAGCTTGTTTTGTTGCCTGTAATTTGCCAAACTAAATCAATGAATACAAGTTTAATTGTTGCACAGGGACAATAACAGTCAAACATTTAGTTCCCTTTGCTAATGAATATAATGGCACCTCTCTGTATTCATCTCATTAAGGTGTTTCTGGTTTGTTGCCTAAATTGTCCAGCAGGCCCTGAAAATGGCTTTGAGACAGATGGGTCTATATGAGGTGAAATGATAGGTGCTCAGTAAGAGTAGATCTGAAAGGTCTGCAAGTCCAAAAATAACTGAACATCTCCTCATCTCCTGTACCTGTCTGCTTCCACTGAGAGGCACAAATAGGGGGCAGCTAATCCGTGTTGCTGGTGGGGGGGAGGTTAAACCCAGCTAGCCAGCCACTCCAATGTGAAGGGCTTGTGATAGCAGAGACACTTGATCACATTTATCTGCAGTTTACACCTTCCTGTCTTGATCTCTGAGCTATATAGAGGATCGCCTTTCCTACTCAAAGAAAGAAAGCAAGCAAGCAAGCGAGGGTTGGGCGTGGGAGGTGGAGGGGTGGATGGATGGAGGGAGAGAAAAGAGGCCAGGGCCCTCTGTGTGAATGCTGGTTGGGTTGTAAAGCGAGCCGAGCGATGACAGCTAAATGCGCTAATTTTCTACTGGGACTCTGGCTTTGTCTCACAGGGAGGGCTCAGGCACAGAGCTGTGACATTGAGGGACTGATTTCTAAAGATCTCAGTGATCCAGTTGCAAGTTTGGTGACTAACTTTTAGTAAAAAAATGTTTGTCACACACTTGCCGTCTGGATTTGTTGCCATTGTCTGGCAAGACTGATCAATCATACACACGGTATATCAGGCCTCCATGTGTTCATCAGTTCAATACATCATCTGCAAATAATGTATTATAGATAAATATGAATTGAATAGATGAATTGGGGTGGCAGTAGCTCAGTCTGTAGGGAGTTGAGTTAGGAACCACAAGGTTGCATGTCCAAGTCCCCATAGGGACCAAAGTATGGTGGTAGACTGGTTGCAGTTCAACTTTGACCACTGACAAAGTGCACTTGAGCAAGGCACAGAACCCCCAACTGCTCGAGGCACCTTTCCATCGACAGCCCCCTCACTCTGACATCTCTCCATTAGGGCATGCATACGTACTGAGTGTGTGTGTATTTCAGGCCTGTGTGTAATTTGTATTCTAACAACAGAGTTAAAACATTGTAATTCCCTTTGCATGATTAATACATTATTATACTGATTATTAAATGTAACAACCTTTTTTTTTAATATTCCAGCCCCTGTCCCAGTGTGAAAGTATAAGTGAGTATTGAGTGAACACATGTGAAACTAAAATCACCAAAAACATGTTAGCTGATAGTAGAGCAGGATGAGGAGAGGGGAGGTGAGTATGCAAAGGTAGAACGTGATTACAGACCTTAAAAGTAGGAAAAACATGACAGAGTTATCTTGTCCAGTTTTATTACTGTCCTTGAGAAATGAGGTAAAAAAAGATCTTGTTAAAATCAAGTGTTTGAATATTTGCTTAGGATTTGATATGAGTCTCACATGAACTGTGTGGAAGTTAAGTGTGATCTGACCATGATCTGTCTGCAAAACACTTGATTTTAACCACAAACTCATTAGAATATGCATTTTTTGACTCATGTTTTTTCAAGAAACGTAAACTCAAATTTAGAAAATGGGCATGAATAATGAATATGAATAAAATGTGACACAAAGTTGTGGTTAATATTGGGGAATGTTATTTGAAATCACGTTGCTTCTCTCCCCTAAATGAGGCCCTTACCTTTAATTTAAAAACTTAAAAAAGTAAGATTTACATTGGGCTTACACAAATCAACACTGAATGCAATGTCAATAACCAAGTATAGGCTAAACAAAACAATTGAAAAAACCTTTGTTCATGAATCATGTTAGTTTTCTGACGCCATTTAGTGAAGGATAACTAACCGCTTAAATGTGGATTTATAGGTGCAATCTACAAAAGCTGAACTTCAAGTGAAGAATCACTTCATGACAACAAATGATCACCGAACAGGGAGCACAGCAGGAGTTAAGACCAGCAACACACTAAACTATACTGGTGCATACTCAGTGTCTGCAAAGACATACAATTGCTTAGAGTAGCTGACTTTATGCTGCACACACACACACACACACACATGCGCACACACGTGTGCACACCCACATACACACATTAAAGCTCTACAATGTAAAGGAGCAATAAACAGTGATAATCCCCCAGGATTCTTCATGGGAACAGTCTCCTGTTGTTTAGTTGTAATTATCCTTTAATATGGACTCTGATGTCGTCTCTGCTTTCGCCTACAGTAGAGTACATACACAGTCTCTCTCGCACACAACGCACACACACACACACACACACACACACACACACACACACACACACACACAGAGCGTTGTTCTGTGCACCATTACACTCACTGTATTGCCTTACACTAGTAGAAACCTGAAGACTGTGTTAAGCTGTTTAAGACTCTTTTAGCTTCATTAAGACAGTCAGAGCTCAGTCAGACAAAGTAGCTTTCACTGAGGCCCACAGTCTGCGCCATTTAGTCATGGATAATTAAACACAGACCAAATGTCAAGTGATTTTTTAACTTTTACTTTGATTCTAATCCATTCTTTTCCCCCTCCGATACCTTCTGTTCTATTTTGTTCTCTTCTACAGTCTAAAAACAAATGTGCTGACTGAGAAATGTTCTCTTGTCTGGCAGCCAATGTCAATCATCTTGCCTGTTTGTGGAAATCACACCTGAGCCAAAAAGCACTCTGCAGGTGGTTTCACATGTCTCTATTACGCCCGAGGAGAACTTGATTTAACTTCAGAAGCCGCTCAGAGAAGCATCAGAAATTAAAAGTGAACAAAATGATCTGACAGGAATACTCCTCGTGACAAGACAGAAGTTGGTATTTTCTGTTGGTGTGGTTGCTTTAATGTGGTTTCACAAGCACACCAGAGATGAAAGCGGGTTTTGGAGTCCTCTTAAAATGTGAATTTCTGGACCTCAGCAGAAAATGTTCTATATTGCTCAAGCCAGAATGCTTCCACGGCCTCATGCTATTATTCCATATATTATATTTCTTCCTTTGCCTTATTTTTGGTCATATTTCCTCAAAGGGTTGCACACTGCACAAAATACAACAAAATACTCTGTAATATACTCTACTTCCTGTCAAATTATCCATTTCTAACATTTCTTATTATTTTTCAGATTTTTCGAGACAATTATCATATTCTTAGACTTTCGAGAAAAAACACCTGATCTTCCAGGAAATGAATACCCAGATGACCAGATATGTATTCTGTTCACTGAAGGGTCTATCAACTGCTTTTATTTACTGAAAAAAAGAAAAGAAAGATTAAGCAGCAGGACTGGCTGTGTTTAAGCTCTGTTGTGACTTTAGTCTGCCACCAGGGGGCACTGCAACTTCGTGGCCCCAAATTGGAGCAAGCGAATGCCTGAGAGTGCAGTGAGAGTGCAGTGACAAAGAGAGAAAGTGTGACAGAGAAAAAAGACATTAGAGAAGTAGTTGAGAGGACAGAACTCATGGGAAAGTAATATAACTAAAGTTGTTTGATAGAAAGAAAAGAGAGCGAGAGAGATGAGATAGACAGAGGGGGTTGTGGGTAGTTACCAGTGTTTCCAACACTGAGTCGTTGTTGATCAGAGGAGTTCGGGGAAAAGACAACACTTTCTTCAGTCTCTCAGCTTCATGGAGGGACACTGTTGTTGTCTGTCTAAAACTCTCTGTGCTTCATTTCTGCTCTGTGGCCTCAAATCTAGTCGTATTCTTTAAAAAAAAGGGTTAAAAAAAAGCATACATCACTAATCAAATGTATTTCTTCACTATATGTGAGAAAAAAAGTAGTTTAGTTGAATAAGATGTTAAGTTTGTTTTGTCTTAGATTCTGACCAAAAAATGTCTCTCTCTGTTTTGTTTGTATATTGACAAAAAAGAAGAAGAAAAAAACAACTGCTCACAGCAGCAACAATTACTTACAATAGGCGAAACAGCACAATAACCTGAAATAGCTAGAATGCCACTGTTACAACCAAACAGTGTGGGAGGTCAAGGGTCAGAGCCATAGTGTGTGAACACTTTCCGGTAATACAAAGATTTATGACAAAAAAGTTAGAAAAGTAAATAAATAACAGTGAAAGTTAGAATAAGAAGGAGTTTAAGTAGGGACTAAAGTCTGACTACACTGTCTCCTGATAAAGTTGTATATAAAATATCTATAGTGTACATATGTCTTCGCAAATACACTTGTGATCAGTTCCAGGATGATAGAATATTGTCAGATTTTGACAATTTTGCCTTATTCCCACTTAAATCTGCCCAAAATTAAAAGGGCATTCTACCGATTTTACACACACAGTTCAGTTTACTACTCAGCCTGTGCAAACAGATTTGTAATGTTGTGTCAAAATGTGTATGGGGCTTAACATTTATAACTGAAAGCCTGTATCACAAACTGGAAATGTGGCGTTTAAAAAGGATTGATTTAGGGGGCAGGTGGCTCTAATAAAAGACACTATTGAGGGGCATTATGGGAAATGTAGGATCCAGGGTTTTTTGGTGGTTGACAGATACTAAAACTCAAGAAATCCTGACCTTTGCTGCTTTGATTTTGATTTTTTTAAATCTGTCTCTTGTGATTCACCAAACTTTTTAGAAGAGTAGTACTAAATCCCCAGAGTACACCTTTAAGTTATGTAATACTAATGAAAGAAAAACAAGTGCGTAGTTGGTGAGATAGTACCAACACACAAATTTCCTTTAAAAAAATGTCTTTCTTTTTTAAATAGCCACAGCATGTTCCATTATTAGATAACCCAAACTACAATAAAATAATGTCTTATCTTTTTAGGATGGGTTATTTTTCACAATATTGGGGCAAGGACAATAACAAAAAAAGTAAGGACTTGAAGGAAAGACTAAGAGGAGGAAGGAAAGACAAGAGAGCGAAAGAAGGAGTCAAAAGCTTGGAAGTGTTTCCTGAGCTTGTACTGTGTGTGTGTTTGTGTGTGTGTGTGTGTGAGTCCAGGGGTCCTAGAAGTGGAAAAAAACATCTGTGACCGCAGTGATGTCATTGAGAAGGGTGGCAAGAGAGGAGCAATTAACCATCACACACAGACACTCACTCACTCACTCTCTCACACACACACACACACACACACACACACACACACACACAGACACTCACTCACACCATCACACACACACACACACACACACACACACACACACACACACACACACACACACACACACACACACACACACACACACACACACACACACACACACACACACACACACACACACACACACACACAGGAGCGCGGTGTGGGACAAAACAGAGCTGTAAAAACAGGGCCAGCTTGCGGCCAGTCAGTCCGTTACCCATAATGCCTTGGGTCTGGATGGTTGTCACTAGGTTCCGGTCGGCGTGGCAACAAAGCTTATTAATCTGCTGATGGAAGGCCAGCTGCAGAGGTAACAGACACACACATACACACACATTTGTGCACAAATGAATGCGCACATTCACATGAACACACACACACTTCCAAAATAAACACGACTATTTGTTGTGATTCACATTTAGCGCTCACACAACTCCTCTGAGACACACACACACTCTTGCTCAATGTTGGTTTTGAGTCAAACCACTTAAGGTCAACACTCAGTGTGACACTTTGTCTACACACACTATCACAACATGCATCACTTGCTCATCTTTCCATTATTATTACTGCTCAACATTTCCGATTGGTTTTACAAATACAGAGATTAAGAGAGTCTAAACATGTGTGTGTGTGTGTGTGTGTGTGTGTGTGTGTGTGTGTGTGTGTTTCTTAGTTTTTCCTCCAACTTTAATGTTGTTCCTCCAGCATATCCTTGCTGGTTGCCTAGAGACAGGGATTTGAACGAGGCCCCTTGGTTCATTCCCACACAGTCCTCTGGTCTGTGTGTGTGTGTGTGTGTGTGTGTGTGTGTGTGTGTGTGTGCGCGCGCACATGTGTGTTGAAAGGATATTTCTCTCCTTTGCCTTTTGATTCAATCTCAGTGTGAAGCAGCTCCCTGTGGAGACAGTATGGGTGGGCAAGAGAGGAGGAGAGGTAGAAGAAGAGGAGAGGTGAGGAGAAGGAAAGAGGAGAGGAGGAAATAAGTGACGAGAATGCAGAAGGCGAAATAAGACAGGATGGAAAGAGTGAAAAAGGAGAAAAAAAGGAGCTGGGCAGTATGTTGTATGAAGGGAGGAAAAGAGGAGGGAAAGAGGGCTGCTGGTCACACATCAAGGCCTGGAAACAAAAAAGCCAAGAACTTTCCTTCCTCCATCCCTCCATCCCTTCAAACACAAGTTTCTCTTCTCACAGGAAGAGAGTGACTCCAATGCTTCAACCGCCTGACAGAGTAGAGGGGGACAAAATGTGTGCATGATCAGGTTTGTTTTTAGCTTGTTTTAGGTGTGAATACATGATGCTATTCACTGACTTCATAAAGTTCTTACTAGACCTGTGAGTACCAGCCTTGATATTCATCTGCAGAATGTTTACTTTCAAACTACACAGAGAGAGAGTTCACCTGAAATCAGTGAAAGCTGTTCTGTTAACATTTGTTGACGGAAGCTTCAAAACTCATACATGGTCATAAATTCAGTTGTTAGTGGCTGCAATGTGACTTTAATACACAGTCAAGAAAAATAATAATACATATGGATTTAAAGCTATAGTGCGTAGTTTCTGTCGCCCCCATGAGGAATCGTAAGCAATGACAACAAAACTGTCGGCGCATCCGCATGATACATGCCTTCCATGAATGTGCACCACCCCACCACCCCATCCCCACGTCCCTCCTCTACGCAGTTGCTAGTAGCCAAGGAGGACACGGAGGATCACAAAAACATGATGGGCTCTTCAGAAGAGGTAAATGTCTTCCCTCAAGTTTCTGCGCAGGAATGTCACCGGACGCCACAATCTTCTGAACACAACCATACTACGGACAAAAGGCTCCCTCCATATCTGTAATAGAAGCCGATATACAGTAAATATTTGGTTATTTAAAACTATATCGCATAAATAAAACAGATTTCACTAACATTAGTTATTTGTAGTTATTTATGAGTTCTCACTAAAATAATATGACAATAATTTGTTTTATTATTATATTATTATATAAACAGATCAGAGGAACATCAAAATATATTCAAGTTTTAACTAAAATGTATAAAAATACAAACTTAAGATAAGAAACTTAAAGTCCTTTGAACAAAAGAAGTGTTGCCAACACGGACGTTGTAGAGCACCATCTGGTGGCCAATGGCAACACTCATAACATGGTTGACCGTCCAAAAACCGTGAAAAAAAGAAATAGAAAAAAAGATAGTTTGGGAAATCCCTAATATCGGCCGATAATATCGGTCCGCCAATATATCGGTCGGCTCTAATCTGTATACATATATAACTTTGTGAATAAATGTCTTAAATCCACTCCATATACATGAGCATTGTTATGTTGCTATAACAGAAGGCTTTCCACATATTTTGGAACCTGGTTGCAGGGATTTGCTCCCATTCAGCCACATAAGCATTAGTGAGGTTGGCCACTGATGTTGGGTGATAAGCTCCGGCTCACAGTCAGCGTTCCAGATCATCCCAAAGACGTTGGATGAGGTTGAGGTCTGGATTCTGTGCAGACTAGTCAAGTTCTTTGACACTAAACTGAGAAAACATTAATAGACCGTGCCCTGTGCACCGGGGCATTGTCACATTGAAATAGGAAAGAGCAAAACATTCACTACTGGCTAAAACATTATTGTTTGCTGCATCACTCAGATTTTCTTTAACTGACGTGGACCTATAGGGCCTTGCCCAAACCATTAAAAAGAGCTCCACACAAAAATACACAAAAGTATGTGAATCTTTTGTCTGCATACATTATTTGCCCCAAGTTCTAGTGACATTATTTATTATTTTGTTGTACAACTCCGACGACTGTTAAACTTTTAGTTTGGGCTCAATATATAATGTTGCAGTGATAAAAAGATTTTCCCTATAATGAGAAACATGGCAAATTACTACTTCAGCGTCACTAATAACAGTTATTACCAATCAAAAAGTAAGATGGCGTCTTTGTGATGTAATCACCTCTTGGAGATGAAAGTTGATTAGTCCAAAAATTGCAATCCACCTCTGTCAATCTGACTTTTTTTTTTTCAACAGAATCACCACCTCCCCACGCAGCACTACCGTATCTTTAATGACAAAATGACAGTTTCATTCTCTTCCCACTACTGTGAATTTAACAACACAACGGGAACATTAGATAGGAACTTTACACGTTTGTAAAAGTAAGAAAGTATCTCTTGTTACACTTAGTTAATGTAACAATTAGCGTATACAATGACTGCTGGGTAGAAACGTGAAGTTATTAGAATAACAAACACCCAAAACTTATCCACTCTTATGAATCTATGAACAACTTTGTGTATGTTTTCTTTCAGTTTCTTAACTTTTTAAAACTCCAATGAGCTGTTGCTACCTACCTCATCATCTTCCAGTCCCACCTCCTCTCTCCTCCTTCCTCACCTCCTCCTCATCACACCCCCCCCCCATAGTGCCTCCTGATCCCAATCAACCCCCCCTCTGCATTCCACCCTGCTGATGTCAGACTCTAAATGAACCACAGTGAGTGTGTGTGCGCACACACACACTAAAGGGTTAGGCTTGGTTGCCAAGACGATAGGCCCTCCAACAGCTTTCTGCTCCGACGCTTTGAGCCCTGAGCCCTCCTCAAAGCATCATGGGAAAACAATTAAAACCTTCTCCAAATCTCTCTCGCTCTCCTTCTCTTTCATTTCTCTCTTTGTCCTTCAATCTCTCTCTCTCGTTTCATCTCTTTATCGCTCTCTCTGTTTCAGACAACCTTCACTCAAGCTTAAATTTCTGCCTGATTGGGAAACAAGTTTTTTATTGAAGGGAAACAAACACCTGCTCAGACAGAGGCTTTTCTGATTTTGTCTATAGATATTCACAAATGCATATTAAATGTTTAGAATTAGATTTATAAGAACTATGTGCATTTTAAGTTGTTTTATTGCTATTTTCCACCTGAGATGTCTGTTATTTGGGAAAAACTTTATTCTAAACATAATTTTCCACCTGATTTTGTCTATAGTCTGTTATTTGGGGGCAAAAAACTTTATTCTAAATTCAATAATAGTCTGATGCTTGGGCTGTGACCATCATGATAAAATCACTTCTTGGGAGCTTGTACATAATTCAAGGGAAAGTATAAACACACTATTATCACTGTTTTGAATCACTAAGATACATTAGTGTGGAATAATTATTACTGGGAATGCTAGATGTTAGAGCTATTTCCCAAAAATAGTTTTAAAAACGTTTTTGGCATGCCATTTTTTACTTCATTTTGTAGCTAGACACAGCAGAGAGCTGATAGAGAGGGAAGAGTAGAGAGACGGGGAATGACATATGTCCCGACTGTAAATGGACTCAAAACCAAGGAAGTTGCGATTCTATATTCAGTGGCTTAAATCTGTCCCAACTTTTTAAGGGCGGGTTTTCAGCCACTCTGGGTTTGCCCAGTTCAAAATGATTTGCTTCCTACTCTCCAATGAATGTTGTGAAGGTTCATCTCAACCATCCAGGTCTGACAAGGTCTGAACGTTGAATCCACTTTAAATTTGATTGGGAGTCAACGTTCTCTAGACGTAGGGATGGACTACAGTCTGGGCTGATGCTGAACAGAAGTCAGATAAAACTGTGGCTAAGAATGATTTCAAAATGTTAGCTTATTCCCTAGTAAGATGATTTTTGTCAGCCTTGAGACTTGCACTACTGTCCAAAATAAATGAAAAGGAACGGATCCTTATGCATTTGGGTGTTTTGGGAGTCCGCACAAAACCAGGAACAAACCTGCTCTTTTATTGTCAATGACTCTGCAGTGTCAGTAAAACACATGCATGTTCATTTTTTTCAGGTCTGTCAGGGCAATTCATTTGAAGTTGATAAAGAGTCAAAATGAAAGTAAAATCAATAAACACTGAGCCATTGCTGAACTGAGGGCTTGTTTACAACCTGTCTGATTGTCTGACTGCTTGTGTTTCTGAACCCGTCAGACTTTTCTGTAAAGATCTTTTTTTTGTCTCAGCAATTACTACTGACTTGGACCAATTCCTTCATCAGATGATTTATACAAAAATTCATCATGTTGCTCATGACGTTTTAAAGCAACCAAATCAGGTCGAAATTGGCAAAGGCCAATTGTCCAGGATCATTTTGGAGATGGTGTTGGCACTGATGAGAAAAACTATACTGTACCTCGCAGGCCTCTGTGATACTAACTCTTCTTGATCTGACAGGGCCTTTGTGCACTTTTCTGCATTGTCATTTTCATAAATGCCACAGCTAACACATCATCTGCTTCCCAGCTTATTATCTCCACATGTACTTTACAAATTCAATTAGGCCCTTCGTTCCATCTTGTTAAATTTCCTCAACAGCTGAAATCATTTTTGGAGCCACAGTAATTTACAACACAACATTAACATTTTCTGTCCCGAGCCGTCACGTCTTCGTCTCCCTGACAAACTTACTGAAGTCATAGATAATTCATTTGATTCTAAATTACAGCTTTCAATCGCTCCGCGCGCCCCTCTTGCAGGGGTTTGTTGTGACAAGCGGGCACGCTGCTCGTCTTCGACCGTGATTTCTGTCGGCCCTGATGACAAAGATATCATGCAGCGCGTCTTTAAACATGACGCTGACATGTAGCACTTATCCACTCACTCAGAGAGAACAAGACAGCATTGCTCCTCGTGACACCTCCCTCATTTCCCATGATGCACATGTAAGGGGTCGCCTCCGCATGACGATTAGTAATAATAAGAGTTCTTGAACATTTTGGGATGTACTTTATTTTAGTGTTTTTTCCCAAGAGCGGAATGGGGAGCTGGAACTGGGACAAAAGCTGCCAGAGAGCCATTGTGTCTCAATAAAATGAGACATCTCTGCTATTGTGTATGAATGAGTCACTTATGAAGGCAGTAACATTGTATAAAGGGAGACGTTTATTTAATTCTGATTCCGGTCCAAATTTGCATCTGAAACAATGAAAAGGCTTCATTTGATGAGTTTGTCTTGTTGGGAACTGAAACTGAGGGCAAATAAGAGGGGAGGGAATAAGTGAAGTAGAAATGGGAGGGAAAGAGAGAAAGGAGAGCAAGGAAAGAAGAGGATATGGCAGGAGAAAAGAATATATGGAGAAGAAAAGAGAGGACAGAAAGGACAGCAAGGAAAGAATGGGATATGGTAGAAGAGAAGAGAATAGGACAGAAAAAGACAGAAAAGGAAAAGCAAAGATGCAAAAGATGGGAGAGAAAAGAAAAGGATAGAAGAAGAGGAAATAGGAGATGTATGTAGCGCTGTAACAATGTCATTGATAAAAATCGATTCTTACATTTTTTGGCAACGATTTTTTGGTCATTATCGACTCGTTGGGTTTTAAGTTGTTGCACACTGCGGGGACTGCACTGCACAGGCTCATATGACGATAGCTGCTATAATGGCTATACATAATGTAGCTAATGGCTGTGATTCACGATTGTGTTCTATTAATACATCCATGGTATTATCATATGATACATCCGAGGGCTTGATGTATGTATGTATGTATGCTGTTAAGCCTGTAAAGTGGATGCAACATCATTAGCGTTTCCCAAACTGCCGGGGCTATCGGCTAGTAAGATCGGCAGTAGCTTGCAACGGTACTACAGACATAGTGATTACATTGCCTCATCCATCATTTACTTTGATAAGCATTACTAATTAATACATGCCAACGTGAAGTGTTATAACGAACGATGTCGTTGACTGTTGATATAAATGACTAGCAATATACAATATACCGTATCAGCAATATACAATATACCGTATCTGTTCACGAAACTGCAGGCAAACCTTAGTAGCTTGTGCTAGCTAGTAGCACGACATAATGATTACATTCATCGTTTATTTAGATAAGCATGTAAACTATCAGGGACAATGAAACAAAACACAATCTTTAACGTTAGTGTATGTTTTAGACAATGGATGTATTAACCCTCATTGTTGTCCTTGTGTCAAATTGACCTGTTTTCCTATATCAATGTTCTTTTTAATTAACCAAAATAGCATGATTGATTCCACACAAAGCTCTTTGGTAAGTTCAAATCTCTACTTTCATTAATTTTGGGGTGTCTAATTCAATTTTATAGCATTTGAAGAAAAAAAATTGAAGTGGTTTTGAAATAGTATTGAGTAAAAAATGACATATTCCAGTCTGTGATTAGCCATCAACATCCATTCCTTTAATTTTCGTCTAAATAATTCCTAATTTCTTTTTTTCTAACTCATACATTAGGTATAATTTCTTATAAATGAGTTTATTGACCCTAAATTCCCAAAATACAACTAAAACTAAAGTTAATGAGTTAGTGTTACGTGTTGAAAACATCAAAAAAAGTGAAAAAAAGCATCAACAGTGATGAAAAAAGGGACAAAACTTAAGAAAAAGTTAAAAACATTGATAAAATAAAATCAACAAAAGTGTGCATGTCCATTGTGACGTCATGGGCCGGTCATCGTGGAAGATCTAAACGTAAAACAAAGTGTTTTTTTATTATTTATATTATTATTATTATTATTATTTTTACAGCTTAGGTTTATAGCAAACATTTAGTTCTGTTATTTGTCTTGTGTTTGAAATAACATTTAGTTTCTTGAATAAAATTATGGAAGTGAAATTATTTTGGTCTTTATTTTTTATTGGATTCATTGATTAATTGATTTTCAAAAAAATCGTTAGTTGCAGCCCCCTAAGAAGTGATAGAAGAGGAAAAGGAAGGAAGTAGAAGCACAGAAAGAAGCATAAAGATATAAAAAAGGAAGAATCAATGGGACACAATTGTGAATAAATGTTCTGCAAATAAAAAAAGGTTGTGTTGCATCCTGTTGCACACGGTTGCTGCTAAAAAGATGATGTATTTTCATAGTTTTTTACAGGACTGTGTGCATTAGTTAATAGCCTACATGAGGGAGTGAAGATTGCACATCACACAGAAGAGTAACAATATTAAATTAAAGTCTGTAAGGAGGTCAAGTGCTATAGTGTGTGGGTTGGAAATGGCCGCTAATTTACTGCTACACAGTATGAATGTCTAGCTTCTGTCTCCAAGTCGATCAATACATCTCTGAAATTTGTATCTTTCCTGCAGGTCAGGGACCATGACAGTTTACAACAACTTTCAACACTTCAGATGGCCTTGTGGGAAGAGAAACCCTCTGAATTACTAATTTCTCACCGAAAGTCAGCCATGGATCGGAGAGAAGTTCCTTTGATTGAGTCTCTTTTCATCTTTGACACTTGAAGTGTTCTTCAGATCTGTGATCCTGTACCGCTGGACTGAGTTCACAGCTGTTGGGTGTGATTGGGGTCATTTTTGATTTCATCATTCAGAGGAGCTTCTTTATGTTATTTGTGATGAGCATTGATTGGTTATTCGTGACTTCCACAGGTTTGACATTTGAGATCTTTACACTTGCTCCTGCCGGGTTGGATTGATTGGGGCTTGGGTTGAGTTTTCCTTCACTTACAGTTGGTCATTGTGGAAGAAACATACCAAAGTCTCCAGGTTTAAAGCAAACCTGGATCGGGGGGGGGAGGGAAGACGACTACAGTTTACCCTTTAGCCCACACATCTCCGCATAAAGCGTAACTCTTGCCAAAATGCAACCTAGTGTCTTTTTGAGAATGTACCGAGTCAAACTTTCATTTAAAAGCATAATTAGGACGAAAGTGCCACTTTTAAGATTTACCGTATTTAGGTTTTTGGTCAAATGGCCTTTTGAATGGGAGCGATAGGGGCACTACTATGATAGCATTAAAATCAAATGTAAATGTAAATGTTCTCAATGCTGGTTTAAAATGTGTAGAGCCCCTGGTGATACGAGTGTGTTTCATGTTGCGTCTAGCCTCTTAGTGATTTTGATGCTATCATAGTAGTGACCCTAGCTCTCCAATTTAAAAGACCATTTGACCAAAAAACAAGAATTGTAAAAGTGGTGTTTCCCTTCTAATTATGCTTTTAAATGAAAGTTTGACTCGGGACATTCACAAAAAGACCCTAGGTTGCATTTTGGCAAGCATTACGCTTTAAGATACAAATCCACCCATTAACGTTCTGTTGGCTCATAAGGCAGCACCTACACTGGGTAAATCAAAACAATTCAGATTTTTATACAAATTGTCCCGTCATCCTATTGAAAGGACTGACCGGAATGTGGAGAGAAGACAGACGGAAAGAGTTTGAGACACAAGGACAAGGACTGAAAAACAGACTGAGGCCGAGAGAGCTTGGAAGAATTTGTGGTTGACCTTAGCCTTGCGTGAATTAGTCTGGAGAACAGTGGGCTGGTCTAGCCTGAGGCCACACACACACACACACACACACACACACACACACACACACACACACACACACACACACACACACACACACACACACACACACACACACACACACACACACACACACACACACACACACACACACACACACACACACACACACACACACACACACACACACACACACAGAGAGTTGTCAAAGAACCCAGTGTATCTCAAAGACAAAAGCACACATTACATGTTTGCTGCATGACATGCCCCAAAAATGATTTGCATCTGCCCATCTGTGTGTGTGTGTGTGTGTGTGTGTGTGTGTGTGTGTGTGTGTGTGTCTGTGAGTGAGTGTGTGTGCGCGAGACCTTTTGGCCAGAACTTGAGTGCTTCTGTCAGCTTTAACTGTCTCCAAAGGCACACAACTGTTTCATTAAAGAAAGACAGGAAGAGATAGACACACACATCACCCCCCCTCTGTCTTTCTTACTCTCAATGTTCTCTTTATCTCACTCTCCTTCTCTCTCTCTCTCTCTCTCTCTCCTCCTAACTGCTGTTTTAACAGCCATCATGGGCGTGGCTAATGGGACTCCAAAAGAAATTTGTCTGTCGGTCAGTCCATCTGTCTGTTTGTCAAATTTTTGGCTGAGAAATTGTTGTGGGGAGAGGGTGTGATGACGATTTGGGCTCACCCAAATTCTCCTTTCACTTTCTCGCTTTTTCCTCTCTCTCTCTCTCTCTGCTTATTTTCATCTCTCCCGCTCTCTGCTCACCTACTATTCAATCTCTCCGACATGCATTTACAGCAACAGAAGGGAAGAGCCACAATTTTAAAGATAAGAATTTTCATTTGAATGTGAATACTAGTGGGTTTCGTGTGTGTGTGTGTGTGTGTGTGTGTGTGTGTGCGCGTGCGTGCGCAGCTGGTATATTTTGGCGTGCTGAGAGCATCTTTTACTTGAGTTTTTCTTTTATATCAGCTGGACATCTTCAGCCTATCAGGACAAGACAGCGACCGCTGGGATGTTTTTGTCAGGTGTTTACTCTGGCACTATGCCTGTAATCTTTGTCTGCAAGGATGTCAAGGCGATGATGGAAAGGCATGGCCTGAAATATGACTCCAAATGAATGCTAATGTTGCTTTGTATCTGCGGGATAGACAAATATAAATAGACAACTGTTTGCAAGTTTACAAGGTGATTATATACCAATGTTCACAGCTTGTTGCATGAGGCCAAACAAATCTACTAATTCTAACCCATGACCCCTGCAACCGATTCTGGTCTGCAGCTATTTCTTCCTTGTGGTTTTCCTATATGGTATATATAGTAAAACCCTTCCAGTAGGTAAAATCGTGCATCAAGTGCCAAAACAACAGTATGATTCTCCTTCTGATTTATAAATCACTCTGATATAATTTCATAATTTTTTCCAAAACTACTCTGGTTGAAAACTTTCTGCTAAATGTCAAACATGCTTTTGAAAGATTTTGAATGTTTTTCAGGACCCGGAGGTATTGAAATCTACCTTTGCAACAAAAAATAGCAATCAAATATAATTCTCTTCTCCTCTGTGCTACATCTGTATCTTCCCACCATCCCCTCCTTTCATCAGCCCTCTCCATTAGAGCTGAAGGTGTTGGGCTTCTGTCTGTATCCTTCACATTGAGAGATGTGTCTCTGCTGATTAATTGCTGTCTGATCGCTGCTGTTGCTGCTCCCTGCTAATTTCTCTCTCCCTGGGTATTTACAGCCTGCGGCAGCCTGGGTGTGAGGGTTTCTAGCGGTAATTGTGCGGTATTTGTTGCTAATAGGATAATAATTGGAGCAGGTGCAGATAGCTGGATGGTTATTGGGCCTGGTGAGGAGAGATGGAGTTTGGCACCACGCCAAGGACGTCCGCTGTGCAGCACGACGACGACACGTAAAAGCACACTTTAAAAACCAGAGTGCCACAGAGGGAGGGCAATTATGTTCTGCTTTTTTATCTCATCCTGCTCAATCTGTCTCTCTGGAAACCTTGCACCTTTTTCAGGAATCTGTGTTTACATGAATTTACCTATTACTTTATCTGTTTCTATGTGCTGTTTCCTCTCTCCCTGCATATTTTCCTCTGTTTACATTTTTTTATGATATGACCTTTCACCCCTTTTTTCTTCTTTCTCTACTACTCCACCACCTCATCCTGAGGCAAGTTCTGAAGATTGCAATAGGAGTCATCCATAGAGATATGGACCATTAATAATTTAAAAGTGGTGCAATCGGATCAGGCAATGAAACACTGCATTGTTAACTGACTATGTGGGCCCATGTTTGTTACTTTATGCTGCAGTTGTTGCCAGGTTGCAACACAGTTGACATAGAGATGTTTTTAGGTCATGTGATTACAACTCAACTCTATGAACGCTGAAAAAATCCAACTGCAGAGGAAGGCCGTAGACAAGGCGTAGTTCATGAATTAATTTTCTGTTCTAGTTTATCTAAGCGGATGTAGTGGGGCTGGGACAAAATAATGATACAGTGAAGAAAATAAGTATTTGAACACCCTGCTATTTTTCAAGTTCTCCTATTTAGAAATCATGGAGGAGTCTGAAATTGTCATCGTAGGTGCATGTCCACTGTGACAGACATAATCTGAAAAATAAAAATCCAGAAATCCCAATGTATGATTTTTTTTAACTATTGTTTGTATGATACAGCTGAAAATAAGTATTTGAACACCTGTCTATCAGCTAGAATTCTGACCCTCAAAGACCTGTTTGTTTGCCTTCAAAATGTCCATCTCCACTCCATTTATTATCGTAAATTAGATGCACCTGTTTGAGGTTGTTAGTTGCATAAATACACTTGTCCACCCCATACAATCAGTAAGAATCCAACTACTAACATAGCCAAAACCTAAGCGCTGTCCAAAGACACTAGAGACAAAATTCACCTCCACAAGGCTGGAAAGGGCTACGGGGAAAATGCCAAGCAGCTTGGTGAAAAAAGGTCTACTGTTGGAACAATCATTAGAAAATGGAAGAAGCTAAACATGACTGTCAATCTCCCTCGGACTGGGGCTCCATGCAAGATCTCACCTCGTGGGGTCTCAGTCATCCTAAGAAAGGTGAGAAATCAGCCCAGAACTACACTGGAGGAGCTAGTCAATGACCTGAAAAGAGCTGGGACCACCGTTTCCAAGGTTACTGTTGGTAATACACTAAGACGTCATGGTTTGAAATCATGCATGGCACGGAAGGTTCCCCTGCTTAAACCAGCACATGTCAAGGCCCGTCTTAAGTTTGCCAATGACCATTTGGATGATCCAGAGGAGTCATGGGAGAAAGTCATATGGTCAGATGAGACCAAAATAGAACTTTTTGGTCATAATTCCACTTACCGTGTTTGGAGGAAGAAGAATGATGAGTACCATCCCAAGAACACCATCCCTACTGTGAAGCATGGGGGTGGTAGCATCATGCTTTGGGGGTGTTTTTCTGCACATGGAACAGGGTGACTGCACTGTATTAAGGAGAGGATGACCGGGGCCATGTATTGCGAGATTTTGGGGAACAACCTCCTTCCCTCAGTTAGAGCATTGAAGATGGGTCGAGGCTGGGTCTTCCAACATGACAATGACCCGAAGCACACAGCCAGGATAACCAAGGAGTGGCTCTGTAAGAAGCATATCAAGGTTCTGGCTAGGCCTAGCCAGTCTCCAGACCTAAACCCAATAGAGATTCTTTGGAGGGAGTTCAAACTCCGTGTTTCTCAGCGACAGCCCAGAAACCTGACTGATCTAGAGAAGATCTGTGTGGAGGAGTGGGCCAAAATCCCTTCTGCAGTGTGTGCAAACCTGGTGAAAAACTACAGGAAACGTTTGACCTCTGGAATTGCAAACAAAGGTTACTGTACCAAATATTAACATTGATTTTCTCAGGTGTTCAAATACTTATTTGCAGCTGTATCATACAAATAAATAGTTAAAAAATCATACATTGTCATTTCTGGATTTTTTTTTTTTAGATTATGTCTCTCACAGTGGACATGCACCTACGATGACAATTTCAGACCCCTCCATGATTTCTAAGTGGGAGAACTTGCAAAATAGCAGGGTGTTCAAATACTTATTTTCCTCACTGTATATATCGTCAAAACAACATAAAATGGTCAATCTTTCTTGCTGTGGGCAATATTTAACAAATGAAGATCTGCGTCTCAAATGGTTTTAGTTCTAAATCACAGAAATGGAATGCATTATAATAAATCCCTCCCTAATAAATCCCAGTCTACATGTATCCAACCAATAACAATGTGTTTGCCCAGCACAAAAACACAACAAAGGCCAGGCCCACATTGCAACTTTTCCTACATCTGAGCTAATGCTATTTGAACACTTCCTTTCAACGGAACAAACTGGAAAATCAGGAATAAATTTGCAGATTTCGACTGTCTTGTTTTGTTCACGGTTCAGTTCATAGATTCATTGTCACACATCATCATTTAAATACACATCAGTAAACGATCATAGCAGTAACACAGATGTCACTCTGGTGTTACATTCCAAATCTGGTGGTTCAAACAGTAAGAAACCAGGACTATACCACTATATCATCGCATATAAGATTAGAAGCTCAGCAACCCCCTAAATGCAACTGTTAGTGCATTTTTAGTCTTTACACTATGGTCTGGGTGAATACTCGATTCTGATTGGCTGCAGCGTGGCACAGGATGGCGCAAGACGTCTCTCCTATTTCCTGGAGCAGTGAACAACATTTGCATTGTATAAGAACCTTATGTGATGGGATTGATTGCTCCAGGTATTAGTCAAACCATCAGGTGTAACCAGGGAAACAGAGTTGTTTGTAAAAACTTTAGATTGTGATTGTAAAACTAATTAAAATATAAACCAATGTTTTAAAAATATGTTTTTTGGCAAGTGACCATGGTATAAGCGGATTAATGCCCTTCCAGGTGTCCATTGTCAAGTATTAATGGGCTTTGGCGGAGGCTGCGCATCGGACAGTTCACGCCTCACCGTCGTCCATTAATACCCAACAATAGACACCTCGTTGGGCATTAACTCTTACATGTCCACGTGTTGTGTTGGCATTCTAAACTCCAGTGGATTTATGAGGACTATGGTTAACTGCTCCTCAGATCTCTGCATGGTAATCCAGACAGCTAGCTAGACTATCTGTCCAATCTGAGTTTCCTTTGGACGCCTTAAACAACTTTTGAACATACACACGTTCCGCCAAAACAAGTTCCTTCCCAAGGCTATTTTGCAGCAGTAGCAGGGCTCCGGTTGGCACTTATTGCCACCCAAGATGATTGTGATTGGATTAAAGAAATGACAATAAACCAGAGCACATGTTTCCTCCATCCTGAAATGCTGTGTAGACTAGCCAGACCCTCCTGCGCAGCGCGGTGGAGGAGGGTCTGGCAATGCAAGACTGGTGCATAATGATTTTTTCTATAGTTCTCAGTAAGCTTTTACTGACCTCCTGGGTGTCACAGCTGAGCTGACAGGGACACTTTCACCCACCAGTAAAAAGAGCTCCTAATGACTCAGCTCAATCAGTTTAAATTGAGGATCCCATGTTAAAGGTTTCAGTCACATACTGAACACCTGTAATAAAGAAACCCCAAAAACAATGTTAGACAACAGAGTCCTGCTTATATTTGAGTTATAATAAAGTATTGAAGTGCATATGTCAATAAACAATATAAATGTGGATGTTAACAGTGCACCATCACTGTGATTCCCTTACAATATTGTGATAAATTGCAGAAATTCAAGAAACAAGAAAATACACTGAAGTAAATTATTTTTCTGGGTAACCTCCACATCTTTGGTTCTCCGACTAATAGAAAACTTTGTTTCATGCGAGTGACCCTGAGATACTAATACGAATAAACTGTGTGGTATTCAAACAGAGAAAACTGCTGCTGTTGCAGTCACAAAAGTTGGTGTTGCTGTCATGGTTACAATGTCAGACACCTGCTTTTCAAATCACTTACTTTTTCTTCCTCAAGGTCTCTTGGATGCAATGGTAAAGGCGGAGAGGAAACTGACTTTGTCTAATTTCCATTGGGGGGGATGAAAATCCATCTGTGAAAGTGCTGAGTAACACCTCTAACCCTCTAAACCAAAGCAAAGCTGTAGTTATAATTAAAGCAAGAGACGTCTCCTCGCTAAGGTCATGCTTTCAAAAGTGAGCCGCCATATTTGGGCAGCAACAGTATTGTTGTGATCACCCCTCCCCTCGTTCTCCTCTGAGACTTCTCAGCCTTGAATATGGTGATGATATTAATACTAATCGTAATATAGCCGGCGATAGATATAGGCTCTGTCGCTTTGAACTGTAAATGGGTTGTGTTTGGGGGAAGAGAGGCGATTAAGAGCCGCGAATCGGTATAAGATGGTAAATCTGGGGAAGCAGAGGCATTCCAGCCCCCCTCCCCACCATAAACAAATAATCCAGCGCTGCGTCTCAACCCCCCCCCCCATGCCATCTCAAATCAGTTTGGATTAGGACAGAATGCAGGGATGTTCCCTTTAATGCCACACAGAGAGAGAGGGTGCATCTTCCTCTTCCACCCGTTTCGCCCGCCTCTCCGCGATGCGCCGTGTTTAGCCCTGCTTAGCCAAATGAGCTCCTAATAAATGCAGCGCTGAGCCCGTCTGCTGAGGAGTCACTTATAATTGGAGGGCTTTTTCCTTCGCTTTAGAGAGGAAAGTATTAATGAAGGGGTGGGGTGGAAGGTGTGTGTCGAGGGTGGAGGGTGTGTGTGCGTGACTGCGTGAGTGTGTTTGAAAGGCGGAGTGAGTGAGTGGGTAAGTGGGTGACTGTGTGTGTGCAAAAGGTGGAGTGTGTAAGGGTGACAGGCGTATATGGAGGGTGTGTGTTCATGGGAGTTTGTAGAGTTCTAGTTTGTGTGCATGCTTTGCATATACTGTACGCATCTGTGCCTCGTTCATATGGAAATGTGGTTCCATGTCTTCATTTAACACCGCGGCTCGCCGACCAAACACACTTGTGTTTTATTATTTTTATGAACCTGTCGTTATCGCTCCATGTTCTCTCATTTCTCTTCTCTTCCCTTCCACTCCTCTCCTCTCTCCAGTTTAATCCTGCTTGCTACCTGCAGTGGGAAGCTGCTTTGTGCTCCAATAATAGGGAATATATATGTTTATGCATATGGCTCATTTTGGTGTTTGAGCATGCACGCCTTAGAGACTCTCAAATCTTTCATACTGCTTTATTTCCCTGATTGTGTTCCACGTCTTTCGTTATTACTTTCCTCCACTGTAGCTAAGCTGAGTAAAATAAGAACAAAAAAAAGAAACCGACAAAGATGAAGAGGGCCGCCTTGTTTGTCCACTCAGGTAAGTCATTTTCCTCTGATTAGAAATGTTGACCAGTATACGTGTGTGTTTGTTGACTGCAATACACAAGTGTGAAGGCGTTAATTTGTCATTGGCATGTCGATAACAAGATCAGAGGGATCATGGTTACGCTCACACAAACGTGTAGAGAGGTCCACCCTGTAATGTCAGGCCTTATCACCTAATAGGCTGAACTCAGAGAGCAGTGTGATGGATGAGAAACAGATGGGTGTCTGTGTGTGTGTGTGTGTGTGTGTGTGTGTGTGTGTGTGTGTGTGTGAGAGAGGCAGAGATACAGCGAGGTGTTGGGGAGCCGCGAGGACTTATCACAGCTCTGTGGTCATTGACGGGAGGGTACTCGTTGATAATCTTGTTTACCTTACAGCTGCACTGACAGATGTTATGATGGATCGGCTTGTATTCTGTAATATGCAATGTGTCGCACTCTCACACACGCCCTCTAGGACACCAGACTTGTTCTAGCAAAGTGGCTGCTTTTCCGGGTCGGAATCAAAACCGGGCCACTGCGGTAAGGACTGAGCCTTAGTGCATGGAGCACACGCTCTACCAGATGAGTTATCACAGGGGCCCCAATTACTCTTATTTTTAATTTAGAGAGAGTATCCACAGTAAAAAAAGAAAAAAATGGGTCAAATAAGTTTAGCCTTTTCACTCATCTACTCTCTCCTGTTCACTCAACCTCATTTACTCAATGTCTCTTACACTTTTTTTACTCTAACAAAATCCCCATCCTTAGTTTGCATGCATGCATTTGTTACAGACTGGACCACTGTAATTCTTTATTATCAGGATGCTCAAATAAGTCCCTTAAGACTCTACAGATGAACCAGAATGCTGCAGCACGTGTTCTGACAAGAACTAAGAAAAGAGATCATATGTCTCCTGTATTGACTTCCTGTAAAATCCAGGATTGAATTTAAAATCATTCTCCTGACCTACAAAGCTCTAAATGGTCAAGCACCATCTTATCTTGAAGAGCTCTTAGTGCCTATATTGTCACTAGAGCACTCCGCTCCCAGAATTCAGAGTTACTTGTGGTTCCTAGAGTCCCTAAAAGTAGAATGGGACTAGAGAGAGGCAGGGCAGTACAGACCGACCAGACTCCTCTCTTTACCCTGTCTCTCTTAGTTATGCTGTAATAGCTTTAGACAGCTGGGGGACTTCCTTTGACACACTGAGCTCCTCTCTCCTTTATCTTTCCATTTCTGTGCATCCATGTCACAGAAATGCATGTTACTAACCTAGCTCTGGGGAGTCATTCCCAGAGTCCTTATGTTCTTTTTCCCCCCAGCATGTTTCCTTGGATCAGGGAGGCTCCAAAATCATGTTTGCACTGTTGCTCTGGAGGGAACTACTAGAACTGGTAGGTCCTTGTAAGTTGTACAGTGTGGTCTAGACCTACTCTATCTGTAAAGTGTCTCAAGATAACTCTTGTTATGAATTGATACTATAAATAAAATTTAATTGAATAAATTGAATACATTTTACCCACAATAATGTGCTCCATGAAAATATCATTCACAGATTATTGCCCTGAGTTTTTTTTTGGGTGTAGAGGAGTCACTCCTGCTAAGCTTTTTGTATTCTGTTCTTGCTTTCTAGACCTTTATGGGTCCTGCTGGATCGGACAGATTGCAGATCGGGAAGAATATTATAGAAGACGGAGGGAGAGGAGGGAGGGATGGGGAGGAGAGAACGAGAGAAGAGAAGTGGTGGAAAGTAAAAAAGATTTATATCCATCTTTCGGGATGATAGACGGCTAAGTATAGGTGTTAAATTAAATGTTGAGGTTTTGGCGTAGTTATGCTAATGTTGGATTTGGGAAGGTGAATATTAACTAGTGTTACCAAAAAATCTAATTTTAACCCTTCAGATCCTTTTACATATTCTAGGTATGACAGGCCAAATCAAATGAGACCTCTACCTTTACACAATTATTTAACATAACTGTGTTAATTTCTTTCAATCATGGGGAACAACTTGTCCTCAGACCGAAAAGGATCTCCAAACCTTCAATGATCTTTTCAGAATATTTCCTATGATTTGTGGAATTCACTGATACAGGTGAAGCCATATTAGGAATGAATCTTAATCCAGAGACAGAAAAATGGGCAGCTAACAGCTTGGTGTCTTACTGTAAAATCTTTGGAGGAATCATCACCTATGTAGACCCATTATCCAGATAGTCCTGGTTTAATTGAGCTTAACAGACTAGCTCTGGATGTGGGTGGATTGGTGTGTCTGCACATGCAATCTGAGATAGTGTTGGCCTTCACTTGGTTTAGTACTCGAGAAATCCCAGCCTAATGTATGAATCCAGAAACTGACAAGGGCTGAACTTGCGATGGCTGGCTGGAGGGGTATCTGAGAGATAGGGGAGGACCTGGAAATCCTGCTCTAGTGACATTCACCACGGAGACAGTAGCTGCCTAAAATATGAAGAGAGACTACAGTGGAAAAAAGGTGTCTAATGCAAAGACACTGTACAGCTGACATTAATATAATTGTCTTGCCAGAGTAATATAAGTCTGTGTTTACAGTATAGTGGAAGTGAATGTAAAAATGTAAAAAATACAAAACATTACTTGATCATTTCTCCAAATTTAAATCAGTTCTCTGTATTTGGTACTATTTCTTATGTTGGCTAATGCTAATAAAGAAAAATAAAAAAAACTCAACATGACAATTCAAACTCGTTTCCATCATGGTCATTGTTGGTCGTCTTTAGGTGTTGACAAGCTTCAAGGCAAAAGTCAAATCATTACTTAAACTTTAAATTCAAGCTTAAATAAGCTTAACTAGAGCTTTGACTCAGCCAAAAATGTTTTTCCCTACAGGAAACAATGAGGATTCTGTTTTAACCCAATCTGGGCAAGAACCATTTAACTGTAAAGAATGTTTGTATACTCTTTGTACACAAAAAATGCAAAATGTTCTCTTTCTTTGTATATATCAGAAGGTAATTGAAATCACAAAAACAAATCAGTGCCAACAAAACAAATCATATGGGCGTTATGCTATCTGCTGCCTTTATAGTTTGGTTCAGTTTTGGTACATTTGGTTAGGTTTAGGCCCCTAAAACTGCTTAGTAACGGTTAGGGAGAGATCACTTTATGGTTCTATGAAACCTGCCTTGACATATGGAGGAACCGGATATTGTCTGAGGGTCAGTTCGACTTCTGCCATTTATACCGAACTGAAACATATACAATTTTAACAAGCAACTAAAGCTGGAATTCTTTCACTAGAGTATTATCAATATTTGGACGCTTTTTGGGAAAATTAAAAAATTTTTTTAAGTTTGACATTTGAACTAGACATTGGGATGTAAGTTTTGGGTAATTTTGCTTACAAAAGCCAAACACCCACTTACCAGTAAAAACAGTTATTTTTTAACAAATTACTGTAGATGTTATAAAAGTAGTAGTCTCGCATTGCCAGACCTGTATCCACAGCGCTGCGGAGGAAGGTCAAGCCAGTCCACACAAGATCCCTGGAAATCAAACGTGCTCTGGTTTACTAGCACTTCTTTCAACCAATCACAATCGTCTTGGGCGGTGCTATGCACTGGACGCAGCGACAGTGGCTCTTCAAAATAGTCTTGGGAAGGAACTTGTTTAGGTAGAACATTTGCACCCTGCTAAAGAAAATGCCACATACAATATTAAATAAAGTTTACTGTTCACATAATACAGTAAGATGAGCTATTTTAATTAGCTGGATACATGGTTAAAGGTCCCATGGCATGAAAATGTCACTTTATGGAGATTTTTTAACATTAATATGAGTTCCCCCAGTCTGCCTATGGTCCCCCGAGGTTAGAAATAGGGATAGGTGTAAACCAAGCCCTGGGTTTCCTGCTCTGCCTTTGAGAAAATGAAAGTTCAGATGGACCAATCTGGAAACTTGCACCTTATGAGGTCTTAAGGGGCAAGGTTACCTCCCCTTTCTCTGCGTTGCCCGCCCATAAGAAAGAGAGAGACATCATGGCTTTTAAATGAGCAAAGTGGCAGTTGGTCAAGGCCACCCCCCCACCCTCCAACTTGGAGGAAGTGTTAACCACTTCTGGCTCATCATTAATATTATATTGCAGTGAACGTTGTCTGTGTGAAGTTTTGAAAAGTCTAACGACACTTGTGAACCACTGTGACTTTAACAAACTGCCGGTCGGCACCCAAAAAGGACTGATTTCGGTACCCAAACGGAAATGCAATGTATATTGAGATCCCCATCTTAGCTGGCTAACCCTGAATGGTGTAGAGGAGGTGTAATCAGTCATTTACTGAGATTACATCGAAGAGAAAAAGAGAAGCTAGAGCTTAGTGTGTGTGGGTGTTAGTCTGTAAGAGAGTCACAGGGTCATGTTCATAATGCCACAGAAAGCTGATCCCGAAGCATAGAAGGAGCTGCCAACAGAAAAGCCACTGTATGGCAGTAAAAAACACGGGGAAGACATGACAAACAGGAGAAAGAAACATTCACTGCTGCGATGTGTCGCTCATCGCCGCTCACAATAAGGTCTCGGACGTCTTTTGTTGATACCTCTGTCCGTCCTCTCCTCTCTGTTTTCAGCTCTAATTTGATTTCTGGGAATCAGGGTTTTGTCTCGTTGAGTGACTGACAGTTGCCTTTGCCTTAATGAATAAAAAAAATAAAAAGATTGGCGGATAATTCTGCTCCCTCTCTCTTGCTCCATCTCTTATATCGAGCTCCAATAATTAATTCACACACATATCTGCAACATTAGTTCCAGACGAGATAATTAGGAAAATGATTTTAGTATTGTTCTGCGGCATCTATCAAGACAACGCTGCTATCTGTTGTTAGAAAAAGCTAGTAGTCACCATTACCGTATCTTTAAAGGGCAGTGATTTTGCGTTTGGTAATTGCATGACGGATTTCAAGCAATGCTATTAATTGACTGTAGTAAGTATGCATTTATCTTCGTTTTATTCTCATCAAGTGTGTTTCATTCATGTGTGTGAGTCTGCGAGAGGGAGATAGTGTATATGTGTGTGGGTAAAACAAATAAACTATCTCTGTGTCACATTAATTATCATCTTAAGTCATTTATTTTTCTGCTATCTGGCAGCAAACATTTGTGTGTTGAGTTCTTTGTCACTGCTACACCATTCAGTCGCAGTGTTCGGCTGCTGCGCTGTGTTCCCTGTGTTGTCATTGTGTCTGTATCTTGTTCATCATGCTAACGTCAACTGGTAACATAAAAGACAACTTTTTATCAATACAGTCGTGCTCCGGGCCAGATATTAAATTAAATAGCTTGAGGAAGGACTTTTTTCCAGTTTCATTTCCAAAATTTAAAACATGGGGCCCAATGTAGCAGCTTTTTATTTATCTTTTCCTTTGCAGTTTGCTCTATATAAGTTTGTTTTTTCTTTATCTTAAAGCTGCATTAATTGACTGATATTTACCAATTGGGGTCACCAGAACAAGTTGAAAACATTGATATACTGTATTATCACTTAAATGAGGTAACATATGCAAACAATTGCCTATGTACACATCAAACATTATAATTCACTTGGAGTTGTGTTTTCAAATTTGCTTGCACTATTCACTCTCCTTTTAGCTTTATTTAGCTCTCCGCCAACTCCTGAGAATGATATCTGCTTCACTACATGCTAGTTGCTAACTGCTGTTGCTCTCTGTGTCTGTCTTCTGATGAGAGCTGTCAATCAAAACAGTACCGTTTGGGGTTGTAAAACCAAAACAATCAGTTGAAAGACATTGAAACCTTTCGTTGGATTAATCCACAATGTAAGAAGCCAAAACACAGTCCAAAAATCCAAAACACACGTCATGTGACACACTCGGCATACATTGGAGTCTGTGTTGCTACACTTCAACAAAACAACACAGCGGCATAATGGTAGCAGAATATGAAAAGATGAAATACTGTTGTCTGTAATTTCATGTGAACCACACAGAGAGGTAAATCTCTCTGGCTGTTTTAATATGAGGAGAAGTCTTAGAGTTCAGGGTATTTTTCTCCCTCAACAAACAGTTTCTCCATTGTGACAGCTACAAGACCACAGAAGAAGACGGACTATCGCCTGACAAGAGGAGAAGTCAAGATAGCCGGAACTTCTCTGAGGCTGAGCAACAACACGGGGGTGTATTCTGTCGCAGCATGACAGCTCGCCACTGTTGAAAGAAAATGACATGGCCAGCTGTTCTGACCTACATTGTATGGTAACCATGTGTTCTCATAGACAGTAGAGGTTGTTATTTTGGTAATACGTTTTTCTTATTTATTTTTAAAATGCTGTATAGAAAAATTCAAATCTGTATCTGGAATGCAGATTCACATTTGAGTCTTTGGTCTTTACGCCATGTCATCTCACTAGAAACGCTAACCTTAGTGAAGAAAACTCAGTAAATGGCATATTTAGGTGCTGAAAAAAGAACAGTAAACTGAGTATCTAAAATAACCTGCATATGGGATTTAAATATTTTATATCTATATATTTTTAGGTCAATCAAAAGTTACAATTAGACTGGACCCAGACACTGTTGTCAGATTACCTCTGTGTTTGAGCAGTCCTATTTGATTTAAGTGATCATTCACAGTAGCGACTATTTGCTTTATTGTGTAAAGGTACAAAAGAAAAGGACAAAGGGTCCAAGTCACAGCGTTTCAAGCCTTCCATCTGTCTTTAGCATTGCATATTTTAAAAGTTTACTAATATACAGTAGCTGAAATAAAAAATGATTCAACAGTGCTGTCAGAAAGAGTAATTTGACTGAACACCTTCAGATTACTTTTTGTTTGAAAGAGACGTCAAGATTTTTCAGAATAATTGGAATGGATTGATTCATTTAATTTCACAATATCTCAGAGACCTTGTACACAATAGTTACACAAAAAACATTTACGGTTGAAACCTTGATTCATGTCACACAATTAAAATTGTTCTCATGCGTTGATGTGTGACGCGACAGATGCAAATATTCTGTTAATAAACTTTGATCTTGTTTCCACTTGTAAATAAGCATTCCTAGTAAAACGCTCACATCATAAAACATTCCCATAAAAACAGAGCAGTTTCTGTATGCCATGTGCTCTTCTGTGTGTCTGACGGGATGACCGGTACGGTGTAGGCTAAAGGTCAAAGTTCATGTTTGTAAAGTATGGAGTTGCTTTAGCATACAAAAGTGTCATTGTGTGTGTGTGTGTGTGTGTGTGTGTGTGTGTGTTATATTTAGTACAAGGTGCGTTTCTTCACTTTGACGTCAGTCAACAAGATGTTTGACCAAACCCTGATAACTAATGGCCTGTCAGTCACAGAGCCAAACCCCGCCCTCTTGGGCAATAACCACCGCGGTCTACAACACAGTAGATCTCGACAGTACATACCCACACACACCTGGACTCACATAAATACCTAGACACTTTAACACTTGACTCAATACTGACACTTTATGATCATTTATGGTAAATTTCGTTTTATGTCTTTTTTATAGCCAAAGGTTTTTATTTTATTTTTACGGTTATTATTATTACTGTTATCTTTATACTGTCTTCCTCTTTTTCTCTCTATACTGTAGTCTTCTTGGTAAAAACGGATGCTGGAAATTTCAATTTCCTTGCAGGAGTCATCCCAAAAGGATTAATAAAGAGAAGTCTAAGTCTCTAAGTCTAACACCACCTGCAAGAGGACATGCTTGTATGTACTGCATTAGTGTGTATACTCGTGTTTTTGACTGACGTCTTGTGTAAACTTCAGTCTTTCTGTTGTACAGCCGGTCAGATGTGCAGGCTTGATAGGCCACTTATACTGCAGAATCTGGCAGGCTGCTATGTGTATTTTAAATTAATTTGTTTTTCAAACATCATACTCAAACATCAGGTGTTTGCAGTGATCAGGTACTAAGTATAATCCTATTAAAATATTCTCTCTGATCGCACCATTGGAGTTTTTTTTAGATTGTGATTGTATTGTGCTCAGTGATTGAGAAGCTACTCCAAAAGTGGCTCTAGTGAAGCTAAAGAAATCATAGTTGTTTATATTTAGGTTAGTGTCAAATGATATGATAAACAAAATGTAAAAGTTTAGCTTCAACGGTGAGAAACAACTGCAAGAATGAAAAACATTTGGCAGTTTCCAGAAATAGTCCGAATGTAATAACAGAAACATTTCAGTTATGTAAAAACATTAAAGCATATCATAATGGTTTTATCTCATTTCTTTCAAACACTGAAGTTATGTTGCCTGATAATCAAACTTAACGCACCATACATACTGTACCTGGCAGTTTTCCAAATGAGTCCACACTAACTGTGTTACCGTTTTGTGATAACATTACTTTGACGATAGAAAGATCATGTTTTTTGTTCATGATGATGGATTAATTATGAGTTGATTTTCACATTGAAGTAAAAGAATTTTCCGTTTAATTGACAATTGGAAAGACTAAGATTGAAAGTTCATTACTTTAAGCTAGCAATGGAAAAGAAGACTAGTTCCAGACCTCTGAATTGCTGCCAACATCATGGATTTGTTCAGCCATCCAAACAGGTCTGGTGTTGTGTTCATTGGGTGTTAAATTCTTAGTAGGCGGGATTAAGAACAGTGACGTCGACCTCAAAGCTGGTTAACTAACAAGAAAGGGTGAGATTGAAACACTGAGTCAATCTATGGAATGTATACATTTTAATTTAGCATATTTCTTTGAACAGTATGAAAAGCATTAATGCTCCTGGCAACTGCTACTGCAGTTTACGTTTAATCTGAAAACGGAATTTGTGTGACAAATGTGTCACTCGCTAATAATGGGTAAGTTCAAAACAAACCAAAGTAACTCCCCACCCCAACAAGATATCGCCTAACATGAACACAACATCCGGCTGAATGAATGAAGTCAAGTCAAGAAAAAAAACTGTCTGATAATCTGTCAACAAGTTGGAAAAATTGGAAATTTCAAAATGTACAATTACAAAAGTTGGAATTCCATCTGCAGAGAAAGATCACGTTTGATCGAAAGCAACAGAACGGCTACTGAGTGGACTTTCTTGTAAGACTGTATAGTCAAATGCCAAAGCTACTTGACTTGAATACTTAAACTACAGAGAGCTCACCTCGTAGAGCGTTCGCCCCATGTACAAGGATCAGTCCTTGTTGCAGCGGCCGCAGGTTCAACTTCGACCTGCGGCCCTTTGCTGCATGTTATTCCCCTTTGTTACTGCCCTATGTGAGACAAGTGCAGATTTGAGTTGCACAGGCTCCGATTTAAATGGTTTACGGCATAATGTGTCATACTAAAATTTGTGAAATCCATAAAATAATAAACTTTTCTCATTACAAACAATAACAGAATATGGGGATCATTTCAAAAACATTTTAGCTATGTATAATTGTTTGATTGCTAACGTTAGCTCAAAACGCCATTCAAGTGAAAGCCTTTGTTGTGTTTGAGTGCTAACTTGTAGCCAGCAGTGAACAAACTTTAAGTAGAACCATTTTTACTGTGTTGACATTACAGAAGTCCCTCGTTAGCATCTTGTAGGATACTTGTCTCAAAGTGACGCATGCGCAACTCACATCTGCACTCGACTCACATTGCGGACACCCCTCTCTCTCCCCTTTCACATCTTCAGCTGTCCTTCATAATAAAGGCCTAAAATGACAAGAACATATACAGTATAATAATAATACATTAAAAAGAGACTAACTCCTCTTATAGATCTGCTACTTAGCTACATCTTGATACAAATTAAAACGTTTACCAGCTCTAATCTGAATGCAGCCCTCTCAATATTGAGATAAGACATATTGAGATGCTGGTGCCTGTTCCAAGAAGTACTTTACTGAGTTTATCAGACTTTTATCTTTGCTGGAACTTGTGTAAGGTGTGTTATGGGTTATACTGTGAATGCTTGGTGGCATTTCCATTAAAGAAGAACAAGAGGGGCAAATTAATTCCCTTTTTTGTACACGCATATAGTGTACAGAGTAAAAATCTGCCAGAAATGAGACACTGCATCTACTAGGGCATTTCTAAGTCTCTTTCACAAACACACACCTACACACTGTTTGTTTTCTCTCTCTGCACTTCCAGGTGAAACAGGTCTGACATTTGAGACCCAGGTGCTGCATAGAGGAAGGGAACGAGGAGGTTGGCTGTGTTTTTTTTTTCCAGCACGCCAGCAAACCAATTAATCAGCTTCCTCTGTGCGTGTTCACGTCCAAACATTGTAACATGTTTTTACATAACTCCCTTTGATATCAGGCCGACAATCTGTAAAAGCAGGTTATGTGATTGACTGACTGTGTCTTCTGAAGTAACCACTGTGGTTCAAGTTAATCTCATTACTTTGATCTGATGATATTAAAGTTATTATGGATATGAATGAGCAGAAAATGTTTTAAGGATAACTGCTTTTGTCAACTGGCTGCAGCAGCAAGTTAGTTCAGAACCTCATATTTTGTCAGAGTAGTTTGACAATAGTTCAGACTGACTGAAAACAGACTGGCTCCCTGCCAAAATAGCTGGCGGGAGAATTACCAGCATTTGAGTCGCGGTAGTGTCAGTTTCCAACCCCGCGCCCAAACTAACGCAGCTGGTGTTGGGCTAGATTAGTTGTTACTTTGCATCCAGCTGTCAAGTGACTTTTTATCATTTAAATTGAAAAGGTACAAACATTTGCCCAGGAAGTTATACCAGTTGGAGTAAATTATTGTCGTTATGTGTCTCAGATGAAGCTCAACAACAACAACAACAGAAAGAGAGAAATAAAATTTGGGAAGGGAATAATAATAAAAAGAGGGGCGGGAAAAAAAGTTAGATTAATTAACTGTACTGTCCTGCAGTACTTGTCCTTGTAGGCCATTTGCAGTATATTAAATCGTATTAAAACTAATTATTTTGCACTGAAATGACACTCATCTGTCGGCTCTGACAGCGCTGCATCAGCGCTCTGTGCATGTCCTCGGCTTCGTGGCTGAGACACGACTAGACTATTAATTTAAAGCTTTTACTCTTAAACACAAAAGGCACATCCACTTTAATATATACTGTATATTTTAACATATCTGTGGTCAAGCTCAGTGCTGCGCTGTGTTGTATAGTCCATGGATGATGGTGTGGCGTGCTGTTCTTAAAACCTCAGCCCTCCACAACAGCAATGGGCCTCATATCCTGAGCAATAAAGTCGACAATTCCTTCTGTGATATTATTTTTTTTGGATGGTAGAGGCTTAACATCCAGCATGGTACGGGTGTGTCTGGGGAACGCTACCGTTGTTGCGGGTGGGTAGTTATAAAACGATTATTAGACTATGAAATATGCCAATTCTGATATGTTCATATAGCCTACTAAAAACAGACAGGACAACCTAACGCAGAAAAGTTAGCTTACCATTTTCAGGTGATACGCCATGTTTGTAGTCCAGCTGCGATATGCAAACTGTTGCTTGCAAACTTTGCATTCGACTTTTTTCCGTTATCTATTTTTGTAAAATGCTGCCACACTGGCGATGTCTTTGGCATGGTAGAGGAGGACTGACTGTAAATTAAACAATCACAGTTAAATAAATATTCAGCAAACCACTAAAACAAAGCTTTCTAGTTCTTTCTTCAATCTGTCCCCAGTGGGCTGGGCTAATCCAAAAAAAGTGAAAACAAGGGGGGTGTTCTGAAGACAGACTGTTACCTGTGAAACAGGGGTGCTCTGAAAACACCCCCATTAGCAATTAGTGCTTTCCACCCATAGACCGTAACGGCCTATGCTTCCACCTGATGAAATTAACACGGCAAAAAATCAACCAATCAGAATTTTGGTCGAGCCAGAGTGTATCAACCAATAAATCGACTAGTCGACTGGGAGATTACAGCCCTAGTCCACTCACATGCCAGCTGATCCCATTTTTGAGAATATAAGGGAAAATAACAATGTCTTTCCGGGCCAAAATGTAGAGATTATACTCCAAGGCTTCAAATAAAGAGGTTAGCCTGATTCTCACTCTGATTTTGGCACGGTGACTGTGACTCGGCAAAAAATAGAGCAGGTTACCATGATGGGGTAGCCCATGGTATCTAAGGCTCCATTTACACTTGCAGTTTCAAGTGTCTCGTATCCAGATAAAATCTAGATGGGATTTAATACACAAGATGGTGGTGGTAATGTACCTGAAGCTGTTAGGTAACTGCACTTTAACAGTTTAGATGTTACTTTAACAGTAACATCATAGCTGTCTAGCTAACAACTATCCATGACCTGACACAAACACATACTGAATCATATTTATTCATGTCGCTCCCTTTTAAAGACAGGGAGCATGATGGCTAGTTTCAGTGTAACTTCATTGTACAGTAACTACAGCTGCCATTATGACTGGGTACAGAGAGACCTTTTCCAGAGTGCTTACTGACGTAGTTAGGTGTAAAGACACTGTGTAGATCAAGAGATGAAATTTACCTTTGTGAGATCTGGCTAGAATGTGTCTCAAACCACCTACTGAGGCAGTTTGAAAACTTCTTTTGATCTTGATTTATTTGATCTGTAAGATTTACACATTCAAATCATGACCCTAAATCATCACATCTTTCATGGATTAATACATATACCCTTGTAGCTCCAATTTGATGCATAATTATCATCAAAACAATCTTTTGGATCATTCTTTGACATCCTGACTTCAATCAGCTGTTAACCTTAACAAAAAACACAGAAGTAAAGGGTGGGGAAATGGTGGGATGAAATCATCATCATGACCTTGTATTTATATTGCCTTTATTCTGCTGAAGTAAGGCAACATAGAAGTAACCACAAGTTTATTATAGTCTCCCTATAGCAAACGCACCATAGTTATTGATGGAAAATCAAATCCCCCTGTCCCCTCTAACATGTTCATTTGATTAATCTCAGGCCAATTTCTGACAAATATGATGTGTCAAACAGTAAATTAAAGCATATAAAAATCTGACAAACACTAAGAAGACATGTTCACTGGATAGGATAAATGGATTTTCTGGCACTGGGGCCTCTAGGGTATGTACTCTTGTTCTTTTTTTCCCTCCCATTTAGTCAAGTGTGTGTGTGTGTGTGTGTGTGTGTGTGTGTGTGTGTGTGTGTGTGTGTGTGTGTGTGTGTGTGTGTGTGTGTGTGTGTGTGTGTGTGTGTGTGTGTGTGTGTGTGTGTGTGTGTGTGTGTGTGTGTGTGTGTGTGTGTGTGTGTGTGTGTATTTAAAAGGTCATCCTTGGGCGCCCGGATAGCTCAGTTGGTGGAGCGAGCGCCCATATATAGAAGTTTACTTCTCAAAGCAGTGGGCCCGGGATCGACTACGACCCGCGACCCTTTCCTTCATGTCATTCCCCCTCTTGCTCCCCTTTCATTTCTTCAGCTGTCTCGTCGAATAAAGGCCTTAAAATGCCCAAAAACAATCTTACAAATAAATAAATAAATAAATAAAAGGTCATCCTATCACAACTGTGAGAACTACCTTCTAGTAGTAAGAAGAAGAAGAAGAAGAAGAAGAGGCCAGAACCTATGCTAAACACGCTAATGGAGAGATGTCAGAGTGAGGGGGCTGCTCCTTGGAGGAGCGCCTCGAGCAGCTGGGGGTTTGGTGCCTTGCTCAAGAGCACCTTGGCAGTGCCCAGGAAGTGAACTGGCACCTCTCCAGCTACCAGTCCACACTCCGTACTTCGTTCCATATGGGGACTTGAAGGTTAAATTTTAAGAAATACCCATGTACACGTGGAGTAGGCCTTACTAAAGTTACTGTCTGTGTCACTGGAGTTTCTCAGACTGCACACCTGTAGGTGTAACCCTGTAATTAATAGCAGCGCCAGTTCAATCTGTGCCTGATCAACACAAGATTAAACATCCATAAATGCAGAAAGACCGATAGAAACCAATTTACCAAGTTAACTAGCTGTACTATTTTTAGTGCTTTAATCTTTGATTATTTCCTGCCCTACAGTGAAGAAGTCACCAGCAATATATTGGTTGACTTTGTGGGTCAGAACTGAATTTTCAAAGAGTCAAAAATCTGAACACACGATCAAGTCTTTAAAAACAGCCTATTCATTCTATCTCAAATAGAGACGATTTTTGTGTTATAAAGAAGAAAAATTCCATATAAATTGCAGATAATAAACACACAAATCCTGTCTTTGTGCCATAAGTCACCAAATATTTAGTTTATAAATAACAGATTTTGGATATAAGTCCTAAGTAAATATTTGCTGGAGCAGCAGTTTGTCACACTTTTTTTAAAGGATGCAGCCCATCAATCCCACCTCAGGACTGAGATTGACTCATGATGTGTGATGGTGAGAAATACACTGAGTCAATATCAGGCATGTTTATTTCCTCCACCTCTTCTGACTCTTACACATTAGGCTGTAAATCCCCTTCTCTCTGTGTACATGCACAAACTGTACATGTATCCTCTTTCTAAAGAAGGACTTTACTAGAAAGCTCATGATAAAGATCAACAATAGGCAAGCTTTAATTCACGCCGGCCTATTCAACCTTCTCTTTACATTTTACACATAATTGTTGCAGCAGATTTCATTCCCTTGTTCGTTCCTTGGGTCCATTTTTAATAATATATATATTTTCAGGGGGTTATAATGCAGATGAAAATAAAATATCTCACATAGAGTGGATAAATTACCATACCTACCATTTTCCTTGAAAGTTGCTTGGCATGCTCAAAATCTCCCTGTTGTGGCTCAAATTGCAGATGTAGCCTGAAAGAATATAAAAATAAATGTAAATCTGTGTGTGTGTGTGTGTGTGTGTGTGTGTGTGTGTGTGTGTGTGTGTGTGTGTGTGTGCCTGAGGAAGCTCTATCTGTCCTTTGATTCCAGGGTGAGACGGTTGCATTTCAACGAGGCAGCTAAAATTGCAGCGGTTGACTAAATATGGATGTGTGCAGCCGCGACATTAAAGAGGGAGACATAATTGAAGAACATAACTACAGGACATCCCAGAATAAGGTGGGGTGATGGTTGTCGCGGTGACGAATTGGTCACAAGATGGGGTTGGGGGAGGCCTGCTTCTCCTGTTCTCCCTGAATTTCTGTCGCCCCGTAATTTTCATGTCACTCTGCTTCCATCCTGCTTCCTTCTGGATTTCTCTCTCACGCTAGGAAGCTTCCTATGACACATACTGGATATGTTCGTAGGTGAAACTACACCCAGATTTAGTATTGAGCTTCAATGTTAGATTGTTGTATTTTTATTATTTAAATTATTATTTATTTATGCGAACAAAAATCGTTTTCAATCTGAGCCAACATTCAGTTGGTCTGCACCTTCAATAGTCTTACATGTAGAGGACAAATAAATACATAAGAATAAAGAATAACAAAAGTCTCACTAGAAAAAGGGAAATCCATCTGGGTAGACATAAAGCATGGAGCTCTCTTCAGGTTAATCATTATCTTGTAGTGCAATAGAAAATTATAGAAATGGAAAGGAAATTTGACAGAAATTAAACATTTTATGATTTTACACTGGGCACCAGAAGATGCAAAACAAATGTGTGATCTTAAAGCATATCGTCCTGTCATAGAATCATATACAGGAGGGTAGCAGTGGTACATGTTCAGACAAACTACATTTGCTGTTAGACACTTAAAGATGGTCTGATTAAATGCGATTCAGCAAAACACCTTGAAAAATTGAGTAAAAGGAAAAGCTACCAAAATGAACGCCATGTGACACTAGAATATTTCATTCCATGTTATCAATATTGGCCTATTTATTGTCTCATCAAATGCTTTTGAGCTTCTGTATATTTTGGAGCAAAACTAAAAACCTTTCCGTTTTGTAATACTTGTGATAACATCCCGGGGCTTCCCACCAATGTTGTAGTACTCAAGACTGCTTTTTGAAGTGCGAATATTAGCTATACATACAATGTGAACCAATTGTGTATACTGTGTGTTTCAGTTGTTTGGTCTGGTCTCTGTCTCAACCCCTCCAAGTCTTGGTCTTGATACACTCTGGTCTTGGTTTCTGTTTAGGAGGTCTTGACAACACTGCTTGCCACTCCATCAGCCATCCAATTAAAACCCTGCAATGCTGTTACAGTGCCACACAGAAAACCTACCATCTCACAGACGGGAGTAGCTAGCTTAAAAACAAACCTGCAAAAAAAACTAAAAAGTGAGCATGTACTGTATTAACTGTGAAAGGGCAGTCCTTAGAGCTGGCTACATTGGAAGATGATGACGCTATGAAATAGCACTGTAAGCCAGAGAAGGTCCATGGTCATTATTTCTTTATCAGTGGCAGAGTATCGGCATTAGGAGGACCATGTGATATCACTGCTGAAGAGTGGATCAAGCAAGCAGTTCTGATTGAGTGGTTGGTCGAGAGTTGATGAGGCTCATGGGTAATGATGGGTTGAGACATTCACAATCAGTGATGACAGCAATCATATAATTGTTCCTTACTTCACCTCAGAAAAGGTAATACCAGTCTACTTGCTATACTTTAGATCAGCTGTCATCAATGATAGCATTAGCCTGGACGGATGGGTAAATCTCACACGTCCAGGACCAGCGGGCCCGTGGAAACTATAACAGTAAAGGTTAAAGTTCATCCAACTTCTTCTATCTCCAGGGCTAAAGAGCAAAAATACATCTCCTCTGTGGAGCTGCTGTGTATTTCAATCAGCAGAGACATATTTACAAAAATATATTTAACAAAGTTTTGAATGCTCCATTTTCAGTAATAATTCTGGTTGAGTATTCCTATTATATGTAACCGTGTGTCTAGACCAAGCATTTTTTTTGATGTGGTGCAATTGCATACAAAAAAGCGCACAAACTCACATTCTCACGCACACACCCCAGTTTAAGCCAACCAGTTGTAAGAACAGGAGAGGCCCCCAACTGTGACTAACACATAGTGCTACCAGCCACTGCCAGGACCCATCTCTCTGTGTGCGTGTGTGTGTGTGTGTGTGTGTGTGTGTGTGTGTGTGTGTGGTCGAGCGTGAGTGTGTGAGCACATGCATCATAAATTAATAAACATATCTGACAAGTGCATTGCAAGCACCCGAGGGCATCATCATGTTTGCAAACAACTCTTCCCCCCCACCCCACCCCCCCACACACACACTCTCTCTCACTATTCACACACACACACTCCCTGAGGAGTAGCGATTGTTTAATGATTCAATTAGCTGTGCTGAGTGCTAGAGGCAAGATGGAGTGATAATTGACAAACATGTTTAATCCTGAGAGAGAGAGAGGAGGGGTGCAAAGATGAAACTAGACAGATGGAGCGCGCACACACACACACACACACACACACACACACACACGCGCACAAATGAAATAATTTTACAAAACAGTGGCTCATGTAGTTCTGGCTTATGTTCCTTAGAGAGCATCTTGGTATCTTAACCAGTTTAAGAAACACTAGGCACGTCTCCATCCACCTGACTTTATAATGCGAGAAAAATGTCATAGGCTGATTCACTTTTTTTTTAGCAGAACATTTGAGAAATGTCTTTAAATTACTCAAAAGTTCTGCAAAATGTTAAATGGTAACTGAAATATAATACTTGGTTTACTTTTGTACGACATTATAAACATAAAATAGCAAAAGTGTTGTAGCTCCCATGAGACTTACACAATGCTATTTTGTTCATGTTTCAAACTGAAGCTGCGAATGGGAAGTTGAGTACACAATATGCTAGGGCTGCACGATTATGGCCAAAATGATAATCACGATTATTTTGATAAAATATTGTGATCACGATTAATTATCATGATCATTTGTTGATTTTAACCAAAACATATTTTATTGTCACATAGGCCATTTATAACTGCTTTCAAATCGATATTATGTTACATTCTTCTTATGTTGAAGTTGTATGTTGTATAGACATACAGCTGCAACAGATGTAAATGAAAATTAGCTATCTGAAATAAATAGCGTAGGATATATATATATATATATATATATATATATATATATATATATATATATATATAGGATATATATATATATATATATATATATAGTGAGGAAAATAAGTATTTGAACACCCTGCTGTTTTGCAAGTTCTCCCACTTAGAAATCATGGAGGGGTCTGAAATTGTCATTGTAGGTGCATGTCCACTGTGAGAGACATAATCTAAAAAAAATAATCCAGAAATAACAATGTATGATTTTTTAACTATTTATTTATTATTTAAGGAGGTTGTTCCCCAAAATCTCACAATACATGGGCCCGGTCATCCTCTCCTTAATACAGTGCAGTCGCCCTGTCCCATGTGCAGAAAAACACCCCCAAAGCATGATGCTACCACCCCCATGCTTCACAGTAGGGATGGTGTTCTTTGGATGGTACTCATAATTTTTCTATTTCTAGTTCTATTTTGGTCTCATCTGACCACATGACTTTCTCCCATGACTCCTCTGGATCATCCAAATGGTCATTGGCAAACTTAAGACAGGCCTTGACATGTGCTGGTTTAAGCAGGGGAACCTTCCGTGCCATGCATGATTTCAAACCATGACGTCTTAGTGTATTACCAACAGTAACCTTGAAACGGTGGTCCCAGCTCTCTTTTCAGGTCATTGACCAGCTCTTTCCGTGTAGTTCTGGGCTGATTTCTCACCTTTCTTAGGATCATTGAGACCCCACAAGGTGAGATCTTACATGGAGCCCCAGTCCGAGGGAGATTGACAGTCATGTTTAGCTTCTTCCATTTTCTAATGATTGCTCCGACAGTAGACCTTTTTTCACCAAGCTGCTTGGCATTTTCCCCGTAGCCCTTTCCAGCCTTGTGGAGGTGTACAATTTTGTCTCTAGTGTCTTTGGACAACTCTTTGGTCTTGGCCATGTTAGCAGTTGGATTCTTACTGATTGTGACAGGTGTCTTTATGCAGCTAACAACCTCAAACAGGTGCATCTAATTTAGGATAATAAATGGAGTGGAGGTGGACATTTTGAAGGCCGACTAACAGATCTTTGAGGGTCAGAATTCTAGCTGATAGGCAGGTGTTCAAATACTTATTTGCAGCTGTATCATACAAATAAATAGTTAAATCATACATTGTGATTTCTGGATTTTTTTTTTAGATTATGTCTGTCACAGTGGACATGCACCTACGATGACAATTTCAGAGAATATATATATATATATATATATATATATATATATATATATATATATATATATATATATATATATATATATATATATATATATATATATATATATATATATATATATTTAGGTCCAGTAGCTCCGTCTCACACGCTATTACTCTACAAACTGAATTTAGTTGCATTCAATAACTTCTTCTGTGTTTTTTGCCGTAGCGGCCGCGATAGAGTTACCAGCGAAACACTAGTACAAATACAGGTAAGCCTCTTATGCTAAACAATATACAGCTGTTTTAATAACCATTAAAATTGTAGACAAATGTCAGAAGCATGGACCGGACGCGGGGCTGCGCGGAGAGTAAGTAACACAGGCACGGCTTTACAGAAGAAATGGGTCATGTACAGCAAAATTAAACCATGTCAATATAACAACATTGCTTTGTTTGTGGAGAGGCAGCTGATGTGAGGACAATAGGTGTACCGGTGCGACCTAGAGGAAAAATATTACTTGCGCTGTAGAGCCCTGTTTAGCTAAAAGACACTAACTAGCACCAACTAGCACTGGTCACTGCTGCTGTCTGACAAACAACACAGACTGGTCAAAATGTTGCGTTTACTGGTAAACTGGTAAACCTTGAGAGCAACGTATAACCGACTGCTATCTGTTGAATTTTCCTCACGTTACTCTGTCCTCTCTGACTGTCTACATCTAGAAACTAAGCTGCGCGGTGCAGGGAACAACTCTGACTGGCTCATGATCAGACAGGGGTTTACGGAGCAGTAGATTGGCTTTTCAAAAAAACCTGAAGGGTTCTATGAAATGATACATTTAAAAAAATCGCTCGATCACGCAAATTTGATGGGGGGAAGCCAAAATTGTGTTCGGGATAAAAATTTGATTAATTGTGCAGCCCTACAATATGCTTGGCATTCATGCAATATAAACAGTAACAACACTTGCTGTGGTGACTGACAACAACAAAACTAGCTTTTTCTTCCCTTTTAGTTAAACATGTTATGTAACAAGAAATCGATTACAAAAGTTACTTCCTTGGATGCACAACTTTCCACTTATCAAATCCTGAATACCACATCAGTGGGTGAACAAGTGTTGATAATCCACAGATATTAGGGGCAATAGTTCTCATTGGGAATTTCTTTACGTTTCTGCTGAACGTAGAGAATGATTAATAGAAAGAGTTATTAATGTTGACTTTTTGAAATGGAAGTCAGCTCTGTTGTACTGAGGCACTGACAGAAGTCTCTGCAGCACATATCTCCAAATCTAAGCAAATGAAACAGCTATTGCAGCGGAAAATGTGTTATTTTCAGATTTGGGTCAATTGTCCCTTCAACATTGTAGTTAAAACTCCTATATTAAAAATGTCAGATTACTGTAATTTAGCCTCCATGTAAGTAAGCTACAAAAACACTGTTGACAATAGTTGATTTAGTACATTTAGCTGCTGTTAGGCTGTTAACCATTATGTTGTATTGTTTACTGAGGCTTATTTGTTTACTTGTTTCCATCCATGTTAGCAGAACCGTGCAGTCTCAGTGTCAAGAGAGTTTAAACAGCTGCTCTGTGTGCTCATGTGTCTACATGTGTCTGTCTGTGTGTGTGTGTGAGATCTTTTGTATAGCAGAAAAACATTGACTTCACCTTCCTGGTTGGCCTTTGGCTTAGGGATTATGGGGAGAGCTCGTCAGGTGACCCTGGGATCAGAAAGGTCACTAAACAACATTAGTTTCCACATGAGCAGAGATGTAGCAATTACCGCCGGCAATCATCATATTAATAATTGTTGTTTAAAGTGTCTGTTACACAGGTGTGTACTTTAGTCCATTATACAGTTTCTTGTGTTTTGGTTTGGGGTTTTGAATTTTACATTGTACACATATGAGCTTACAAGACACCACAAATCAATGTAAACCATAATGCAGAGCATACATTTTCAAAATGAGAAAATGATTAGATTTTCAGGCCTTCTTGTTTATACACTTATAACACATACTGTGTAATTGTAACATACAAGAGAAATCAAGTTACGCTAAATAAATCGTCCCGCTTGCATTCTTTTTCAAGCTTTTGAAACTCAGAGAAAGTTAAAACCCCATTGCAGTTTATGAACATCGGTCCACTTGAATATTTCAGGCCAATATGTCCTCTAACATAAACAAATGTTGTATTTTTTTATTGACTTGCTTAACAAGAATGAGCATTTACTTATTTGGTGTCTCTGTGGGGGGTGGCTGTGGAGGAAGTGTGGTTGCCCCTCAACCACAAGGTTGGGGGATCAATCCCAGGCTCCTCCGGCCACATGTCAAAGTGTCCCTGAGCAAGACACTGAACCCCAAGTTTCTCCACAGATGTTGTATGTATAGCTGTCTACAGCTCCTAATACTTAGGATGGGTTAATGCAGTAATAAAATTTCACTACATTGTACTGTGTGTATGTGACGATTAAGAATAAAGTTTGATCCTATTGACGCAATGACACTGTTTCTCGTGGTCTTCCAAAACTGTAATGAATGACAACAAATATAAAATAATTGATATGAGCATTTTATGAATAACCAGCAGGAGGTTATGGTTTGATTAGGTTACAGGTGGTCTTGAATTTCGAGACCTACACTGCTTATCTATTCTGGGAAAGGGGGGGGAAAACGCTATGGATTGTTTATATTTCTTCAGACCAATCACAACGTGTCCTTGCAAAATACTAGATAGCCGAGATAGAGGCGGGGAGGGACATCTGTCAGAGCCAGACTAGGTTATATTGTAGGTAACTACTGTAACTACAGGGAAAGACTGTAGAAGAAACCAATGTTTCACAGTGGGTAGGAAACAGCCATCTTAGCGCTATCTTTCCTCACACAGCTCACACCTGGGTCATGTACCGCCAAATGTTCCTCCTAATTATCTGCCAACCTCAATACCAAGAAGAACAGCAATTCATACTTAACCTTGAGGGCTATATGCAAATGTAGCCTAATTTTAGTTGTTGACTATATATTTTCAGAAAAGATTCTTAACACTTAATAAAACACCAGGAGATTACACCATAAGCTGTAGGAGTTATATATTTGTCTTCATTATAATCAGGCAGCTGTTGGTAAAGTAGCAGGATGATGGTTATTGGGATGCAGTAACACTGTAAAAACTGGAAGTTATAAAAAGTATCTATACACCCGTGTGGTCGTCAGAATCACACCCATGCAGTGACCAACCAGTCTTCTTCAGCTGCAGCAGAAGTTGTTTGCATTTCCTGAAGAATTTTGAGTCCACATTTAATCTACTTGTGACCCAAATCAGGGTCCTGACCCAGATTATGAAGCACACTGATGTCGCTGATTAAAGGCCAAATCCCAACAGGACCCCGAGTACCCGGAGCCGTGGTCGCCTTGAAGAGAGCCCACTGTTCATATGGAGACACACTCACTTCACCCTATTAGCCCCTCGTAAGAGAGAGAGGGATGTGTGTGTGTGTGTGTGTGTGTGTGTGTGTTTGTGTGTGTGCGTGAGAGAGAGAGAGAGTCCTGTTGGGTAGCAGAATTAAAAGAAGAGGTCTGTTTGAGAAGAGCCTTTGAAATGGACACACATGAACTTTCTTTCACACACATACACACACTTATATACTCCTGTAGCACCCTTTATTGGCCATAAACATCTGGCTGCCCTTCAGACAGACAGAGAGAGAGGATTAGTTGTCTCGTACTTTTTTTTTTTTACCCCTAAAATACAATGTTCCTCTTTCTCTCCCTTAAGTAGCTTTAATGTTGTTAAAATCACAGTCTAATAGTATCATGTACAGAGCATTTTGGTTCAGCTCTTCATTGAAGTTATATGATGTTTACACTAAGTGAACCATTCAAACCCAAGACTGCATGATTGTTATGGCTGCATCATTCCATTAAACAGCAATATTAGTGTACATGTTTTTGCATCATAAAAGCCTTGACATATTTGGTAAATTTAGAAACTTATATTTAGTAGAATTTAAAATAAAGTTAGGGGGGTTTGGTGAGGTTTTTCTTGCTGCACTGTTTTCATGCCAAAACCTTTAAAACAACCTTTTAGTTTGAGATCTTTAGTAGAAAAAGTTAAGTTATCTATTCGAAAGAGATAAATATAAATAGATGCTAATGTTTAACACGCCCAACAGAGATGAAAAGGAAGAATGAGAAGGATGAGAGGAACAGTAAATAACCTAGGGAAGGCAGAGAGGGAGAGAATCTGGGCAACAGGAAGTATTAAAGTATGTTATACATGAAAAGGGGGATATATGCTGTGATTTAGACACAAAACATTGAGACTCAAAAGAACAGAAATATGACAGAAGAAAGTCTATCTGAAAATCTAAAAATATTGTATTTCAAAAAATAGGAGTGCTGTCAAAAAAATCATTTTTTTGTAATTTATTCCAGTATGATTTTTGACCTTCCTTTGCCAGATAAGAGTCTGAAGTCTTGACATAAACTGAAGCGGAGAAAGTAACAGAGAGATGAAGTATGAAGGAGAAACCGACTTCAGAATATAAATTTGTTTTCTAGACTGGAAAGAAGGTCAGGGAATGAAAATTAATGAAAATTCAAGAAAAGTCAGGCAATGCCAGAGAACTTAACATATGGGACGCTTTGTAACGATATGCTAGGAAATTAGCACATATACAGAGCACATACACCATGAAACAGTTTACTTCCAGGTAAAAGTTCTGCATGTTGTGGGTTAGCATTTAAATGGGATTTATGTAATTTGCTTGACATTGCAGAATGATTTCTCATTATTATTTTGTATCTGACACATTTCAAGTAGCACAATATTTTAAAATGTGTAGGATTTTGGAATTGACCCTCTTCATATTACATGTTGGAGGAGCTCTAAAAGAGCTCTAATTCATTCATGAAAAACTCCTACAACTGTACTCTAGCAAGAGAGATGAAAGAGGAGAGTAAGGTAGGAGGCAAGACAGTGAAACAGGTGGAAAAAGAGTAAGAAAACAAGCAGAGGAAAACTGTCTGAATAAGAGAAAGAATCAAACTGACCCTTTTCAATCACAAGCCCCTGTCTCTCGTAATTGCAGCATCTCCAAAACAACCAAAACAAACCAAATCAGGCCTAATGTATTTCCCTGTCACAACTGCCTGGCAGGAGCCAAATAGCTGCACAGAGAAAACTGTCTTTTTGAAAAACACCACTGGTAAATATGCCTCTCTGCATGGCAGTTTGGGCCCTCCCCATCTCTCATTTGTTTTCTTTCACTTTCCATCTGTTTATTTCCAAGGTAAAGAGACAGCACTCTGTGGATGTCAAATTGTGCTTCTCACGCACGCTTTCTCACTTTCTCCTCATCTCTGTTCTTGTCTGCTTTTTTTTTTTTCTTAGTTTGGCCTTTCTGCAGATATTCACGATAACGGACACATGGCTGTTTTGCTATTTATGACCACATATCTTCATTTTTTTCAAATGAAGATATGTGGAAATAAATAGATAATAAATAATAAGAAGATCAATTTATAATTCAAATGTTGCTTGAGGACATTAACGTGATTTTAAACAGGTCTTTATTCTGCAATTTAACATATTTGTGGAAACAGGATGTTTCTAAGGACATAAAACACACTGACAGACTGTTTAAAAGAGTTTAGACATTTAAATTGCTGGCGCCATGATCGTGGGCTTCACACATTATTATTATTCAGAGTGAATTAGGTTCCTGTACAACCTTGGGGACTTGGGAAAAACAGATTTTAATTGCTGTATAGTCTGGCCACATTCACTATCAAGAATACAAAATGTTATATTTTATGAGAGTGGGGCAAATACTTCATACCTGATGGTATACAGTATTTCAAAACAAAATACTGACCAATAATAAATTAAGGATAAGTTCTCGCATTTATCAAAAGTTCAAGGTCTTCAACCATTTTTTGCAAAATTACTGAATGGAAGTGGCAGTTTGTAAAAAGCAAGAGGTAGTTGACTAGACCAGTGGTTCTCAAACTTTTTTCAATAATGTACCCCCTGTGTAATATTCTCTGTGCCAAGTACCCCCCTGACCAGCACAAAGCATTTTTTTTGTGGGGGGGAAAGCCTGTATAAAGAGGTACATTACAGCGCTGCACCACCCCTGTCTGACTGACTAAACAACCACTCTGTAAGTGAAAAACATTTAAATGCCACTTCAAATGTTTAAAATATTTAAATATTATAGTATAATGTTTTAGGGAATTATGCATGACTGATATTTTTAAATTAACATATTTTAAGCAATCTTACATACCCCCTGTAGTGCTCCAAAGTATCCCTAGGGGTACGCGTACCCCCATTTGAGAAACACTGGACTAGACTGTGTTGTCCCAACAGTACAATATGCTGTTGTCTGCATAAAGACAAACCCAACTTTGGTGCGGCAGCTTTCTGAATTTGTACTGTACATTATTCAGTAGTGTTTGAAGGGGTCTTAAATTGAGTAGTTGGGTGAGAACATTGTTGATAGGGCTGAAACGATTACTTGAATAATTCAATACCAGAAAATTCTTTGCCTCATAACTTTGTTTAATTCCAATCAGTTGCGTAATACGCTGGCTCAGCTCAGGGTCATTGTTTCACACGGACTATTAACAACCCACACAACATACACTGGCGCGATGGTGGAGAGCCAAGATACCCATACTGTCAAAGGTTTGGGATAATTTCAAACTGAAAAAGAAGACAACTAGACACAATGTGCAATGTACTGCAAAGCAAAACTTGTGTACCACAACAGCACATCAACTATGATCCAACACCTGAGCCTAACACATCCTGATGTTAACCCTGTGGGACCGAGAGGCTCACCCACGAGCCTAAACAGCACCTCTGATTCATAGTTTAATAATTTATTAACCATAAGACATACACACTCACCAAAGCTTGTGTATAGCAACATCTGTCAGAGCAGTCAGTTAAATGGTTTTCTACTTCTCCGTTTTCCTCCGAAAGAAAGAAAGGAAAAAAAGAAACTAACCAAAAACAAAGTGTTTGATTGTTGCACTAACCGATGCCTCCACTTCAATTCATGTGTTATGTGAAACAAGTACATAGAGGGCCACTTTCAGGTGGGGCCCATGTTCAAGGACAGGAGCTTTCCTCAAAAAATTCTCAAAAGATTTTTTAACACATGAATTTCAAGATTGAAGGACTTGGTGACCGGTTCCACAAACAACCAATTCCAGTTCAACAAATGCTCACAGACTCACTAATCTCAAGCTAAAGAGAGTGTAAATGATAAGAGGGTACAAGTGGGTGCATCATGTCAAAGAATAAATAAGTAAATAAATAAAATAATAAAAATAATAAAAAAATAATAAATAAAAATAAATAAAGAAAGCATATGTTGTATGGTGCGTTGTGGTACGCAAAGTATTCTGCTGCGATGCATAAAATAGATATCAAAATTAACTTATTTCACTATATTCAGTTTGCTTAAAAAAAATATATTCTTTTAGTGAAAGAAAATGTGTTTGCAGTTATTTTAAAAGGGTTCTTAAACTTGACAGCCTTCAAACTAAAGGTCCTAATGAAAGCTAATGACAAATAAATGACAAATCACCTCCCTAAAAACAGATATACAGTATGTTTTATGTATGTAGTCCACTGGATGTGTGTGCGTGAGGAAGGCAGGTTGTATGTCATGGGGAGGGATTAACAGTTTTTTAATGAGGGTTTAATGTTTATGTTCACAGGCTGACACAGGGAAGCAGATGTGTACTACACACACTACGAAACACACACACACACACACACACACACACACACACACACACACACACACGTAGACTTAAAGAGAGACAAACAGATCAGAGTGTTTTAATGCCTCTCTAACAGTATTAATGACATGACTAAAGCTTATTAGGGCGTTAGAGGATGTTAGCCAGTCACTCAAACACAGAAATGTGTCATCTGAATGTGTATGTGTTGATGTAGCTAATCTAATTACAGAAATGAAACAGAACTCAGTGTCACCTTCTTGTACTGTAAGTACATTAGCTGTCTACCATCATTTGCGTTGATACACAAGTGAAAGTTACGACTGGGAACACTCCAATACATGGTGACTTGGTGCAAAAAATACAGAATTCAGTGTTAGAATTATGGACGAGCCATGAATGAGCAACACAATTTTGAGTTTGTTGCAATGAATGAGTAAGAACTACATAAAATCTAATTTAAATCTAATGTCCTGTCATTGGTCACTTTAAATGGGTGTGTGCAACTCTTTCCTGCAGTGTGTCTGATTTTCTCTTCTGTCAATAAAGTGTGTAACATGACTGATCTGGGAATATTCAAATTGTTTAATATTTATCACGGCTCATGGGCTGCTTTAATGTAAACCTGTGTCCTGCTCTTACACTCACACTTTTTAATTCTGCAACAATGCTTGTCGTAACCGTGGGAATCTTTCATCCTTACCATCCACATGACATGGATGGCAACTCTCCTGACAGTGTGTCCCTTTGTATTAGAAGAGGAATATTGTGGAGGAAAAAACACCTGCAGGACGGTGGATATTTAGAGCAAATATTAAAGTTATGTAGATTCACTGTTTGGGTAATATTGCTTTTAAACTGTGTGTCTCTCTGCCCCCCACCCGCCCCACCTGACCAGGTAATGTGAATGTGGGCCACGCCTTAGATCAACCTGCTAATGCCTCTCACTCTCTGTCTACTCTGCAAACTGCTTCCCTGCTGCAAGAGCCAACCTGCCCATCGCATTTTGTTTTTCTCAGTGTGTGTGTGTGTGTGTGTGTGTGTGTGTGTGTGTGTGTGTGTGTGTGTGTGTGTGTAATGCAGGGTTAGGGCGTTGCTCTGGCTAGTATACTCTCACAGAGCAAACAAATCTCTGATGTGTTTTTCTAACCCTGATAGCTGCGGCTGACACCATGTCAACAACTGGGAGAAAATACATTTCTTCTTCTCCTCCTCCTTTTTCTTTCTTCTCCATCCCTGTATTCTATCACTCTCACTGTTTATTGTCTTTCATGAACGTCTTTCATTTACAACGTTCTTTTGTCTGCATTGAAATTGTTCAGTTCCTCCCTCAACTATCTTTCTGTCTGTATTCGTGCCGACTGCAATCCTCCCTCCTCTTTCTTCCTTTGAGGAGACAGTGAAAGCTGTAATCACAGAGAGGTTGTATTTAAAGGAAGTGACTGAGCACACCTTTACACTGCAGTTTAGTCAACTCTTTTGACAATTTGTATCTGTAAGTCTTTGAGGATCCTGTTTGTGTGTTTGTTTGAGCCCAGCCAGGTGTGCTGGATGTGAGCCAAGGCAGAGGTTAAAACCTCAAATCTCATTTCCTATTATACATATTGCTGTTATAAGAGTTTGTTTGAAGTATGTCTTTTCACATTTCTTTCCACTTGAATTGAAAGTTAAGTTTGCACTGTCATCAGGTAATATTTTGGCCCGAGGGTTCATGAAAAGCTTTCAAAACAAGTGTTGCATTCAGTGATACTGTGGTACATGAAAAGTACAACGCAGATCCCTATGATATCGTACGAAAATGTATGCACACCAAAACGTATGATATCCTACGAAATTAGGACACCGCCGGCTGGTCACGTGACACGGGGTGGTCATATGACGCCGGCTGGCTACGAGCTCCATGACGCAGAGCGGCAGTCGCTGTTTAAGCCGCTTCAGAGCTTTGTGGCGCCGTGTGATAGTAAAACCGTCACAGTTTGGTGTTGCTCTGATCAATTCCCAAAATAAGGAACGTGTGGGTGTGAATCTGAAGGAGCTTACTTATAACAAGAGATAAAACACGTGTGTAATCTAATCAAATATTGTTTTGTTTTTGAGTGAGACTTACTGTACGCCAAGGCTCTAGTGTGGGAAAGGTGGGGGCCTGTGAGCCTGATCTGGCCCGTCAGGCTTACACGCAGTCTGCCATTGGTAAAACTATAAAGAGCAGGGGGTCCCTGCGCTCTGGTAGAGTCTACTGTGGCTGGTCGAGCGCCCAGATGGTTGCACAGGGGATCTACCGGGGTGTTGGCTCTCCACCCATTGGCGACGGTAAGCTTCGTTTTCTGTTTGTTTATGTGTAACCAAGTGTGAGGGATTGTGGGTTGAGATTGACAATAAACGCCATATATTGTATCATTCTAACCTGAGTCCAGTGTGATCATTTCCTGAGTGCCGACCAACCCCCGATCCTCCTTAAATTTATTTCAATACACGCCGGCTACAGACCTTTGTTGTATCAGCCGTAGTTGGTAGTTCAGTTACCTGAAAATAGGTGACTTTGAGCCGGGTACAAAGCACTGGGAGCTGCCGGTCGTTTCGGCGACCATTACGGTTTAATTTAGTCCACAAAATATGAGCGTTTTGCCACGATAAAAGTTAAGATTAGGCACAAAAACAACTAGAAAATCATGGTATGGATTAAAACACTTCTAAGGACGTATTTCCTGGGTGAAAGGTATTAGTTTTCCCCATGACATACAACCTGCCATCAAACGCACACACATACAGTACCTGAAAACATACTGTACATCTGTTTTTAGGGAGGGGATTTGTCATTTGGGTATCATTAGCGGTTGAAAGCTGTCCTGTAAAACATTAGGACCTTTAGTTGTCTGATTTGTTGATTGAAGTCTGATACTATTGTGAAAGAACCTCAGAAGTTCCCAAATCCAAAGTAAAATCAAATGTCTTGTTTTCTTTAAGCAACAGTAAAAATACATTCCATGATACATTTATAATGGCATGAACCAGAAAGAAAATGCAAATTCTCACACTTGAGAATGAGTTACAAATTGTTCTGTAACTCCCTGTTGAAAAACCTCACAGACCTGATTGGGAAATACAGACAAGACATTTAAAGGTACACAACGAAAAGTCTCCTTTCTATGGCTGAACAACGACACTCGCCAGCTAATGAAAAAAAAAAGAGTATGCATTGAAAAAAAAAATATTCGCTGCTCTCTAAAACAAATACAGATCTCCTCATCTTTAAAGGACTGAGAAATGCATTAGTCAGAGAACTGCGTAAAACAAACTAGACAGCCAAGTTTTTCCCCACAAAGGTGGCTCTATCCCGATAACACCCTCCCCATTCCTAATGCTGGCTGAAACCCTAAATAGTTTTATGTTAAAACTGTGCTTGTTTTATCATTCACATTTCTATTGCCTTTTATAGAAACAACAGTGATAGTGATAGTGAAAATGAGAGTGAGATAACAAATGAGCGGAAAAAATAAATATATACACTGTATATGTACACACACACAGGGTAAACATTGGTCTAACTCGTCTCCACTCGTCTATCATTCACATATCATCAGACCAGTAGCACAAATGATGAGTATTCTACCAATATAAACCTCATTGTAAAAATGTGGGTAGGTCCTGATGAGCTCTTGACTGCTATTCACATACACACTATAAGGGCAGTCATCCCACTTTTGTGAACACTAAAACATTGACATTATCCAGTGTGGATTATAGAATACCAGTTATCTCTCACACATCTTAGTAGTGACTTACACATACATTGAAATCAAATCTTCAAATTCTCCCCCATTAATATTGCATTGCATTCATCCACACCATTCATTGAAAGGGATGAAATGTTTTGTTTTCTAATGTCTTGGCACAATTCAACCACCTGTGGTAAGGGCCAGTCTGCATCATAGAGTCTGTGGAACTGACAGGCCTACCCCTGCCGGTATTATGCCTAATATACAAAGTGCTGGGTTCTGTTTCAAGTTTGCTCGTAGTACTTTGTAGATGAATGTAATAATATTTTTCCCATAAGTTTGTTGTCATTTGACATTCATATAGCATATGAATCAATGGGTCTCTGCTTCTTTTGCATCTCCAACATATATTTGAATCCGATAATTTAAGCCTAGCCAATTTACAGGGAGTCCAGTAACCCCTATGAATAATCCAATAAGTAATCAATCGAGTCGGAACTTCCCTTGACGTCTTGTACCAGGACCCCACAACTTCCTCCCACGTCACATCAGCTATCCCAACCTCCAAAGCCTACTCCCACGCTCTCTTGAGACCACTGAGCCTCGGTGGATGAGCCTGTCACATAGACCATAAAATCTAGATGTGCCGCCCCCTAACCAGCTCGCGTATCATAAGAGGTTAGGGGAAATGTTCTTTGTATTGACTTTATACAGCTTCTCAGCTGAAGATATTTCCAAAACTCTTTCTTAGAAATGGTATACGTAGTCATCATCTGTTCAAATGTCATGAACACATCATCTTTGAAGACATCTTCAATAAAAATAATTCTCGCCTCCACCCATGTCTTCATATTTTTTTCGTGAAGGAGGACCTTAATCCTGTCACCTGATGTGAAACTCTCCAGGTTTCTCTTGCAAATGCTAACACTGGATTCCTAAATGGGATTTCTCCACCTTCAATATAAAAGCCTGAAAGGGGAACGATCTGGAAGTTCCCTTTCCATTGCGACCCATCAAGGCACTTGGTCTTCTACCATATATATTTTGCACAGCTGGTTAAGGCAGAAAGCATAGTGGTACCAAGCCGAGACCCTCTCTTCTTTAGCTGCACCTAGTTTTATGTTAAAAGGTCTTTTGCCTGCCCACAAAAAAATAATTTAATTATTACATATTCAATTATGACAAACTGATTCCCCATTTGTTTCACTGTATTACAATTGTCAGAAAAAAAGACTGGAGAGTCTGTATTTGGGGCATGAATATTACTTAGAGAGCATCTGATTCCGAGAAGTTCCAAATCTACAGCCACCCATCTGCCCTCCCTGTCAGAGAGTTGGTTATGCATAGTAATGTTAAGACTTTTTCAAAATAAAATGCAAACCCCCCTTTGCTTCGATGAATACACACTGTAAAATATTACCGACCCAGTCTCTTTAAAGTTTAGTTGAATCCTCTGTGTTTAAGTGAGTCTCTTGTAAAAAACAAACAAGTCCACCTTCTTTTGTTCCAAACATAGAATACATTTTCTTCTCTTAATGGCAAGATTTGCCCCCTTTATATTCCAAGACAGCACTTTAAGCATCTCTGCCACTACAAATATTAGCTTTGTATATTTATGTATTTGATTGATTTACCCCATTGCCACCTGGTGTGATCTCATAATATATTTGAACATTGACACAATAATAAGCCACTCTTATTTTATAAATGCAAACGTGTGTGATGCGTTTCTGCAAACTAAAACAAAGTTGTACCAGAACAGTTGAATGGTACACTATGTAACCTGTAATGAACCGTATTGTACACCATGTTATGCTCCAAAACCAACAGAAAGAAAGATATAATATGTCCGTGAAACTCTAAGTCCCCACCCAGTCGCCACCTCCAATATAACATTGTCTATATACCATCCTCTACATATAAGAACAAATTATAGAATCTTGGAAGGTCTATGTGTAACTACCCATGTAATTCGTACTGACCCACCATTAAGCCTATGTAACATAAGCACACTGAAAAGAGAAAGAATCATAAGTTCCTGTAACTGCATTCAAAACCAATGTAACAATGACAGCAACTGCATTATCTTATCTTTAAATAGACCAGCAGCTTATTCGTAATGTCCACCGGATGCGAAACGTCTGCGGATCAGCTCCAGAACGGTGGTGGAGTCATTAGGTTTCCATTAAAGTCAATGGCCCTCATTTATGAAACGTGCGTATGACCAAAAACAGGTGTAGGACGGGCGTATGCTGATTCCTACGCAAAGCACAGCATTTATTAATTTGAACGAGACCGTAGGCCTCGATAAAATTTTACGTCTGGTCTGAACTCGTGTACGCAAGTTTTGGAGTCATTAGTACACACACGGTCCACGGTGGAGCGCTTCATCGGAATAATTGAGGGCAGATGGCTCTGTCTTGCATGTCTATGCACGCCAGAAAAGCCTGTGGGGTTCTCCACAACATCACACAGGAATACAGGGTGCCATAGATGTAGTGACAGAGGCAGATGACCTGCTGCCCAGAGAGCAGTGTCCAGCACAGCCCAAACTATGGGGGCTATACAAAGGAGACTAGATAGTATACCTCGCTTTTAAAAGGTATAGTTTTATGTCTGTGCAAGGACACGCGCTGTCCCTCACAGCATATGGTTGCCTGGCTGACTCATGAAAAAAAAAAAAAATAGTAAAATAAAAGACACTGTATAAACTCCACTACTGTTTGTTTATTTAAATATAGGTACACCTACATGTAGGCCTAAGAGATTGCAATGTAAGCCTGTGTATTACTATTAGGAGTCTACGTATGTCAAGGATGTATAAATTAAATAAACTTCAGCTGGAGTCCAATTTACTACGGCAACACTGTTGATCGCATCAGTGATCTCTTTTCCGCATTCTTTCTGCAGCCTTCAAATCCAGTTTTTAGGCTGCCAAATAGTACACACGTTTTAATCTCCACCTCTGACAAGTGCCGCTTCTTAGCCGGATTACGTCTGGCTCTGTTGCAAATTGTAGAGGCAAGGCCTCAAAACCAAGAATATATTGGGGCGTGATATTTAAATTACAATTGTTTCCAGCCGCTGCATTTATCAATGTTCAACCATTCTTACGCTCTGATTGGTGTGATACAAACGTTTGATAAATCCCACGTGAAGCCTGTCGTAAGATGATTTCTGTACTCATATCTGCGCGGTGGAATTTGGGAGTTAGAATGGTTTGCACCAAAATATAAAGTCAAAAATAACTCACAGCTGCTCAACCTGGGCATAGTTTGTCCTGGACTCACATTTCTTAATAACTTCATTACTTTATTATTATAACTTTTATAACTCTTTATATTATCTGTCCATTAAGGGAACAGGAAAAAAAGGTCTTTAATGTCCTTCTAGGGTTTGCTGACACACTGACACACACACACACACACACACACACACACACACACACACACACACACACACACACACACACACACACACACACACACACACACACACACGTTTTGACCAGTATGCCAGAGTTACGAGATCACTGCAGACCACCCAAGAAGGAAAGGATTTAAAATTTGTAGTTGGAGTAAGTTTTATTGTTGCATTTCAGAGCGCTACACAATCTACAAAGGTGTGGAAAGATGGGTTTATTTTAAATAGATGTTGAGGAACCAAACGCTTATGAGACAATGCAAAACTATAACCTCTAAAAAAAAATTTCAAGAATGCCAAGGTCTTCCTCTCTGTGACAAAACTTGAAAAAGTATTTTCTTTCTGAAGCTCCACTCGGTAATAAATGCACCTATGTTATTAAAATATTGGGTATTAGTGGGTAGAATGGGGTATAGAGAGGTACAGAGAAGCAGCAGTGAAAAGAAGAATGATCCTTGACCTTTTTACCCTTCAGCAAAAAGATGATTCAAATGGTTTTTAACTTTTTAAGCATTGTTCCCAGGCTTTAACTTCAGCCATGAACAGCAGCCGTTACCTTAAAAGCTTAATCTACGATCCAGACTTAAAAAAAAAAACTGCCTTAGAAAATAGAAAATGAGGCATAGCTTTGTTAAGCTGATTAAAACATAAAATGCATATCAATAAAAAAAAACTAGCATTTTCAGAGAAGTTTGAGAAGTTTACTTTCATAAACTTGTACACTAATAGGTGAACAGTGTATGTGATTTGATGTACGTCCGGTTTGTTCAGTTGTGTTTTCTATGAGCTCTCTAAGCGTCACTCTGTGTACCGGTGCTCCCTCCTGTTTAGTCTCACTCTGGACAAAAACCTTCCGGAAAACCTCCGCCCCTCCACCCTCCAAAACCACTTCTATCACTGGCCCAGACAATACACACTCACAAAGGGCTTGAAAAGGCCAGGCTACAAGCGTGCACGGGCACTCGCACATGTATGCATGCACACAGAAGGCCATGTGAACGTCTGTAGGTAAAATGTGCTAACGCCACTCAAATTATACACACATTTTAAAGTAAAAGCAGTGATATGAGGCATTGATGTTATTATATGTTATTCATTTGGTATAATGTTACCACAGTGGTCAAATACTGTATTCATATTTATAAGTATCCTAAGTAAATGTGCTCACTGTAAAGAATCCCTTTCAAAATGCTAAATTATTAATAATGAATTGATGAAATAATTAAATTAAATGTAGTTTCAGCCACCTCCATGCCCCACACAAAAAATGTATGAAGAGATATTAAAAATATAGAATGTAAACAATAAAATAGTTCAGGCTACATAACATTAGCACTAAAGGAAGAAGTAATTCATTTTGTGCTTTCTAAACATTTAGTGGATTTTTGCACAGGCTAGATTACCTCACATTGAATGAATCTGCACATACATAACCACAGCTGTCATATAAATGCAACAAAGGAAAATATTCCCCTCTGAAATGTGTAAATGTATTTACTGACTTATACTCCCTGACACACACACACATACACACACACAAACAAACAGGACAGAAGATAAAGCCTGGAATGTGTTTACCTGTCTTTACAACTCAACTTATGACCAAGGTAAACGTGACGGATCCCTCCCACACCCATAGTCAAGACACACACACACACGCACGTGCACGCGCACGCACACACACACACACACACACACACACACACACACACACTTACAGACCAGACAGTTTGGAATGAGCCTGATCCAATGTGTTGACAATGAGTCCAGTGACAGACAAGGCTTGACGTCGACATTGACTGACAGCTCCGACCTGATCTCTGACCTGATGTATCAAACCTGTTAGGGCAGAAACATTAAGTGGTCAATGCAATTAGGTGAACGCAAATGACAATGCCTGGCCCAGATGGCACAAACTCTCACCGGTGAACATACTAAACGTGCGCACTGACGCACCATTGGAGGTAATAAACAGCAGTCCTCAAGGGGGCAATATAGAGCCAATCAGAGCACTACAATGACCACAGAAGTAACCAACCTGAGGACATTTTTCAGTTAGATCCAAGGATGTAAGCCAGCCTCGACAAAGCGTAGCTCCTATGGCGTCATTTTGATGCTACCTAGCACTCACCCACCGTTAGCATTCCATTGACTGCTATTCAGTTTGACGTCCCTTTGACAGCGAATAACTGAAGCATTTAAAGACTTTATTTGTCTATCGTTTATTTCTAAAAGAAACACGACAATGTATAAAAGGCTCCATTACCTTGCATCTCATGTTATGGCAGTGTAGAGGACGTTTTTATAAAAAATAGGCTAACAATTGTGTCAAAACCTACGTGAAACCAGACCCACGTGACCAGTCCAATCAGCTGCCGGTTTTCATATTTGGGCCGCTTGCGGTTATGGAGAGGTATTACAGCTCGTCTCTTTGGTGTGTTCCGAGGCATTTTTTGGACAAACTCGGAGAGACTGACCAGTCCAACTGCCTTTTCTGCAGAGGGTCGGCCGTCTGGTTGGTGTGTCAGGGGCTTAATAGACTTCACTGCTCTCGGCTGAAATCACATTGTCCATTTATTTATTTATTTTTTTACTGTCTATGGTTAGATCTTCTAAAAAGCATTAGTTTTATACCATCGGCTCCTCGGACTGACTAATTTTAGGTTCTATGCTCACCATTTTTTTCATAACATATATGTAGCGTGCACGTTATGTAGTGTACTTTAGAACCATTCCTAGTAAATAAACCATACTATTTTATTTTCTTATTGTTTATCTATGGAAACAGTAGCTAGTGATACAAATGCTACAACACAAATGCTGCAAAAACTATTCTTTTTTTAAAGATTGTTTTGGCTTTATGTATAGGACAGATTAAGACACTGGGAAAGAGGGGGGGAATGACACGCAGCAAAGGACCGCAGGTCAGAACTGAACCCGCGGCTGCGACAAGGACTGAGCCTCCGTACATGGGGCACACCGCAAAACATAAGTGTCACTGGTAACAAACGGTAGATTTTTATATCTTTATCCTCATGCTTTATCCTAGTACAATAAGCAACACACCGATCTTTCACTTACATTCCTTTAAAGATGAAATCCACAGGTTTGCTACTATCACATACTAATGTATGATGAGAAGATAATATGAATGATAAGAAACATGTCATCTTTAATTTCTAGATTAGTACGACAAGTTTCCAGTTTAAAGCAGGTGAACTGAAGCACAGTGGGGGTGATTACAGGTGAACAGAAGTTTTGGCATGCTGGGTAATTTGCATGACAAGATTAGGGTATCACTGTATCGATGAAGGGGACACTGGAGCCAACAATGTCACACTCTATGTAAGTGTATCGTCATACAATCTTACACAATTTGTTTTGTTCATGTCCTCATTGAACTAGCAGTTCATGTCTTACAAACAGTCTAGCTGATGGACATGTTTGCTTTGCTGACAGCCTTTCTGTAAGTTTCTTACTGTTGTTTTAAACTGCCATCACATAAGCTACAAACCTGTAAAGTGACAAAGCGGTGGGAATCTTTCTCAGTTTTACGTCATACCAAAACATACAAAGTTTAATTTTCCACAAATTGTGTAAACCATCTGCTTAAAATGCCTTGGCAACATTAGCTAGTCATTTCACATTATAACATGCAGTCTGTTTAGACTACCAGCTTCATACGTACTCAGAGGTTTGGATCCTTAGAGTGGTTGTCTGGGTGCCAAATGTAGCTTCCTGTTTGTCTCTGACCGATAACCTCAAGTGGTTTATCAACTTCGTGGAACTCACCTCATATTTTATGTCATTGTTAAAGCTGAGGGAACTGTCAGACTCTGGGTGGGTCAGGATTGGGCGTACTGAACTGGGATTAAAGTCTAAAATTAGGCTGAGGGCAGGGGAAAGTATCAGGTAAGTCTGAAACGTTTGAAAAACAATTATCGTTTCCTGTCTGGGTTCAGTTAATATAATTTTGGATGAGTTGACCTGAATGGAATGCACAGTAAGCATAAAATTTTAAAGCCAGATTTGAATGGAATGCACTGTTAACTGAACGGATTAATGAAAGATTTGACTTGAATGGTCGGATGACTTAGAAGAGAGGAAGAGAGTGACTCGTCTGGGAGATTCCTCCGAGGCTAAGTAGCGCTCACACACGACATGTACACACTCACGTCAGTGCACACACCCAAGTTCCCCATCTCTCTCTTTCTAGCTCTCTTAAACACACACATACACACACAACCCTGACTTCCTCCTGTTGTTGAGTGTGTGTGTTTTGTCAGTCTAATCTTTGGTCTAATCCTCACACTGCTGCCAGACAGACAGGCCCACCCAGGTGAATGAGCCTGAACTTAAGTGTGTGTGTGTGTGTGTGTGTGTGTGTATGTGTGTGTGTGAATTTACACAGATAATACACAGTATAAAAATAAATAAAAGTCACGTGCAAATTAATTAATGTAATGCAAAACTAATGTTAGATATGCGGGTTCTTCAGGGACACCTAATCTGTAGCCCCACCTTAGCTCTGAAGCTCTAATTGGCGTGCCATATGTAATTATACTTATTGTTTACTGTTTACATCTTACTTTACACACTTCAGCCTGTTGCAGCTAGCTTAGGGAAGAGACTGTATGACACTAGGTGGTACAGCCTGAGACAAAAAAAAAAAGACTTGCCTTCTGCTTTTTTGTTTTGCTTTTCCCTTCATCGTACCGAACTTGCACCGAACCGTGATGTCTGAACCGAGGTATAAACCATGACTTCTGTGGACCGTTCCACCCCTCATGGGTACAAAGTCAGGCCACTGTCCACTAGTTTTTTTTCGGCAGATTCAATTAATTCTAATGGAATTGACGCAATTAGTGCAACAGGGTCAAGGTAAATTGAGGTCAATCTGGGGGACCTATGAGAGGCGATTTTGCACCCTTGACCAATCTGGCAATCATCTTGACAGAGCTAACCCTTGAGATAAGTCCAAAGTGAGGGAAGCTATTGTTGATTATTGTTATTATTGTGAAACAATACATTTGACTTAACCACCTTTTGTCGAAGTCTGAACTGCTCCACAAAAGAGAGTTATGAACAAATCTCAGGACTAATAAAAAAGATAGACAAACACTTATTTGTGTGGCTGCTCAAGAACACAAGCATTTGTTTTTTTGATTTTTTGATCTTCCGTGGAAGCAAATAAATAGTGACAGCGTACTATGCTGCAAGTGATAGTGAAGCAATCTACTGCGTATTTGTGGAACACGTCCTTCAAACTGATAGTATAAAACAGAACTACTATGTATCTGTGGTGTCCACATCTGTCCGTGTACACATCCAATTGGGAGTGTAATAAAAAGATTTTAGAAGCATATGTACATAGAAGTTTGTGGATAACCTTGTACTGAAGGCATGTTTATTTCAGACCATGTGGGGAACCAGGGTTTGAAAAGCATGCCTGAGTTAGAGTAATTTTGGATTCAAAAAGGAAGTTAATCTGGAGCAGGAGTTCCAACTTCTAATTGAATGCAAGCCCATGACCCACATGCTCACTGTCAGTGTCAATGTCACATCATGATTAGATATTATTTCCCAAGAAAGACCTTCAGACACTCCATAGTTAGATAGCAAGCTGTAAAAGCATTCATGCACTTGTTATAGGCTGTCAGCTGGTGACAGTGAGTAGCAAATTGCCCCTTTACTTTAAGCACAACATGCTGCTGTATTTCACTAAATAAAAGAAGTAAAAACTGATTTAAGGCCCTGACACACCAAGCAGATGGCCAAAATTAGTGGTAACAACCACGTCACCCCACGCCACCCCACGTCACCTTACGTCACCTCACGTCACCCCACGTCGCCTTTGGCGGTAATCTATTCGTCATTCAAAAAGAGAAACCTGATACAAATGTTGCTATGATACCTACAACTAAACAGTATTTGCCCAGTATTTGCTCAGAGCTTCAGGACCCTCTGCTTCACTCCCTGCTGGGAAAAACAGAGACCAGGAGATGGTAAACCAGATTGTCTATATCCCGTGCTCTTATCTGTCTCTTGGCAAAAGAGTCTCCATGCAGTTGGAAGCAGAGGGGCCGAGGGCCTGCCGCAACCCCTCCACTAGTTAGCTTGCGAATTCCACCTAACACGCCTTTATAGTTACAGAAAATGAGCCAAACCAAGTTGTCACTCATCTGGCAATGGCAATGTGCTTTACAATGTGACAAGAGCGTGTAAATAAAACATTAAGTTGGTACATTTTACTTATTTGATGGCTGGCTAGTTAGCTAGCTTGCTTGTTAGGGGCTCAGTTGTCAGTCTAACACCAACCACAGTGCAGAGAGAGTGTGTACGGTCTTTAGATTACGTTTTACGGTATAGAACACTATTTTATTAGTTTATTTTGTTAAATAAATATACCTACACAAGTAGTTGTATATCCCGTTGTATGTTTGGCATATTATGAACATAAATAGATACAAATACATGTGCAAAAATAGATATTCCAATAGAGATATTCCAATCAAACTCATATGTTTATTTAGAAGGAACTTTAAATTAAATTTTTGGCCAGTTTTGACAGCTCTATGTGTAATGCACATATTATAAGAGATTATTTCTTCTTATTAATTCGCATAAACTGAATAGCCAATCAGATGGATTCCTCATACTGACACGGACGGCAACACAGATTATTTAGGCCAACGGGTGGTGACAGTGTGCGAGGGACGGACTATCTCCTTGGTGTTTCAGGGCCTTAAGAGGAAGACAAGGTTGAACACCACTGACCATTGTGTTGCAGGTTTGATGCCCTGTAACAGTCAGACACTGAGCCTCTACCTGCTCCGGCGGTCTGAAGTCTTGTTGTGAAACTGTAAAACTTAACATGTTCTGTATGTCTGACATGCTTAGAAAATACATGTCTAATTATTATCTGTCATGGGGTTATCTGGTACCTCAAAGAAAATATTCCACCGACACTATAAAGTGTAACTTTGAAGATTTAAAAAGAAAAAACTAATCCATGTTGTTGCCATTCCCAGCTGACATTAAAACTGCATTGCATTTTGTATTCAACTGAGACATGCTGCAACTATTCTATATACCACATATGACAAACAGCTAATCCTTATTTATGCCTTGCCAAGCCCGTCACATATTAAGCTGCCATTGCATTATGGCCAGTGGCAGGTAAAATACAGTAAGCCTGACTGGATTTGGCAGCAGTCGGAGACACAGACGGAAAAGAGTTTCCTTCCAAAATAAAAGATTTGGCCCCGTTTGAAACTGGCACCTCCATTTAAAATGACTGTTGGCAGGAAAGTAAAAAACATTAAACATTAACCACTTTGTGTCGGAGGGTCAGAGCATTCTGGGGCAGCCTAGGTCTTCCTAAGGACCTGCTTCCCGAACAAAGCCTCACTCAGGCCAACTATCTGCTCATCACATAAACAAGACTGTCCATGTTAACAGTTCTTTACCAGACAAAAGGCTAATACAGTTTTGATAAGAGCACAATAAAAGAAAATCACATTTCCTTTAACAAATTAACAGTTGCTACAGTTTTCTGACAGTTTTCAACACCCTGAGTGCAAATAGCACAAACACTGTTCCTGCCCCTTCATAAAAGTCAATGTAAAGATACAAGAGGACTTCCTTAAATCAATACTTGTCATTTTTGCTACATTTAGTTGGAAAATGTACTGGTCATGCTGACACAGAGGCCGATGATGTTGTTTATGAAGGGAGACTGTGAGCTGTATCTTCTGTTAGCACAAACAAAAATACACAGGCACGCCAGAAGTAAAAAGGGTGACATGATACACATTTTTTGGAGGGTAATAACACAAATCTCTTGGTAGTAATACACCAATAAAAAGGGGAGACGAAGACTGTGGGCAAATGTGAACAATACATGTTTTAAAATAATCTAAATGTAAAATTAAAACTATTTCATGAGGACTGAATAAAACGCTTTAAATAGGTTTTGTGTTTTTCAGAGACACCTTGAATACAAACAAAACCACATTTGGTTGCCTTTAAAAAGTAGAAATATATGAATCTATTGCACAGCTAAACACACTGACCTATCGCCCACCAACTTTGCTTCCTGTATAGACAAGGAAAAGTCATCACTGTATTCACACACTTATTTTAGTATTTAAATGCTTTTTATATTATTTGGTGCAAATCCACACAAAACACACACACACACACACACACACACTCATACACACACTTCCACAATTTCGGTCTTATTTTTGTAATTTTTTATCAGTTATTTCCTGTTGTAATTTTCTGTATCAATGCAATAACTTTGCAGAGTTAAATGTTGTCGTACCCAACAGAACAAACAAACAATGGCCAAACCAACAAAACTAAGTTGCAAGTTGTGTCAATCCAGAATTATTGAAGCATTGTCAACTTACAGCATCTTCCTAGGATACACATGAATGATATTCAGGTTACTTTTAACTAAACGGGTAAGTTAATCAACAGGCTAGTCTCCCAAAAACTGTGTTCCTTTAAAAATACACCACAATAAATAAATCTATGTGCAGACACAACACTTCCATAGATACAGATAAGTAACATGTCTTGTCTGAAACTACGTTCATGGATGTGTCAGAAAATGTTCCCCCACCTCCATTTTGCAGAGAGAAAGTTTCTACTAAAGCATCGTGAGGCTGATTGCAGGTGAAGAGGCCTCTTGGTATGCTCGGTAATTTACATGACATGATTACTCCAGCAGCCCTGTCTGTGTGTGTATGTGTTTGTGTGTATTTGTGTGTGTGCGTGCACCCGTGTGTAGAAAGAGAAAAAAACACATAAGGAACAGGGTTTAGTGGTAATATGGTGCTAAACATCTGTGAGCTTGATGACACTCACTTAAAACAACAAGAGGAAAGGTGGGAGGGAGTAATGACTGAAGAAAGAAAAGAGGGAGGACGGGTAGTAGGAAAAGGGGTAGATGAGGGGGGATGAGGGGTGCAAAGAAAACGAAGATGGGGAGAAGAAAAACATCAAAATATAGAAGAAACAGAAAAGAACAAACGGCGCAAAGCTGGAAAAGTAGTTTGACATTCATCAAATGCCCCAAAGATACGGAAGCTAAATGTACAAACATCAAAGACAGAGAGGAAGACTGTGGGTGTGTGCATGTGTGTGTGCAGTGCAGGGGGCAGACAGGGCAGACAGGCTGCATGGTCTAACTTGCTGTGAAAGCACCTGAAGAAACAACACAAGACTGGCATGATAAGATCTACCCTGACTGTACTTCCCAATTGTGTGTGTGTGTGTGTGTGTGTGTGCGTGTGTGTGCGTTCAGAGGTCTGACAGTCAGATGTAGGTTGTTTTGTCATATCCTGCACTATGTATAACACTTTAAACCCAGATGTCTTTTGTAGTAGTAATTCACTCTGGTCCCACATCTATACTACAGCTACAGTTTATTTGCTTGTTTTAACACTTCATGGAGTTTGCCTTGACTGCTAATGCCCATAGGTATCCTCCTTTTCAGTATCTGGTTTTGATACAAATTGCATGATTGCGTCATTATCTGTTTCTGATCATTTGCATGCAGACACAGTCTTTGATCTTCGATAGCCTTGCATCAAAGAAACATTCGAGATGGACTGAAGTACACCTTTACCACACAGAGGTGGTAAATGGGTCTCATCTCTCACCGCTCTCTCACCCACACGAATCCTTTAGTGGACGCACTGATCAGGGATCAGATAAAATGCTACATCAGCTTAGCTCGATGCCAATTTTAATAAAGAATTAAACAAAATGAAATATAACACTAGACATTACGGCACAAATCTTTTTATTTTTCAGTTCCTACTACATGAGCCCTGTCTTTGTGTGTGTAACGTAACAGTTTTTTCTGCATGCCTCTACAACCTGAAGTGTATAACTGCCAATCAGCAGCTTTATCAGATCTTGGTAGAAACATGCTACATGCTAACTGGCTCACTTACGCTGATGAGAATTGCTCCTTAGGTACTGAAATTTGAATGACGAGGCATTTTTCGTTACTAGATAATTTAGAGGCAATTCGGTCAGTGCCTAAAAAGTAATGAATACGGTACCCAGCCCTACTAGTAGGCCTGCACGATTAATCATCATCAAATCGCAATCTCGATCCACCCTGTTCACGTTTTAAATTTTTAAAAGACTGGTTCTCATTTAACTTTACGAGCCGACTGCACTACTCTACTACTTTCTTCTGTGAGTTGTATAAAATAGGTTTAAAAGCACTCCAAGCGCTGCAATGCTCTCCATACTCTTCATTGAAGCCTCTATGTTTACAGGCTTGTGGTGATGCGAAATGTGCTATAGGTACCAAAAACAAATCTATGTTTGGTATCATGTGATATCAACTTTTTAAGCAAAGAAATCGTGATTCATATTTTTCCCCCTAATCGTGCAGGACCTACTGTACCTACTAGTATCTATAAAGTAAACATCAATTTGTTAAGCATTCTCTCAAAAATCACCCTAATGTATTTGGGTATCACATAGTAACTCTATGCAGGAAGAAACCATGCTTGACTGCAAAAATTAATTTGCAATGATGTGTCCTTTAGTGACATTTTAATGTTTAAGAAAACACTGCTATACCTCACATTACTCTGTTCTTAATTCACCTCTTGCTCTCTCTCTCTCTCCCAGGCAGAGTTGGATTAGCAGAGTTCTGCTCCGTTTACCTCCACCTGTCAACGCTGTGAGGCCTTGTGTGTGTGTGTGTGTGTGTGTGTGTGTGTGTGTGTGTGTGTGTGTGTGTGTGTGTTTCCTGTGCATTCAGCCATGAGAAGCTAGCGCTAAGACCCTGCATCATGGGTTCTATGTAGGTGACAGCTAAACAGTCCCACCCAGAACACACACACACACACACACACACACACACACACTTACTTAAAGTGACGCTTTTAGACAGTTAAGCCAAGTAAATGCTTTGGGTATCAAGTACCATTAGCAGCAATGCACTCAGAATATGAAAAACTGACGCTGCTTTTAAGTTTCTGTTTCCACTTTCAGCAGCTAAGAGGAAAAGGTAGAGAGACACTGATGGAGGGACAAAAAAGAAAAACAGAGAGGGTTTGTTGTCTTGTTGTGTGGTCCCGTGTAACTGTGAGGGAGCTGCACCTCCATGCCTCACTGCCATCCTCCCTCCTCCTGCCTCCTCTCCCCCCAGCTCTCAGAGCCTGCTCTGGCCTGTTAGCAGGAAGTGTCCTCCCAGCTGCGCGCGCGAGCGCACGCACGCGCACACACAAACACACACACACACACACACACACACACACACACACACACACACACACACACACACACACACACACACACACACACACACACACACACACACACACACACACACACACACACACACACACCCACCTTTAAATTGTTGGCAAAAAGCCACGTATGAAAACACAGAATGCAAACCTTTTACTCAAACTTCAGAATTAAAGATGTGTCTGCATTCATTCTTGGAGGAGGGCCTGGATGAGCGTTAACGAGGTGGGTAAAGTGAGTTTCAGAAGGTGGTGTTCTTTTATCTGTTTAGCAACGGTAGCCTGACACTGCCAGCTTACAATTTTCTAATCACTAACTGTCTGGCAAAGCTCAGTAGATATTTTTTGCAACAAATGTCCAATCGTAAAAAAAACATGTTCTGAAAATGTTAAATTTGCTTTAAACTACCGACCAAAGTCAGTTTCTGACTAGATGTCAGGCCAGAAGAAGACCTTGCAGTTGCAGAAATATTTTGTAGCAACAAAACCTTGTTCAAGGTCCACAGTTTGAAGGTTTTAAGTGATGTTGAGTCATGTTGAGAATCACCTGAACACGCCCAAGCATCAAAGGGGGTTACAGTCATGAAGACCTATATTTCTTTTGATTAACATAAATGAAATTACGCTGTAAAGTGAAAGGAGTCACAAATAGTGTTGAACCCACTATGAATCAACACCTAACTCTGGGTCTCGATGTACCTTTCTGCATCGTTTAGCACCTTACATTGGGTTTTACTGCTCAATTATCAAAGTCTGACAATATGTCAGTTTATGCTAGCTGCCCTGCACTGACTCTCCAAAAAGAGTCAAAGACTAGTCTACATCGACAGACTTGTTCTGTATTAAATCAGACAACTAACCTTAAACCAGTGCTGTAAGAGTCTGAGCAGCAGAATAACCATTAAAAGGTTATAATGTACTGCAAGAACTAATATGTATGCACATCTTAGAGTCTAGCCAAATTTGAACATTTCCTTGTTATCTTACAAGGATTATTATGTTATTGTGCTTTTTTTTTCAAAAATACTTAAAGTTTCATATCCTAAATTTGTATTTTTATACATTTTATTTATCAGAACTTTAATATGTTTTGATTTTCCTCTGTTCTGTTGTGACAACAAAACAAATTATCAGCATATTATTTTAGTGAGGACTCATAATGAACTACAAATAACTAATGTTAGGGAAATCATGTTTTGTTAAGCGTATTCTGGATATTTGCCGATATATCGGCATATTGATTTTTAAATCATCAAAGTTTCCGATTAAAAATGTTTTTATTTTTTTAACAGAATTGCACTGCTCTAAACTCCTGACCTATCCTACTTTCACCCTCTACATATCCAACTCTTCCTCCTAGTTTCTTGTTTTTTCCATTTCTGTCTCTTAGCATCTCTGTTAATATTTGCAGCAAAGTGTTTTGCTGATTTTGCTGCTCATATTATTGCTTTGTTGATCCACTGAAGTGAGTGATTTGCTTAAGTCTGTATTACACTGCAGGTATTGCAGCAAATAGAACACCAATTAGAAAACGTATTAGCCTATTGGTATGTACCACAGATTATATTTAATCAATGAAATTCAACTAACTTTGATTTGACCAAAAACCCAAGTGATGTCCATATATTCTTCGTTATTGGACAGTGTCAGACCTAAATGCAATTCTTGTGTATAAATCTGCTGCATCAAGTTTGAAGCGCCGTACAATGAGCAGCTGTCACGTTAGAAATAAGAAATAGGCTTTGAAAATGTATTGAGTGGTAAAATGACAATATTATTTTACAAATTTACAATTTTACCAAATGCCCCAGGTACCGAGCCTGAGGACGAAAATCTTGGCTAACAAAACACGTTGATAAGCGTTGTACCCGTTATCTCTGATCGGGCCGTTGTCGGGCTTTGTTGAGCCAGCTAAGGAAAAGTAAAGCCTGGCACTGTCAAACTTTCTTCGTGGTACAACAGAGTTATTTATTTATTTTACTGTAACTGTTCCCCTGCGAATTCAGTGACAAGTGGTTGTCTACGTACCTGACTTAGAGAGCGACATAGAGAAGAGACAGAAAGAGACAGACAGAGAGAGAGAGAGGGAAAGAGAGAGAGGTAATTAGAATCCAGTGATTAATGTTCTAATGAGTTTATTCTCCAAGGGGATTAACATGAAGGCTAATAGCAGCTGTGCTAAAAACATCCCAAAAAACCCAAAACACAAGAGACAAAAACCCAGGCACAGGATTTACTGGTCCAAGAGAAGAAACATGAGTTTGTTGTTGTTGTTGTTGTTTTTAGAGTTTACCATCGACTTGTGTAACCTTTGCTCAACCTTGGCTGAACCACAGGAGTTTCGTTTCAACTCAGCTGCAGCATTATGGCAAAGATACAGTAGAGGGTAAATCTGGCAATATTTTTACATGTATTTACATTTTTACATGTAGAAATAAAAATCTATGAAGAGAAATAACTGACATCAGTTTCTTGTCAATGTCTCTTGTTATTGTGGCAAGTTATTGTAGATATTGTAGATTTGTGGAAAAAAGAGGGGGAGACATTGTGAGAGAGGTGAGAGGTGGGAGAAACAGATACGAAGGCCAAGAGAAGAGGAAAAATATATATCCTTGTAACCAATTGGTTTTTTGGTGTGATAGGGAGAGTGACATTCGGGTTGGCTTAGCCCTTTTCTGAAGGAAAAGGAGAGATTAAGACAATCCGCAGCGAGCCACCTTCCCTACGCCAAGGTGCTTAGGGACCCAGGGAGCAAAGAGGATTGTGGGAGAGAGAGGGGGCTTCTGGGATTGCGTCGCAGGGATCTTAGAGGGCATTAGCAGTAACGTACTCTACCTGAGATAGACCACACCACCAGCACTGGACCCCTTTGTTGACTGGCTTAGTGGCGTACGGGCACGCACACACACACTCCTGTACAAAACTGGATCATACTGTAATAAACATTAACACACGTGCACACTTAAAACATACTGTATGCCCACAAAATACACAGAGATACGCACTCACACATATTTTCAAATTAACAAACTAAGTTATTATGCTCCTGTTTACATTAGAAAAGTGATGGAAGATCAAAAACCTTGTGATTAAATACACTTTTTTTTTTTGGGGGACTTTCTGTCTTTAATGGACAGGACAGCTAGGTGAGAAAAGGGAGACCGACTGAGCCAAAGGGCTACTTATTTAACCGGATGTTTTATATTTTATTCAAGAGCATAAAATGGGTGGTTCAGTTATCCAAGAATAGGTGACTCTCTGCCGGCAGAGCTTATGGTTAAGTAAGTAATGAAACAACTAGTTGAGAAAATAGCTAATGTCAGTCCCTGTTGCTGCCATGTTGTTTGTGTATCTCTATGGCAAACGCGCCAGGGGAGGGTTGAGCCTGTTTGGAACTACGGGAGCCCAGAGGGGAGCGTCGGGAGGAGAAAACTGATTTTTATTTAAACAAATAAACTTTAACTACACGTTTGAGTTAATCAATCGCCCAGCCCTATTACCTTGTTGGTCCTAACTTTCAAGTCCAGCAAGCGGTATCAGGAAAGTGGCTGTATGTGTCCGACAATGCACAAAACATCAACACCGGAACAAGCCTAGAGCTGTCCACCAAAACGGAGTGTGCAAAGTATGCCAGAGCCTCCCGGACGGGTGAACTGAGCCTCTGTTGCCTGCTTGTTGGTCAACGGTGAATGATCGGTCAACATTTAAGTTCACTGTGCTTTCTTTCGGAAGGCTGGCTGCCAAAAAACGCCACTTACTAGCTAATTAATTAGTCTGAGTTAAACGCTCGCTATCAGTAAACAGAAGGTAGTTGCTGGTGTCTGGTGTGTGTGCCAGTGTTTGTGGGTGAGCGTGTCGGCCCGACTCTGCATTTGGCGACTGGCGAGTGTTAATTTCGGACCCTGCACACGCACTCAAATGTTTTTAATGAGAAAGTAGACCTAAGATCAGAAATAAATTATCATAATGGGAAAAATACGTTGATAACAGCTTAAGAATTTTGATAGCGATACATTTTCCATTAATCGCCCAGCCCTACTAGCGGTCCTGTATATTTTATATCCCTGCTGACCATATTCCAAAACATTAAGATGTTTTAAATTGATTTCTAGGCAATCATTGAAATCCATTCCTTTCCCTTTACTATAAAAAACAAAACAAAAAGACAGTCGAAACTACCTAGAGATATGTTAGGCATACAATAAACTTTATTGTCCTGCCTTTATTGTTTTTTTAAGTTTGTTTTGGTAATGTGATAACACAGTTGAGAGTTATACAGTATTAATAGGAAGTATAAGGGTTAATTGGCTGAAATGTGAAAACCAGTAAATGTATTGCATGTGGATGTGCTGTATTTGAAACGTTAACATACTGTGTGCATCCAGAGAGAAATCTCACTGGTGAAAACCAGACCGGTGGACTAGATTTCTAGTTAAATCCAACAACTTACAGCACATTTGTGCAGTCTGATATTTTTCCTTGCACGCAGAAAATATTGCATTACATTCCTTACACTGTGTAATCACGTTGGATTTACTCGCAAATCTGATGCAAACAGTTGACTCGGTATTTTGATTGTAATTTGATTTTTTGCTGTATGTTGGTATTTTTTAAGCACTGCCACGTTGTCGGAGTGCAACCTAAATCTAATCTGGGTTGTGCTGGCTTGTACCTTTGCTTGAGACATTGAGGAATTAAGGAACAGATTAAGGTGTCTGTGGTAATCTATAAGGATGTATTGATTTGTAAGGTGGAAACAGGGATAAGCATACGTTGTGTGTGTGTGTGGGGTAAAAACTCTATCCAGCTTGAGGTGGTGGGCGGGGGGGTTGAGACTTACATAAGTAAGAGTTTGACTTCGGTAAGTGATCTATTGCTTCTGAGTCAAGCTGTATTTCCAACTGATAGCCAGATACAAACACACACTGTACATACACATACATGCATATTAATAGATACACAGATGCTCACTAGTACACCGCCATTCATTCACACAGTGAGCCGCCTCGTCGGTTAAGATTAGTTGTCACGGTCTTTGTTAAGATGGTGATTTATGTGTTAGTCGTAAGGTCTAATTACTGTGTGTGTGTGTGTGTGTGTGTGTGTGTGTGTGTGTGTGTGTGTGTGTGTGTGTGTGTGTGTGTCACACGTAGCCTCAGGGTAAAGCAGCACGACAGCTGCAAGAGGCCTCAAAACAATCCATCCTTCCTTCTTTTTACTCTATCCTTCCTCTCTCATCCTCCCAGTCCAACATGTTAGAGTGATGACGGAGGCCTGTGAAATTTGCTAATTGGTTTAAAACCAGTTGGTTTCAGTTACATAACTTCTCTAAGTTTTATACAGCTGAACAAGGAAACCTCCATCCCACTCTATTTAAAAAAAAAAGTGAATTGTGACCACAGTCTTTCCCTAACCTTAACCAACTTATTTCTGTGCTAAAACATAAGCATACCATAAAATGAAAGCTTAACATTGTTGGGAATTAGCTTATTCACTTTCTTGTCAAGAGTTAGATGAGAAGACGGATACCTGTCATTTGCCTGTTTGGTAAATATGAAGTTTCCTCCATCAGCCTGTTAGCTTAGCTTAGCATAAAAACGTTAGGACATTAAGGAAGTCAATGCGTCTGTAAATAGTGAAGCACATACCCCTCCGTAAAACCACACCATGATGTTATTACACTTTAGTTTTTCTGCAGATTACACAAACATGACGTCATGTGTTAATTGGTGAGCTTTAGAGGAGCTGATAGGTGGATTTTGTTACTTTATTTTAAAGGAAATGTCCTCCCTCTCAGGCTCCATCCTGCTCTAACCTTTCTCACTCCTTCCTTTCCTTTGCGTGCCCATCCATCTTTTTCCTCCCACCGTCTTTCCTCCACAACCCTCCCCACTGTCTCCTCCCCTGCTATCATGTTTTATGTTTTACTTGCTGCATCCAAATCTACCATCAAATTAACAGCCTCAAAACAAAACCATTCAGCCTCAACTCCCAGGAATGACATTCATATTGGATGCTTCTGCAACACACGGTCTACATCCAGTGCCAATGTTCCGTGCCAGTGCAGGATGTGATGTGTCCTTTGTGAAGCAAGGTGAGAAGGTGTTCACAGAGAGTTTCTGTTCCAGCTCTCATAACTTTCTTCTAATGCCGCCTTTAGGTTAAATGACGAATGAGAATAGACAAACAACTTCAGACCGAACAATTACAAATATTCCACTACCAAGTGCTGGCACTGGCTAACACTGTCAGAAGAAACTGGAGCCAGGAAAAGTGCTCTACAGTAGTGGAAATTCATTATAAAATTAAGACTAGAACTCACATGTTTGACAATATAAAAAGTCTATCCATCCATCCATCTTCATCCACTTATCCGCTATCAGGTCGCGGGGGCAGCAGCTCCAGCATATAAAAAGCTCCAGCATATAAAAAGCCAGCATGTTAGGGCTGGGCGATATATAGAGAAAATCTAATATCACGATATTTTTGACCAAATACCTCGATATCGATACCACAACAATATTGTAATGTTGACTTATGGTGCTTTTACAAAATTTTTACACAATGAGATTTTTGATAAATAACCATCAGTAATGTGGATATAATGACTAAGTGGGTAAAGGAAAATAATAGAACATATACAACTGCATGGTAAAATCTGCAATATACTGCAATTTATTACCATTTATTACCAACTTCTAATTTTTCCCAATTTCAAATTATGTCTTAAAAAGGAAACTCTGTCAACATCTGTTTTATCTAAAAAGATACATTTCTCTGTTTGTTCATCTTAATTCAATTTTATTGCGGCCAAACGGGATTGTCAATCAGACAAACAGATATATAATAAAAGACCGATACTTGGAGTCTGTGTATCGATACAATACTGCCACTGAACATATCGTGACACTATCGATTTTTTCCCCCACCCCTAATATCTAGTCTCATAACACGATATCGGTGTAACATCGATATGTTACCCAGCTTTACAGCATGTGCTGGTAAAACACGTACAAAAAAACATGTGAGCTTACACATCAAAACATTTTTCTACAGCACCAGTGGTTAAAACCTCTGCAGGGTACCTCAAAGGCAGGGTTGGTAATGTTAAAAAGCTAGCAACATTTGAAAGTAGCATCACCTCGGGGCTCTGTCTAACCCCTAAAGACCATTTCAAACAATATGTAAAAAGTGTATATTGGAAGTACTTACCAACCCAGCTTTTAAAACCCCAGAGAATGGAAACCAAAACTGTTTCTTTCCTAGAAAACTATACTTGTTTTGCTTTTGGGGTGAGTTTTCTGTTATTTTCACTCTTATTCAACTGTAACAGGTGGGCATGAAAGGGGGTCCCCCCACAGGGAGGGAGAGAGAGTAGTATGATGGATTGATGGTGGGCACGGCCGATGCCAACCTCTCTGTGACAAGGAGAGGCAGCTGAAACAGACGGTCCCTTCCCCTTTATTTGTGTGCCTATGTGTGTGTGTTGTCACACTGCTTTGGCAGGGCTGGCACAACCATCTGCCTGGTCAGGGTGGTGTGTGTGTGTGTGTGTGTGTGTCTGGGGGAAGACAGGCCAAAGATAAATGGGTGATTGAGTGTTAAAGGCTGCCTGGTGTAACTGAATGGACCACTGGCACTGCCAGCAAATCACACACACACACACACACACACACACGGCTATAGTTGACCTGCTTGGAGATTAGGCACCATGAATGTTTACAACTCTGTGTGTGTGTGTGTGTGTGTGTGAGATATTGTTCTTGCCACTGGGCATGTATTCCATTTTATGTGAACATTGCATAACTAAAAATGTATGGTTGAATGGTTGAATGTATGGTATCTGTTCATGTGTTTCTACAAGTGTGTATCTCTTGCACTGGCATGTGTGCGTATGTAGAAATGGATATTATACTTTTACTAATAAGTATTTGTGTAAAAATGTACTCAGATAAACTGGTCAGTTAGAATGTACTCTGTGAAAGATACTACGTTGCATTTTTAAAAGGGGGGTAAAGAAAAAAGGATAGGTTGATGTTATAATATAGGCTATTAAAGTAAAGAACACACTTTGACCACAAAATAAAGTGCATTAACAACACCACACAGCCCCTCGGTTCAAACAAAAAATATTCCTTTTCTAAGGAAATAAGTATAGGCCAGCAAAGGGGACAAAGCTCAGACAGGTAAACAAAAAATACAAACAAACGTGTGACACTTGCTTTATAAAACCACAGAGGCCTGCATGAAATGGCCTGCCACTTCTTATAGAATCAACAGCAGAATAAAACATCACACCGACATGTAGCCTAGGCTTATAAACAATAAAAATTCCACAACGGCTTCATCCACAAACACACTAAATAAAGTAGAAAGAAAGCTGCCGTTTTTACACAACCTGCAATTCACACACACCTACGAGCCTGTGTTGCTTAGCAACGTTGAAGACCGTCTGAACTACAACACTAGGCTGTGTGTTGTTGTAGTAGGCCTACTCACCTTTCTGAGCGGCCTTCTGGGAGTCCTGTCACTGTGCACGACGCCCTGCGAAGTCCTCAATCTGCTCCAGGTTCCATTTCTCTGTTCGTTTATTCCCAATATAACCGGTCCACTCAGTCTCTCTGTCCCAGGGATTATTATCACAGGCAGTAGATGGTCCTCACGCACACTTCATTAAAGGTAAAGGTTCCTCAGTGAACGAAGAAGTCACCGCTGGAGGACCCACCATGAGCATTTAGCTAGCATGTTAGCCAAGCCGAACGTTAGCCAGCAACAGGTGTTTGATTTGCGTCACTAAACGTGCTACCAGGGTGCGCAATCATTAATAAAGGTGGGTTTTTCTTACCTAGCCTATGCCACAGTACAATGATGCCATTTTTCACCCATAATGAAGCAATTCATTTTCATATTGCTTCGTTGTACTTTTCATATAGGCCACGGCTAAAGTGCGACCTTAGGTTGTGACTGCATTCCCCCGCACCCCCTGCCGCGCGCCCGCTGTACGCTAGTCCCGCCCTACTGTGCTGTGATTGGCTAGTGGCGTCCTGTGATTGGGTGATAGCTGTGCGCGCGCCGTACTCTGTCTATTTGAACTCCAAATTCAATTAAACATGATCTGTTTCAATTAAACATGATCTGTTTATCCCTCAAATGGTTGTATTTATTTGTATGCCTATATTTCTATTGTAAATTATAACCTTCAATCATCTGCCCGCAGTTGCTTCTGTGAACGATCACTGTGACTAAAAGAAAGTAATTCACTTTGAAATCAATGGATAATTCAATTTCAATTTGATACACATATAGTTAAAGTTATGGTTGTTTTTTTATATGTAACTGTAGTTAGTTTTCACATAATAGAGTACAACATATTGATCTCTTATTACAGGCTACCTTTTATAAGGAAAAGTAATACACACACCTACAAGGAGCAATTACTCTTTATCTCATGAACCGCACTTTACATACATTCTGTTGTTGCTGATTGCATTCTATTTTTAACACTGTTTTGCTCTTCTTCAGTGGATCAACATTAAAATGGTTGCTCAAGAAAGAAAACCTTTGCCTTGAGAAATCTCAAGGTGAAATTGTGTTTCAACAGGAGAAAGACAAAGACTCCCCCAAAATGAGTGTGACAAAATGAGCCCAGAAAGACAAACAACGTCACAAATACTGTGATTTATCTGTGTAAAGTGTTTAATAGTGCAATTTTGATATTAGCCTACACCAACATGTTGCAAAACATTTTCTTTTGAAGACCTTGTATACTACATTTTGCATAATAGTGATTATGTGTCTAAAGAGAGACACTTAACAGCAAGTCTGATGTTTGACAGTAAGTTGACAGCTCACTTAGCAGAGACACTGAGACAGAAGAGCACAAACAACAAGATTGTTCTGTCTTTTCATCTCTCTCTTTCTCTCTCTCTCTCTTTCCTCTCTCTCTGTCTCCTCCCTCTATCCCTGCTTGAGACGCAGGACACAGAGAGACAAACCACTGCACACACAGCAGTGAGAGCAACAGTATCTGCTGTAATCACACTTGTCTGTCTGCAGCCTATTGACTGATGTTAACTGAGACCCACTCTGTGTGTGTGTGTGTGTGTGTGTGTGTGTGTGTGTTATACCCTGTTAATATGTTGTTGCTTGGATAAGAAAAAAAAAAAAAAACTACTGTTGTAATATATATGTAGCTAAACTTTTGAGTTTGTGACCAAACGTCCTGGCCTCTGTCCCTCCACCCCTCTACTCACTTCACCTATCTATCCATTCCTCCCTCCCTCCACTTATTTCCTTCCTCACTCCCTCCCTCTGTTCCTACCTGCCAGCTGCTGCTCAGGGCGTCCTGGCTCTTACAGTTCCCCCTCAGACAAAAGAATGGGTAGAACTACAAAAAAAACGAATGGACAGCAAGGCACTCCTTTGTTCTCTGCACCACTCTGCCTCCCACCACAACCTTGTTCTAGTCTAGTTCTCTCTCTTCTCTGTTTTATCCCTGGGGGAGTCTCCATGGTCTCTGGTGTCCCAGTCTTGTCTAACGGTCACTCAGACCGTCTTGTCTGCACAACTTGAACTACAATGGCCCGCTCTCTAACACGGGGCAAAGCACAGGGCCAGCAGGGGCTTCACCTTCAGTCTCGTGTCCATTACAGGACCAAACAAAGCACCAGGGTTTATTCCTCAGGTACACTTCAGCTTCCTACAATTCTTTTGACTGTGCTATTTCTTGTTGTTGTGTAATATCTGTGTGGCAAGTGATGGCCTAATGGAGGACTTGTCTGAGGCCTCAGTCTGTGTAAATCAAAAAAAATTTGACTATAACAATAAACCCATCTGCCATTGTTTATCAGAACCCTGTTTCTAAGTCATTACTTTTTCTCCTAAATGTTTTGGTTTTTACAAATTACATGTAGCATATTTAATGATATTTTTAGGAGTAAAGGTTGTTTATTAATGTCTCTATATCTATTGATAAAGTTAAATCTTAAAGCTTACTAGTGTATTTGTCATGTTTAAATTTATTCTGAATTTTGTTATTCCCATACATACATGGGCTGTTCTTATATAGTGCTTTTCTAATCTCTAGGCACTTTTACATAGTACAGGAACAATTCACACACATTCATACGCTGTGGCCGAGGCTGCCTACAAGGTGCCACCTGCTCATCAGATAAACACTCACACACATTTAAGGGCATCAGGGGCAACCCGGGGGTTCAGTGTCTTGCCCAAGGACACTTCGACATGGGACTGCAGGGCCAGGGATCAAACCACCAACCTTCCGATTGGCCGCTCTACCACTGATCCACAGCCGCCACTGTGTATACATGTATACATACATGTGTATACAAACCAATCTTACCTTTTTCTAATTACATGTATTGTATTTATAGTGTAACCCTTTTTGCAATGACCAGCAGCACTGCATTCTCATGAGCGTATGATATAGTACAAAAATGTATGCACACCATGTAAGATATCCTACAAAACTACACAGAACCTGCGGTACTAGAATTACATTTAGGAAAAACAACCAACAATATTATGAACAAAAAAGAAAACTTTGACATGATGCCTATTAAGCACAATTTGTAGTAGGGCTATGTTACTTTAAGAGTTCCCGACAAAGTGCAATAGTTTTTGAAAGGACAATGATTTTCTTTTTTCACTCTCACAACTATAAACTATTGAAGCAGCTCTGCCTTTAATTGTCCTGGCATTATTTGATTGTATGAAACCAAGAATTTCTCCAGCACAAGGCTGATGCCAGTGTTGAAAATCTATACACATATACAATATGTGACGAGAGCTGGTTGAAGGGTATTTGAAGGGTGTCTGAAAAATGTCCTTGATTTCTTTCAATAGCAGCGGTGGACAAAATCCCATCAACATGGATTCAAGCAGAGGTGGGTAGAGTAGCCAAAAATTGTACTCAAGTAAAAGTACTGTTACTTCAGAATAATTTGGCTCAAGTAAAAGTAGAAGTAATTGTCCAAATAATTACTTGAGTAAGAGTAAAAAAGTACTTGTTGAAAAAACTACTCAAATAGTGAGTAACTGTTGAGTAACGTGTGATTTATTTCTTAACACAAGCATCAACCAGACAGACAACAATACAAAATAATCATCTTTAGGCAAATTATAGTTCATCCAATCAATAAAATAAATTAAAATTAATTTATTAATTATAAAATAGCTTAAGTGAGAGACTTGTCACATCAAATTTGGATGGATACTGCATGTGCAAAACATACTGTATGTAACCTAAAAGACAAACATCCACCTTTCCACAGCAAAAACTAAAACTACCGCTACGTTTCCTCAGGTTAGATGTTGAGTTTTTGAATGCTCACATGTCCATTTGTTTTGGTCGACACAGAAGACGCCGCATAATGTAGCTGCTGTTTCGCACTTTTCCTAAAAAATAACCATGCTTTCACTATGAGGCCGGGGGGGTTCCTCCTGGTCTGCATTGCCTTGGCGACGGTTGATTCTGACATCTTTGTTTTGCTACGACAGTAAAGCTAACCTGTCCCGCCGCTGAGATTGAGTATGGTCACGTGACTGCACAACGCCGTTTGATTGGTGAAACACAGTCACGTGGTAGAGCCTTCAGCGGAAGACTCTCTCTCTGTCAAAATAAAACATTAAAATGAGACGTACGCTGGGGTAAAAACAACGACGCGTAGAATACCAAAGAGATAAAAAGAAAAGTAACGAGCTCATTGTAGCCTGATGTAGCGGAGTAAGAGTTTCTTCTTCACTAATCTACTCAAGTACAAGTAAAAGTATAGTGATTTAAAACTACTCCTAGAAGTACAATTTTTTCAAAAACTTACTCAAGTAAATGTAACGGAGTAAATGTAACTCGTTAGTACCCACCTCTGGATTCAAGGAATACGTACATCTTTAATTCAACTGATATAAATCTGTCTCTACAGCCTGATGATATTGCACTGTGTGACTCAGACGTATAATTCTTTTCAACAAGTCATCGTCATGTCACCCAAGGCTTTGAGACATTTGTGTGCTCAGGACAGACAAAAGACAACCATTTGTGATTTATTGGGGTCCAGAAAACGTGTCCTGCCTCAGGAGGAGTGACAGAGTCACCTGAAGTTCATGATGCATGCTTTCAGCAAATGTAAATGAAAGTACCTTAGGCACATGACCTAAGGCACAAAATGCAACCGAGTACAACATGAAAACACTGGACTGGAACTGGAAGATGTCAAGATACCCTCCACAGTGAGGGTCATGGCTATTTCTCCATCGTCAAAGTCAAACAAACTTGAAATCAAAAAGATGCAAAACCACAATAGGAATGCCTAGGTGCATGCTGGTCCTGTACCTGCCTAATCATATGAACCTGAGGTGCCTAGAGCTACTCAAATATTACAAAACCAAACAAAGCAAAAATATGTAACACAAAAATATGTAGGATAAATAAAATTGTGGGTCCCAGTCACCTAAAGTTCTCTACCCTAACATTACTTTTAATTGGGTGTAGAGTCAACCAATCGTCTCAATTTTGGCTTGGCATAACAGATGATAGAATAATAACACAGCTGTGTTTACATGCGTGCACCCTGATCTACTGTATATGTCAATAGGATATTCTGGTAATCGGTTGGGATTATAATAAGATTTATTTAAAAAAAAAAAAATGTATTTACTTATCTCAGGATGAATTGTAATGGCTTTGTAATAATTGACTTTTCCTCTAACACAAGACTACTCTCATAGTCCATGTGTAATTGCCAATGGACTTGTGCCCCAGTTGACTGTCTCGTTTCTTTAGCAGAGTGTTGGTTCTGTTTTTGTTCTACAAAGCTTTTTAATTTTTTTCTTGTTTCTTTACACAAAAATTGCATCCTGCAACTTGGTATAGCCACAAATATTTAACTAATTCCAATAAAACATACAGCCCACAAGACTTTTTTTGCCTCATTCACACCATCTAGATGTATATCCATGTCCGTTTGCATCCTCTTGCACAGCGATATCACATACTGCCTGATGCACACTGCTTATCTGCCTGATCACTTTAATAATTTATCACAGCCTCCATCAGATTACTGTAATAAAATCCCTTTACATGTAATCAATTTCCAAATGCGGAATGTCAAGCCATATGTATGCATAAACAGGATGCTTCAAAATAAATATTATTTAAAGCCACAGATAAGTGCGTGTGTGTGTGTTTTGTGTATTTTGGTGTGTTTTGTCAAACCTCTACTGAGTGACATCTGATGGCATTCTTCACAGGTAAGATGAAGTGCATTGTGGGAAGTGTTAATGTTTAACAGTGTGTACATATAAGGCAAAGAAAAGAACATCTATCTGTCTTTCTATCATTTTATCTTTCTTTCTATCTATTGTTGCAGAGTTCCTCTTATTAACCTGTTGCCCTCAGGGACGTTAATAATACAAGAGGAACTAATTTCGAATTTGACACCAAGGATTGCCGACCTTTAGCTTTACAAAATAACTCCTCCATCAATTATTGAGAGAACAAATCCAATATGGAGGGCAGTCTGCATCGACAGAGGGACAGAATAAAAGATGGACTGATGTGGAAATAAGCTGATACACAAACAGGCAGGCAGACAGGTGAAGTTAACACAGACTGTAGACAGGTTTAAATCCAAATGTAATGCGAATTGTAACTTGCAAATCAGTATGTGTACCCATCCACTACAGTTATGTAAATATCAAGAGTTGGTTCATGGAGTTGTGCTAATTCTCTAGCTGGGTGCCAACCTCAAAGAAGTGTAGTAAACATAATGGAAATATGGCATTTATGTTATCTTTATGTATTCATTTCAGGACAGTCTGCCAATGTTTTGTCTGCCACTAGTTGTCATCTCTTCAGTGGACATTTAAATCATTTCATTTACTGAATCCATTTCACTTTTAATGTTTTTTTAATTGATACTCTGACTTATCTACCTCCTCTACCTATTTTGAGGGTCTTTCTAACTTTGGCATTTCCACTCAGGCTTCTTTTATACTCAAACTGAAAATCTTGAGCTTGTGCTTTACTTGCTTCAGCTTAAATTAAAGAGACCATTCTGCTGCAGGTAAGTAAAAATGAATGTTGAATGAGTGTTTCTATTTTCTGCCTGACATTGACATAAGTTTTAGTTTCATGACCTACCCAGAGCTGCTGTAACATAAAACACACTACATGCAAAATGCTGAAAGCAAAAGCAGAAAAAGAAACTTTGGCACATACACACACAGTTTTGAGTACTGAGATTTGATGCAAACAGTTCCACACTGAAACATTTCAGATGAATTGAAGGTACTTTATTACTACTAAATACTAATTGAAGTATTTTTTACATTGTGGTATTTCTACTTTTATATACAGTAAGTAAAGCATCCTAGTACTTATTTCAGCACTGTCTAACATGGCCGCTGAAGGATGGATTACCCTTAACGCTCTCTGATGGAATATTTTCCCGACCTCAACCCCCCCACACACACACACACCCACACACACACACGCACACACACACCTCACCCACACCCCCCACACAAGAGCGAGTTGTGAAACACTTCGAAGCAGGACAGGCGATAAGCTGAATGTGATCTGCATGGGACTGGTGCGTGAGTATGATGTGGTGTGAGGATTACTGGTGCTAATACCAGGTGTTAGGGAGCAATCACCCTACCCATACACACACACACACACAAAACACACACACACACACACACACACACACACACACAAACACATACACGTCACAGCTCGTCTCCAAGCACCTCAGCTCTCCATCAGCACACAGATCAGACAAACACAACACCCACGCACAAATGTGACTCACTGTGCACAAACACACTCACACAGGTGTGCACGTAGAATATGCACACCTGCGCAGAAACATGCTCAGAGACATGTGTCAGTGCACACGCACGTGTGCGCGCACGCACACACACACACACACACACACACACACATATCACAGTGCATTTACAGAGCTGGCTGGCTGCCTAAGCTGCTAATTACAGCTGTGTGTGTGAACTCTCACTCTCACTGACTGAACAACCCTATATTAAAAACCAGAGAGAGAGAGAGAGAACCTCAGGGTAGTTCCTCCATAATCCATATTTAATGGCTTATTATGGTACAGCCTGTGGTTATGTTCTGCTTGTGTTTTCATTAGGCCGATTAAAAGGATATTTACAGAAACCCTTCTGTTCTGTAAATAGTGTGTGTCTGTGTGTGTGTGAAGATGCTCGTCAAGCTGTACAGTCTTTGACCTTCATGCCCTTTTCTGTGTAATATACAGTCAAGAAGCAACTTATGTGAAGCTAAAAGCCTTAAAGCCACAAAGTACAGCAGACTGTAGAGAGACACTCAGAAGGCTTGTGAAAACACATTTTATTCTTTGAATTATGCAGATCGCACAAATAATTCAATTTAACCTTTCATTCCCATCAATGACCATTCATTTGTGGAAGGTTGGGATCAATTACAATGTGAGAAGCACAGTAGTGTACTAACGGAAGTTTTAACACTAAATGACCTGAATAAACTCTCTCATTAACTCTACCTCCCAAATCATCTTTAAAGTACTTAATCCAGCATGTTACACAAAATAAAAAGTCTTGATTTCATTTTCCATTCTTTTCTCTTTCTGTGTTTGCTTGGGAACCACAATAGAAGCCTCTAAATGCTTAAAGATCGTGAGCTGCTTCCCCAGACTCTGACTCTCGATAATTAAATGTCTTTTCTGTCCAACCTCTGCGACTTCCATTGTGGAAGCAGGTTTTTATGAGGAGTCATAAGAAATTGGGCAGATGTTGAATACAGAGGAGGGAGTACAAAAAGTGGAGTAATTAAATACGGAGCAGGAGAGAGGTTTATCCTTGGAAGTCAAGCCACAATAGCTGATTGTGCCTATTCCAACACCATGGTGATTTCATAGACATTTTGCCTTATGTTGGTTCAGGCAGTTATAAACTTGTGTGCCCCTCTCTTCTGTTAAATTTGACAAATTAAAGCTTAAAGAGTATGATTTTGAACTTGAGCGCCAGGAATTTGTCCCATTTGAAAGATCTGCGAATGTCATGACTCATGACATCAATCAACCAACCCTGGAAATGCTTACAATTTGATTGTTATCATGAATAATCCATTCCTCAGTGCTTGTATGGTCATGAATTAGAAAGTAGACCTGAATATTTCAGTCCTCTAAAACACCGATCGCATCTCTTATTTGTTCAGCCCTTCAAAAAGGTCTAGAGTTGTGCTCATAGGCAGCTTATTTTCAAATTGGATAAACAACAGACCATTCAGAGCTTAGTGGGAAGGATTAGGAATGGGGATGTTATCTTCCGACAAAGCCAGCCACCTAGCTTTATTAATGAAAAACAACCACAGAAAAAAGGTGAGTAGGGCTGTAGCCAACTCAGAATTTTGTCAGTCAAAGAACATTCAACCATTTGTTCTGTTTTCTCTTCTTATAGACTATCAAGCAACGATTTATTGAACAGTCAGATTTTTGGTTCAGGGTGACAGAGACGTAATTAAGTAAACAAACTAAGTTAGCCATCCAAGCTAATGCGTGCTAACTACGGATCTGAACTCTATCGTGTAGAGTTGCTGTGAGCTGCTGGAGAGTATCACGACCAACGTGTCCCCAGGACAGACAAAAAAATGACTGCTCAACTTGAATATTCTGGATTGACTGAGGGGTCTCTGACTGATGATTCCAATTTGACTTTCAAGTGGCAGCCCTAGCGACAAGCGTAGATGAAATAAGTTCTTAAACTCTTAAATCATCATTTAAAAATGTTAACTTCTCCTAGCAACCGCTACTGCAGCTTCCGTGTCAACCGAAAATGATGTCTTTACGTACCTACGACAAAATAGCGTCCCTCTTAGCAAGAAAGCGGTAACATTAAAACAGTGTCACCCTAATTGAATGAGGTGAAACAATTAAAGTGATGGTTCGGAGTAATTTCACCCTAGGGTCCTTTGCACCACGACCCAGAGACAAACAACAACCCATAAGCTTTTTTCACCTGGGTTGAAGATTGGGCGCGTTAGCGTTAGCTGGTTAGCTGGTTAGCTTAGTGCAGGCGCTATTGGAACCAAGTGTGCATCTCATAAATTACACCACTAATAATGCCTGAAATGATACCAAACTCCTACAGTAGTAGAAATAGGTTATGTACTCATAAAAGGATGGATTGGGAATTTTGTAAGTACACCAGGAGTTTATTTAAATAACACCTGCCTGCTGGCTTCTGCTCTCTGCTGCTACTGCTACCGACAGTAAGACGACCAAACACCAAAAAGAGATACAACAAAAATATTACTAAGGCAGTTCACCCTTCACACAACAATCAATGTTCCACAGAAAGATTTGACTTCCAGTCATTTTTGAAGTAAAAACTCAACATTGTGAATTATGTATTGCTGATATGTACATGTTTCAGGGAAAGTGGACTTTGTGGATATGTGTGTTGTTATGTCTTTCATTAGTGCAGTTTTATGCAAATGATAATATAATCAGGAGCACACCTTTTGGCCTGACTTCACACTTTTTATCCACCCAGAGTGGAAACTTTAGTTTGCAGTTGTTCACTTACTCACTCCACTATTTCCTAATGACTTAGTCAACACTCAAGCTATCTGCGTGCATGCCTTGGTGTGTGTATGTGTGTGTGTGGGTCTATATGTGGGAGTGTGTGTGTGTGTCCACAGTACTGTTAGGTTGAGGTGTTGACAGAGGAGGAAGGTAAGAGTTGTAGAATTTTCCAGATGACTGCAGACACTGAGGGCTAAGACTAATATAGAACTAAAATGATCAGACTGAATGGGCCAGACAATGTGGTGGGATGTCACGTGACCAGCCGGCGGTCCCCTAGTTTTGGTATGTTATCATATCATACGTTTTATTGTGCATAACATTTTACACAATATCATACAAACCCGTTCATGAGAATGTGTTGCATCTGTAGAAGGTCAACGAATTCCTCCGTGCAGGCCTGGTTGTTAAAAAAACACTGTTTAATCTAAGAAAGGGGCAGATGTGTAAATGTTGAAGTGTTTCTTTAAAGAAGCATCCTGGCATTTTAGGAAAATTGGCAGATGAGAAATTCAATATTTTTTCAATTCATAGGTAATTTGTACTCACATTCATACTCACTTTTACAGTCCATGGTGTCCTTTATTTTATTGTGTCTTTGAGTTTTGTACTGTATTCTATTGTGTTGTTTTAAAACTGTTTGGTCATTTTGACAAGACTCTCTTGTCCTTGTAATCCTAGTTACAACCCTTTTAATGATTTTTGTGTGCAAATTGCTGAATAATTTCCCCAGGAAAACTGATTATTTGCATCCTTGCCATGTCTCCAATAATAAAGGACATTGGTTTTCATTTCTAATATTTCTTACCTGTTATATTTGTTTGTTTGCCTGACTTTGTTTAATTGTAATGCTGAAATGTTGAACCTTTTTCCCTTTGTAAAGCAGTGTGTAACTGTGCTTTAAAAGGTGCTACATACATACAGTTTATTATTATTATCACAATAGTGGGTTTACCACTGTATTTACTCAATAGTTCAATATGTGGTTCTTTCTTGCTGTCAACAATAAATAATCTGTGTATATTGGGGAAATTGTTAAAAGGTTTGAATCATTTTATAATCTTATAATTTGCCTAAATAAAAATGATAAAAAGGCCTTCAAACAACTCCAAAGCTGTCTTATTTACATGTAATACCTTGTATGCAGGTTAGTCAGCATATATCCAGGCATGCCCAGCTGCTCTAATGAAAAAGGAACTGCTATCCCACAATTTATCCACAGTATATCTACATTTATAAAATACAGTAGATATTATGTAAACAATATGTATATGAGCCAGCATAAGCAAGTTTTCCCTGAGTGAAGAGTAGTTCTTTTATTAGACAGGACAGCTAGGTGAGAAAGGATAGAGAGGGGGGGAAGACATGCAGGTAATTGCCACAGGTCGGAGTCGAATCCTGGACCTCTGTGTCGAGGCATAAACTTCTATGCATATGTGCGAGTAGTTCTGAACTTTGTTTTGAAGTAAACCTACAAAGTGCAATAAATGCAGATGTCACAGGAATGTTCCAACTTTAGAAAAGGGTAATCTGCCAATTAAGGTTTAAACCTTTTGTGTCAAGGCTGGGCCAGCTCTGTGTGTGTGTGTGTGTGTGTGTGTGTGTGTGTGTGTGCGTGTACATGAGGAAGTGGTGGGGATGAGGCTCTGTCAGCAGGCTGGATTAGACCCAGTGCAGTTTCGACAAGAAGAACCTTTTCAGTATTTATCATCAAAGAACAAACACACACACACACACACACAGTTTTACACTCAGTATGAGCAAATCAGTGTTCACACAAGGTACAACACACCTGTTGGCATGGTGTGTGTTTGCGACTGTGTAAACCCTCCTCCGAGCAGCAGGGTTTAAGCGAGTGCTTTAAAGATCAGAGGTTTCTCAGGGCGATAATACAGCAAACTCCACTCCCTTCCTCCCAACCAAACCAAATACACCTGAAAATACTCACACAGCTGTGTGTGTGTGTGTGTGTGTGTGTGTGTGTGTGTTTGCGGCAGGGGAAAGGGGAAAGGGGAGGAAAAGGGGTGTGTAGGGGAGGGGAAAGTGAACACACAAGCAGTTGCTCTAATATACGAAAACAAACACACGCAAGTTCGCTCTCATAGCTCATATTCTCTCTCTCTCTCTCTCTTTTACACACACACACACCACACACACACAAACACACAAACACACACTTGGTCCAGGGCTGGTAAAGGATTACATCTCTGTGGTGCAGCTTAAATGTGAAATGTGAGGAGGCCTGGGATTGAACTTTTCAGACTAATTCAATAATTACATTGTTTTGACCAAGAAGACCTGACAACCTGTCTCTCTGTCTCTGTACCTGTACTTGTCTGACGAGCCTGCCGAACGACTTGTCTGTGTGTCTGACCTGTCTGACTTAACTACTGTCTATCTCTGCTCCTTTCTCTCTGTACATGTCTGTCTGGCTTACCTGTCTATCTTTGTACCTGTTTGACTCTGTACCTGTCTGACTTACCCTACCACCTTTACCATTCTGATTTACCTGTCTGTCTTTGTACCTGTTTGACTCTGTACCTGTCTGTCTATATACTGTATGTACTTGTCATTATATACCTATTTGTAATGGCAAATGTCTGTCCATATACATGTCTGCCTGTGTGTCTCTCTGACCTGTCTGCCTTCATCCAGTCTGTATGTTGATACCTGTCTGTCTCTGAATCTCTCTGTCTGACTAATTCTCCATCAGCCCATATTTGCATCCAAAAAATAAATCAACAAGCAGCATCACTTGTCTTTGTGATCACCTGTCTGTCTCTGTGTGAGTCTTAGCCATCATCCTACCTGTCTGCCTGGCAGCCTGTCTTCCTGACAACCTTCCTGCCTTCTGTTTCTAGTTATTGTTGGTGTGTGAGTGTGTGTGTGTGTGTGTGTGTGTGATAACTGGTAATTATCAGGTCACACAGGGTTTAGTGGTTGGCTGGTACAAACATAGGTGTATTGTAGTTGCCATGGTAACATAATATGTAGAGCATGTTTTAAGCCATGTCTCCTGTAGGCCTCACCTGGTTTCATACTTTGACAAAGTTTGCGTGAGGATTTCTTGCCAACCAGGTTGAAATGACTTTTATGGATGACTTTTATGGTTTTGTAACACCGCCGCCATTTACCACACAGTCAGCGCATGTGAGAAAAGCTTAAGACAATCAAAGCAAGCCTTTAAAAATGACAACTGATGGATGATCTGATACAGGAAAGGTGACACTAGTGATTTGTCATTGTACTTTTATAAAGTTGGGGGAGTCAGAAGAGAGAGTTTCTTTCCCCCCCCCTTTCCTGTAGTTTTCACAACCAAACCAAGATAACCCTTATGACATCATCCAGTGTTATTTGCTCCAACTTTGACAAAACCCCTATGGCACGACATCTGTCATTATCCAACAGGCTGAGTAGCACTCCTTATGACTGGTAAATCTGTGGAGTGTCCCCTTTAATATTCAAATGAGTCTGAACATACAGTTAAATGTACCTGCAAATGAATGTTATTAAATTTGGAAAATGTTATATTAAGATTAATTAAAATGAAATTAATTTGCAAATTAATCATAGCAGCGATTATTATTAGTGAATTTACATTTTCACATTTAGGCAATAAGCTAATGCTCTAATCCTGAGTGATTCAGTGCAGCAGTTAAACCACACTGTCATTACAAGTAACAGCAAAAAAGCCGAGTAGTTACAGTAGAGTGGGTGTTTAAATGAGATATTATTATTATTATTCATATTATTGTTGTTGTTTTTGTTGTTTTGGGCATTATTAGTACTGCGTGTTAAAGGTTACAGGTATCAGTGGTCTAATAGGTCATAGGTTTGTGATTATATTAAAATGCGGTTTTGCTGCATTAATAATAAAGACAGCACGTTGTAGCTTGACAAAAATAAGACACAACACTACAAGGTATGCTACATTCTGTGTGAATAATAAATGATAGTGACAATAGTCAAAAAAAGAAGGAAGATGTAAACTTCAGGTCAAAGCCTGCATTCAATATTCTTCTGTTCACCAAAACAGTAGTTAGTTCAACTTGAACTGAAGTCATGGAAAAAAACTTGTTCATAAACAACAACAAAAGTATGATTGAGCTCACGTTGTTTGTGTTATTACAGCAGCTTTGTGGTCTGGGCATCTGTGTTTATGTAAGTGTGTATACATGCATTGCCCAGGTCTATGTTCAATTAAGTGCATGGAAATTTTTGTGTGTGTGTGTGTGTGTATGAAATCAGATGAGCTCATTGTAGCACTGTGAATGGTAATCATACAGCCCCCTCTCAGCAGCCGTGTGTAACCTACTGAAACCCAAACAAGAGATGAAGTGTGATAACACACACACACAGACACACACACACACACACACACACACACACACACACACACACACACACACACACACACGATAGGAGATGCAGGACTATTGTGGAACTTGAACCCTCATGTCTCACTGCCAGGTGATCTCATGTTTTGGCCCAAATAAGAGAGAGACAGAGACAGAGAGAGAGAGAGAGAGAGAGAGAGAGAGAGAGAGAGAGAGAGAGAGAGAGAGAGAGAGAGAAAAGAGAGAGAGAGAGAGAGGAAGAGAGAGAACAGGAAGGAAACAGGGACAGTAATAAATAAACCAGCATAATCTGATATCTTAGCTTCCAACTTTGGTTGCTGTCATTCAATAAGTAGGAGCACATAATATTGATTTTTGGCAGGAGCAAGGACCACAGATGGAAATCTCAATCTCAGTTTCCTTCCACATAATTGCCTCTGACCAACCCTAATGTATTACTGTGTTTCAAATTTTAAAGAGGGACAGAAAAATCGCTCACAGAATAACACAAGAATTACTGTAGCAGTTAAACACAAACCCCTTGCAAAAGATCAATGGTTAAATGATGTACTGTATTTTATGTATACATTTAATATTAAGATGACTTGTATATCTATATGTGAATGGATGTAATATTAAAACCGCAAAAATAAAAGGATACAAGTCAAGTGTTATTTTGTCACTTATTTTGCTTGATAAGACGTCTTCTCAGGACATCTCCCACTTTCTCCTCACTCCTGTTGCACTGAGACAACTTGCACCTCCATTATTTCTATTGGTACAGTACTTTGATTTGGGTAAAATCTAGCATACTGTCTATTTGCCCAACGTAACTCTGAACAAATGCGGTCATATCAACCAAAATAGCTGGAAACACCTGTGTGGCTGTGCAGAAAATAAGTGATTTTAATCCACTTTCATGGACTACAATTAGTGTTCAGAAATGATAAATGAGTCCGTCACTCTGTAGTGTAAAACAAAGCTGTTTTTATAAACAAAGCTAAAAAAGAATTTCCCTGAGAGATGCATCTGGTGATACAGGAACAACTCACGTTTTTCTTACATAATGAGACACACACACACACACACACACACACACACACACACACACACACACACACACACACACACACACACACACACACATAACCCCTCACGTTCCCCACCAACCCTTGCCCTCCGACCTTAGGCTGTAAACAGGTGGACGCCGTGGAAGTGGCAGTGGCAGTGGGGGGTATTATTTGCTCTAATTGGTTTGGTGGCCTGGAAAAACCAGACTTCTCCTCCTCAATTCTTTATTCGGTGCCACCCAGTTCTACTTACACACATTTTTAAAACTATTTCTCCTTTTTTGAAAAACACACAATTCCCAAAACTACACATAAAATGCCTCATATCTCCTTCAAAATGAAACAATGCATTGAAAATGCCATACATACAATACATCTCAAAATGAAGCCATTGCATCAAATGGCAAACACTTTTTTTTTTATAAAAGTACATTTTTGGATATACCATGTACACACTATATCTAAAGCTCTTTCGTCTTTGATAGGCTTATATCTACATTTCAATACAATGCTCTAGAGTGAAAGTACTTTCCCAGTCATGCCGGGGTTGATCACATGATCACTAAGTTTGATCTTGATCTCATCAGAGATTGCTTTCCTTCCTTTTCTTCTTTGCCCTCATCCTCTTCCAACTCCTCTTGTGCCACGTCTTCCTCCTTGAACTTCCTCATTGTTGTCCCCTGACCCTCCCTCCTACTCCCATTGATCTCTGTCCATTGTTGGTATCTATTGTTGAAAACGTGTCATCTGACCTTTGGTCTATTTATAGGCCTATAATAAAGCACTGATTGGTAAATGATCATCTAAAATCTTTACATGGCACATGATTTTTGAGACCTTTCACTCAAAGAGCAAAACTACACACCAAATCTCCAAAACCATAAGCTATTTCTCAGCCTTTCCCTGTTTTCGTTTACATAAAACACTGTTTTCAAGACACTACACACAATTCTCTACCTAAGAAACAAAAACCGAATCAAAAAGCCAATCAAAATGCTACACTTATTCACCAGACACACACACACACACACACACACACACACACATACACACACACACACACACACACTCCTCACATGTTCAAACACATTATGCATACCTGAACACTAACCAATCACTGCTTTAGTATAAGCCTATACATAGGTCAAAGGTCAGATTACCTGTTTTGAACATCAGATGCCAACAAAAGACAGAGAGCAAAGGAGAGGAGGAGGGAGAGACAGAGGAGGTCACGGAGGAGGAGGAGGAGGAGGGGGAGGGAAGAAGGAGAGCTCTGACGGGATCAGGGCCACACTTATTCATCATGTGATTAACCACGGATTGACCAATGAGTGAAGACCATCTTGAGTAGCTTTACAGTGGTGTCCATACTGCAAACCTTCAGCAATGAGAACAGGCAAATATCTAATGACTATTTCAGCATTACAAATCAATCAGACTTTGTCTTGCACAAAGTGCATACAAACAAATTTATTAGGAAAAAAGTGTTTGCCTTTTGATGCAAATGCTTCATTTTGAAATGTATTTATGGCATTTTGAATGCAAATTTTGAAGGATATACAGTATAAGGCATTTAGAATTTTGTGTGTGCAGTTGACAGTTTTTAAAAAAGGAGACAGTTTTGAAAACATTTGTGAGCAGCTGTAAAAAACTGCAAACTCATTGAATGTTCTGGGGTTTGCAGAATTGTCTACTGATATGATATGATATGATATGATATGATATGACATGATATGATATGATATGATATGATATGACATGATATGATATGATATGATATGATATGATATGATGACAACAATACAAAAGCAATTTCATCCACAGCTTCCGGTCCAATACCCACACACAACATACACTACTTTACACAAAATTAAAAATAAAGAAACCATATTGTGATGTCGGCAAATTTATTTTTTGTTACTTAAGTCAAGATGCTTAAAGAAATATGTCTTATACAATTTGACAGATACAGAATGTACTGTAACTATTCTTTGCTGTGGCTTTGGTGGTAGTCTATAAACTTGCACGGGAATATTGACAAAATTTTTATTTGGGGCTAAATTGTTCCTTTAAGAAAGAGAGGTACTGCATGCAGTGAGAGGGAAGACTGGAGGGAAGAGTGAAGGAAAAACGAAGGGCAGGAGGAATGGAAGGCAGTCACCTGTGGTGTGGGAATGGAGCAGTTCTCTCCACAGGGGTTGGTGGTTTCTCCTGCTCTCCACTTCCCACCCCACTTACCTCATCCCCCTGTTCACCTCCTCCTTCTCTTTGGATACAGCTGCAGGAGGGGAGGTGTAGGTGGGGGTATGTGGGAGAAGTGGATAGGTGCACAGTGAGCGGGATAAAGTGACAGAAAAGTGACAAGAGACAGAGATCATGATATATCAGGGAATTAAAGCTGAAGCAGGTGAATTAAATAGAACTACAATAGCTGTGTATATGTGCATTGTTATTAGATTGTATTAGAAACATTAATACATAACACGCTAAAACAAAATTGTCTACACTGTTGTGAATCTTTACAAAGTCAAATCATAGCATGTAACATAAATTTCTTTGTTTGCTTTGTTATTTCCACTGATCCACTTTCTGACTGCATCACTGCACCAACAGTAGCTTGGAGAAGTTGTCGTCATATCTACAATGATTGTGTTTTGGCTTATTGTAATGCTTTTGGTTTGCTTTCACAAAATATATCTGCTGACATGTTTTAGGACCATTAAAACCAAAACTTGATCTTGTTGTTTGGACTAGGGACTATTTGCACTTCTATTTTGTTTCGTATGCAGTTACGTAAAATACCAATAACCTTTTTTAAGTCGGCATCTGACTAACTACATATTAAACAATCAAAATATGTAAAAAAGCTTTACAGTAGACCTTATTTTTGGACCCGTCTCATAGTGGCTTAATATGTTTTCTGTCGCTGAGAAATTGCAGCGGTGACAACACATCACAACTATACATGATGACGTACTTATGAGTTAATGTGTGTGTGTGTATGAGAGTATGCCGCCCTCTGTCCCCTAGGCAGCTTCTTCCAGATGACCCCAAGCAGCGAGCTGTCACTGGACATCTGCATCACACACACACACAAGTTTGGGTGCCTGTGCGTGTACATGCGAGTGTGGTGGCCTCTTTTCTGCTTGGTTGGGATTCTGTCACAAGTATTTGAAGCATCTCACAGCCACACACACTGACAATCACTGACACTAACCACAGGAGACGGACAGACAGATGCAAGTGTGTATGTGTTTGTGTGTGTCTGTGTGTGTGTTGCTGATGTTAATGATGAGAGAGTTGTGTTAATCAGTGCCGCCAAAATCACGTCCCCTTGCCAGGAGACACATGCAAACGCGCACATACAGTAAGTGTAAAAACTTTGGTCATAACAAAATGAGATACAGTAGTTGTGTATCATATATAAAATACCCAATCAGGATTTATTTAGATTAATATGAATTGTCAACCTGCTTAATTATAACAGATTCTCCATCTTGTTCATATGGCCTCTCCTTAGTTTGATTTTAATATCCAGTGTATGTCTCTGTATTGCAATTTAAACTTGCAACCTTACCATCAGAAAAATTGTAACCTCTAGTCTGATCTGTGATATTGTTGCTATGCTTTTTTAAAGGTGCAATATATAATGATGACACCTAGTGTTTAATGCAATAAATATTTAATGCAGTACATATTCAAAATACTGGAAAGTCGTCTCCCCCGCCTCCTCCTCCCCAGACTCAAAGTTCACGGAGGTTGCCAAGCTAAGACCGCAGCATCCACAACAATGTTGCTTGACGCTTGCCTTCCATAGCCAGATATTACTTCACAACACAAAGGAGTAGCTCAAGTTAGATGCTGGATATACACAACCGGCTAAAAGTTTGGGGTCACTTAGAAATTTCCATTGCACTCCATTGTAGACGGAATACCAGCTGAGAGCAGTTGCATTGTTTTTTTAACCAGGGCAGCAGTTTTCAGATTACATTATGTGCTTACATAATTGCAAAAGTTTTTTCAATGTATTCTCAGTTAGTTTTTTAAAATGATATCAGATTAGAAAACAAAATGTGCCTTTGGAACATTGGATGAATGGTTGCTGATAATGGGCAATGTAGATATTGCATTAAAGATCAGCCCCCCAATCAGATTAGCAGGTATTCTGCCTATAATGGAGTGGCATGGAAATTTGCAAGTGACCCCAAACTTTTGACCGGTAGTGTATAGACAGTCATAAAAGCTCGTGCTTACGCGGAGCTCTGTACCCAACTGACAGACACAGTTTCTTTTGCTTAGAATTACGGAAGGAACCACTAAAAACACAACAGCCTCGCTGTCCTCTCCACCAAACGGACAGACACAATTCCTAGGCTTAGAATTACATTAGGAACCGCTATAAACACATCAAACTCGCCGTCCTCTCCATCCGACGGATAGGCACACTTCTCAGGCTTAGAATTAGCTAAGTGAACCGCTAAAACCACTACCTTGCCATCCTCTCACACTGCGAATTCACCGTCCACTGTTCCCGATTTACAGCCCCCCTCTCTTGGCTTAAAATAACTCACTGTTGTCGGCTACAGCCACTGATCAGGCTACACATTGTAAACATAGACAATATAACAAATGGACAATGTGACACCAGAGATTTCCACGGTAACCAGTGAAGTCTATTAGAAGCACTTTTCCAGTGATGGCTGAGTGTTACTGCACAGACTCCAACTGAGCTTGATGACGTAGATGTGACGTGAACAACCTGTCTGAAAGTTGTAAGTCTGATAGCTGTGCCAAGAGAAATCTTAGTTATTCCCAGTCTTGCAGAGACGGAGAGCGTAGGTATATGTAAGGAGATAACATAGGCACAGGCTAATTATTGCTAACCAAAATGCTAGTTAACATTAGTAATTAAACCTAAACAGCTAATGTAAGTCAAAACTGCCTGCGAGCTTCTCCTGTACTGTACGGTAATCCCTCTACTATGCAACAGTAAGTCGCGTGGTTATGACACAATCGTTAGCCTATCTTCACAAAACCGCCTGCTAGGAGCCATAACGTGAGATACAAGGTAATGGAGCCTTTTATACATTGTCATGTTTCTTTAGAAATTAGCAATGGACAAATAGAATCTTTAAATGCTTCAGATGTAAAGTTATTTATTCAAAGTGGCGTCAAAATGAATGGCAGTGAGTGGGATGGTAACGGCGGGTGATGGCTTGTTAGTAACAAAATGGCTCCGAAGGCTGGCTTACCCCCTTGGTAGTAAACAGCCGTGGACCGCCTGCCTGGTCCTAAGCTTAGCAGTTAGCCTGGTTAACATGTTGGCGTTAGCCAGGACTAGTCAGGATCACTATACTGACTTTGCCTCAATTGTATTTGCGAGTAACCAACTCGGGTACTCTAGCGATATAATTCACTGTGAGTAAACAAATGCGTACCTGTTCAGAAGGAAATAAGCCAACTCTGCGTCCTTTTGGGCTCTAAGCTGTTTCTATCTTCCAAATACATCTCCAAGGTTGCGCCTCGGGTCACGCAATTGTAGGTCGGGAAGAATCTACCTCTGTTGATCCTGTTTGTTTGTTTGCTGCTTTCATGGCTGCATTAAGGTTACAGCTGTAGCACGCTGGGTTTTTAAAGGTGTATCTGGCAGCCTGGCTGTCAAACTGGGCAGTTAATAACAACACACTGGCCAAAACACAAACAGAAATGTTGTCACGGAAAGGAAAATTAAATAGGAGTAAACATTGGCATTTTTGTCAGAAAAGATCATGTTTCCTTAATATCAGATAAAGCATTGGGTTCATTTTTGGATGTATTATAGTATATTAATGTAATATATTACATATTGGACATTTAAATGTAATCTGCATTATAATCAATTATCAACCTTTACATGAGGAAAACCAGGAGAGAGACAACAGAATCAGATAAATATGATTAAAAGAAATGGGAGATAGAAATTTAAACTGGACATGGAAATAAAATAATGACATTAAAAAGTAAAGAATATAAAAGTGTAAATGACTTTCCCTGTCCTTTTGTCATTAAGTAAATGTAAGCTTGCAAGCAAAGACTTTTTCAAGTCAAAGTGGTAATAAAGTGCCTGATTTGTTTTTACAAACTAATGCTGCAGACAGGTTGTATTGGTAAAGCTGTAATACAACACAACTTTATCAACTGCATGGGAAAAGATAATTAGCGCTCATTATTACACAGAAAATGATGATATTTACATTGCAGTAAAAGAACCTCCAAGTAGTTGTAGCAAGCAATTCCATTCTGTTATGTTTCTCTTCTTCTCTATTCTAGCAAACTATAACCAATTGTTAATAAAACATTATAAAAAAAATTACATTTATGTTATAATCACTTATGACAGAAAAGAGAACCAGTTTCTTTAAAATTACATTTCAACATTAGAATGCTGTCAGTGAGAAAATAAGACATAGACAGAAAGAAAGAAACGACCGGGGAGAAAAGCGCCCAATTTCTGTCTAACTCTTTCTGCTGTGCACACAAGCTGCACGTCTGACAGACTTTTCCAGCAATCTCCTCTAATCTGTTGAAACAATGTGCTGAGGTGTGTGTGTGTGTGTGAGTCTGTGTGAGCAGGGTAAGGTAGGGTAGGGTCCTACACCACTGTGATTGGGGTCAAAGGTTGTCAGGGAACCAGGGAGCTGTCATGCTCCATTACATTGTGCTTTGGGATAGAACTAAAACCAGAGTGAGGCGCGCTGAAAACGTTTTTTAGTCCACTTAACAGGCCCATTTTACACTCATCTGGACACTTAGAGGTTATGCATGAACAGACACGCACACACATACTGTATCTGACGTGTTTTTTGATTTATAGATGACAGAATAGGTCATATTGGTGCTTATGATCAAGATAATTCACAATGCATACATACTCAAAACACCCATCCCATTAACTCTTCTATAGAATACAGTAGATCTGTAGGCACGACTCTTTCCAACATCTTAATTTTCAGTTTCAATATCTTTTCACCAGTGTGTCTCATTGAAGCAAGCATCTGGAGCAAGATTCTTTTTGGTTGCTGTTGTCCTGCATTGCTGTAAAGGACTTTGGTCACAAAGCTATGATTGGGACTAGTTGTAGGTGATATGGATACAATCATATGTAATTTTAAATGTATAATGGGAAGTCAATATGACATGGGAAACTTTTATTTTACTGTATTTCATTTTGTCAGATCTGCGACCAAAGAAATATTGACAGGCATCTTTAATCTAATGCCTTTAAAACATTATTATAATTACAGTTGTGCTTTCTATAGGGACTAAATGTTGATCTTTAACTAGAGTTCTTACTTGCTAATTTGACAGCTAATACTTTTATGAATCTAGTTTTGTTGTTACTGTACTTTTAACAGTACCTTTCTTTTGGAAATATATGCCACTTTTTTGGGATTTGGAATCCCAAGTTTAAGTTGCTGCATTATCAATCAATCAATCAATCAATCAATCAAACTTTCTTTCTATTGAAAAATAAGTTAATGTAACAAAATGTGCTTTGTACTAAAGTGATTTTTTTTCTTTGTTCAATTAAACAGAGTCAAATATATACAAAACATGTATAGAACATGCATGCACACAAGCACGCATGAATGCACAAACACACACACACACACACACACTAAAGATTAACATTGAACAGCAACAAACTCAGTTATTCAGACTTAATTAGACTTTTGTAAAAAGCAGCGTTTTTAGCCTTTCATAATAATCAATAATGGTCCAAGAACTGAACCTTGGGGAACTCCACACATAATGCCCATTTTGTCTAAGACAAAATACCCAATGGACACAAAGTATTTCCTGTCCAGCAGGTAAGTTCTTAACCAGTTTAAGACTGGACCAGACAGGCTGACCCATTTTTCTTATCTGTGTAATAAAATCTGATGGTCAACGGTATCAAAGGCGACGCTGGGATCCAGGAGTACAAGAAAAGATAATTTCTTAGAATCAGTGTTTGTTTGCACATCATTCACAACTTAAATAAGTGGGGTTTCTGTGCTGTGGTGGGGCCGAAAGCCTGATTGATAAATGTCCAGACGGTTGCTGAGCTGAAAGGAAGTCTTTTTTTTTCAATTATCTTGCTGAGAAATGGCAGGTCGGAGATGGGCCTATAGTTAGAGATGACTGTTGCATCAAGATTGCTCTTCAGGAGGGGTTTAATGACAGCTGTTTTAAACGCTGCAGGAAATACGCCTGTGTTGAGAGATGTGTTTATATAATTTCTAATACCTCATGTGTTTTAAAAAACGGGGTGGGGAGAGGGTCCAAGCAGCAGGTGGGGTGCCTTAGCTGTCCAATATTTTCCTTGAATGTTTTTAGGTCAATGGGGAGAAAATGAGGCATGGTAGCAGTTATCTTCCTGGAGAATAGGATTCCTGGAGGGTAGGATGATTTGTAGACCTTGATGCACTAATATTCTGCCTGATAGCTATGATGTTGTTGTTGAAAAATGTAGCAAATTCTTCACATTTTTCAGTAGACAGCATCTCTGATGGGGTTGCAGATGGTGGATTAATAATTTGATCAACAGTGGAGAAAAACACTTTACTGTTGTTATTTTCAGTAATGATTTTAGAAAAGAAAGACTGTCTCGCCTGTTTCTTCGATTTGTTGTAATCATTAAGTTTATTCTTATATATGCCATAAGGAACATGGAATTTGGTTATTCTCCACTTTCATTCTACCAAATGACACGCTCTCTTACTCTGCTTAACAACCGCTCCATTCTTCCAGGGGGCTTTTTGTTTTTCTATGTTTTTGGTTATACAACACTATTTTCACAGTTTCACATTTGCTTCCAGATGGAACTTTGAAGGCCAACTCCTGTCTTCAAACAAGTTATTTTCTTTGATAAATGTCTGTGGTACAATCATGTTAATACGGAAACAGAACAGAATTTCATTGTGACATTCTCGTACAGTACCTGTAATCTTATATTTGGACATATCAAGCATCATCAGGCATTAATGCTAAAGTCAACCCTTAAACCTGTCTTTGCCAAATATTACTGATGCAGTATCATGTTTCACTGCGGTAGGAACTAACCAAAACACATCAGCTTCCTGCATCATGAATGACTGTAGCTTGTTTCAGACACGATACCAAGAGCCTGGGTCTGTCCGGGGTTTCTTCCTAAAAGGAAGGCTTTCCTTGCCACTGTTGCATTGTAGCTTGCTGGAGGGAACTACTAGAATTGTTGGGTCCTTGAAAATTATAGAGTGTGGTCTAGACCTACTCTACAAGTGTCTTACGACAACTCTTGTTATGAATTGATACTATAAATAAAATTGAATTGAATTGAATTGATTTTTTTGCACTGAAGCACTAACTAGACATCACCGCAGAAGGTCAGACCAGAATACCAAACAGGAATTTCTCACTTCTTTTCTGACGTAATGTTCAGCCAAGATGCACCACTGTACCTTGTGAATGACCACTGAAGAATGTTGATGTGAACAGGTTGGAATGGGTTTTTCCTGTCTATTCTGAGGCAACTTTCCACCATCTACATTCAGACTATTTCCCTGACAGAAGGTGCTCTCAGCTGTTCGCAGCCTATTCATCACTCCAGCAGCCTGGCTGACTTAATGTCTGCTAGTGCTGTAGAAAGAGACACATGTGATGATGGAATACACATTGGCCTGGGCAGCAGGGTGTGTGTGTGCATGTGTATGGAGAGAGAAACAGGGAGGTTGTCCTTTATCTTTCATCCTGTCAGGTCGTATCAAGATATGATCAATTACTTGAATAACTGATTTCACTATTGGCAAAAACTAGGAGTGGTGGGTTTTGCAGTTCAAAGTAAGACAATGATATTCTGCATCTTTTTAGGGTCTAATTCTAATTTAGGGTCTGAATAAGCTGTATATACCGTGAGGGAGTGAATTATTAATTGTGTGGGTACAAGTTGGTGCGGAGCTCTGGAAACCAAATTATTACAAGGATGCTTCATATGTCTGCATATCTGTCCACAGCCAGCTGCCGGATGGCTTAGCTTAGCATAAAGACTGGAAACAGCTAGCCTGGCTCTGTCCAACGGTCACAAAATGTACCTGCCAGCGCCTCTAAACCTCACTAATTAACACCTTATATCCTGTTTGCTGTTTACTGTTTACTATGGGTTGTGCTTGGCAATTCTTTGGCCCTGTCCAGTCACCAGGCAACCAGTCTATTACTCATATTGACTTGTAATTAACCTATGAAGAACTGAACCTGTCCCAAAATACTTAAAATCAGAGCTCAGAGACACAGACACCCTAGCATCATCTAATGGCATTACATTTTTAGATATGTGTAATGCACTTCAGTGTGTGTATAAATGCAACCAACACAAAAAGTCTCTCTCCTGAACTCTGCCACTCCTAACTCAAACATTTTCCACTGCTTTGCTTAACATCCATCCACATACCTTCATACTCGTCAACAACATTGCCCTGAAAACGATAAGGAGACACAAAGGTGAGCTGTTAAAACTGCTGGCGTTGAGTTGTTGGGATTTCTAATTCCCAGCGAGTGCGTAAACTGGGTGGTGATGGTGCAAGCTGCTCCAAAGCAAGCAGCTCATGTTTAGTCCCAGTCTAGTGGAAAATAACCTGCCTAACCTGTCCAATCCTCCCTCTACTATGTCAGTGTGTATATGATAAATGATTGTGTGTGTATGAGTGTGTGTGGGCTACTTACCTCACTGTGTGCTGTAAGAAAAACATCCTAACATTCATGAAAACAGCAAAACATGAAGATAAGGCCGTTCTGTTTTTGTATGATATGTCTGTTATTGAGTGTGTGTTCCCCTCATAGAAGAGAGGGGGTTCTCTCTGTGTGTGTGTGTGTCTGTGTGTGTGTGTGTGACACAGTGTTTGGGACACAAGACACAAGACAGGACATAAAGACAAAGAGCGGGCTACAACTAGTTTTAAAGCCCCATGCTGCCATCAAGTCAAATATCTGTCTTTGATTGGAGCTCTCCTGGAAGCCAGATAAGAAAAGCCTCAGCAGTGTTTGTGTGTACGTGGTTGTCAAGCTGCAGCCTTCAAGACATCTCATTTTACCCAGCCGTGGTGGTGGGCAAAGCATCCTGGCCAAAATAACGCAGTACAGCCTTAAAACAATTAACCCTAACCCTAACCCTAAACGACTCAAAAGAACATTTGTTGATCTGCCACCTGTGTGATTAATTTCAGGCTTGATTTGTAAAGGATAGGGAAAAGTTTTATAAAATGTATTTGTATAATAATATATTTCTTTCTGGTGAGAAAAGTCAGAGAAGCGTCCTTTGAGGAGCTACTGACAGCTATGGGCGTGGTTTAGGTGTGTGTGACGGCCGCGACTAGTCGTTCAAAACAAAATGGACGGATGGTGGTTCTGTAAAATACAACCATCTGGTGCGTCAGGTTATGTATTTGGGCCAATGCCAAGATATGCTTGATTTATTATTTTGTAGCAACGCCAGAAAGTGTCATGTTGGATGTTACTTTGAGATCTCTGTGACTCAGGAGATAAGGTTGTGAAAATGAAGTTAGACAAGAACCAGGCAAGATGATACGGACATAGTATAAATCTTTATAAAAATACAGTAATTCTTTTAAACTGATATAATAAATGTAATTCATACCTTCTATTTAATATTTATTTCCCACAAACTAACACAAGGTAAACACAGTTATTCTGTGCAATATAGTGAAGGAAAGACAGAGATAGAACACAATTGTGTTTAAATGTAAAAGAAATACTACAAGAAAAAGAAAACAGAAAATGAAGTCCATGGCCTGAAAACATTCAGATATCAGTGTAACTACCGCCTATCTTAAACAATTCCAACTTTTGCAATAGCTAATTTGTGTGCACAGATTACAGATTTATGAGCTTACTTTAACTAAAGAAATTACACCTGCATGTTTTGTAGAAAAGGTTTACTTGTCAGACTTACTAAGATAAGTAGGAACCCATCCCAGAAGTTTCATCCCAAAAAACGGATTACTGTCCTTCACTGCTCCGCTTAACAATGCCGGGGCGATGAGCTTGAAGCCCTTGGACGACGCGTAACCTCACATTTCTCTAAAAAGTTTCACAGTATGTCACAGCCTTAACATTACATGCTCTAGCTTCTCAACAATCACAAGAAAATCTAACACTTTGATATGTTGGCAGAGTGTTTCCAGCTAAGCAGTTACATTTAGTGAAGCGTTAGTGGGATTTTATATATCTGCATGAAGCCTTCTGTTCTTTTCATTGCAACAAGCTAAACTTATAAGTGAGAGTGTTAAAATGTTTGATGAGGGATGGGCTCACGACTTTAAAGTGTTTAAAGTCTTTCATCTCTCTCTCCTAGAGACATTTTAATATGTTACACATTAACTCTAGAGATGGTGTCGGAGGTGACAGACCAACGTGTGCGTAGCAGAGGCGTGTAAATGGGCCGTCGCACGACTCTGAGGTTTTTTTTCAAAACTGGGAGATGATTGGAGCTGATAAGACCAACCTCTAAATATAAAGTTGTGGAATCATTAAAACCATGTAAATATTCCCTTCCAATCCCTTTACACTAATCCCCACCATGGCCAATGAAACCATTCATTAGAAAATCATCAGCTTTGCAACATTCCAGGATTGTTGACTTTATGTATGTGTATGTGTGTGCATAAGTGCATGTGCATGTGCGTGTGTGTGTGTGCACATGTGTGTATTTGCATGTGAGCATACAAGTGAAAGAGCATGTGAGTGTGTTTTATGCAGCGCTGCTGCAATTATGCATCCATTTCTATGAGTGTGTGAGTGCATGCATTGCCTGGGTGTGTATTGCTTATTTATGCAAATCACTGTTCCGTTTTTATTTAGGTATAACTGACAAAATTAGGTCTAATCCTGAGAAGAAAATATAAAATATTGTTCCCAGCCCATTTAGCAGATTGGTCACGAGAATCACTACCTGATTAAAGTTTTGTGGCCCGGCTTCAAGGTCAAGAAACTATGCAATCTTTGGAAAAAAACACACTTTATTTATATCTGTTTGAATTGTATGCAGGTTTCTTCTATATTAGGCTCCTAATCAACTTTGAAGAAAACATAAAAGCTTCCTAATGGGTAGCTTGTGTACAAATTTCAAATCTGTGTTTGAGTTTATTGTACATGTGCCTACCATAACCTTGCTCGTGCTTTTGCATATGACATGGTGAGAAATCTGATGTAAGTGACTTCATCCTAAAAGTGAGAACGGCCGATTGGTTTTATTGATTGCAGTTTTTTTTCTTGCCTTTTATTTTCTGGGGAATTAGACTTCCCCAGTAAGTTAAAGTCCACTTCATAGGTTTTAATCAACCTTTACTGGTTTTGAGCCTAAGGTGGGTCTATCGAAATTTACAGACGCATTTAATGAAATATATCAAAAAAGTTAAATTCACAACTAAAAACATTCAAAGATAAGCTGACCATGGTTTGGTGTGGTGTGAACCACGCATAAGCTACCTGCCGGAGAGATAGAACAGTGGGCCTCCATTTCAAGCCAAGCAATTGCTATCGATGAACCTTCTCTCAGGTGTGTGTGTGTGTGTGTGTGTGTGTGTGTGTGTGTGGGTGTGTGTGTGTGCGTGTGTGTTTGAGCGAGTGAGTAAGAGAGAGAGAGAGGCACCCTCCTTGGCAGCCAGTTTGAGGAAAGATTATCTTGACAAATTGGATAAACATCTTGTGTGTGACAGGATGCTGATGGAGGTCCCGCCTGCCCCCACTAACGCACACACACACACGCACGCACGCACACACACATAGACCATGTTTAGCCATAGACCATGTGTATATTTGTATGTGTGTGTGTGTGTGTGTGTGTGTGTGAACCCAGCCTAAAGGCAGGTAACAACAGGTCTCCCTCCTCAAACAGAGCATGCAGGTTCTCAGGTGTGTCTGCCTGCTCTGCTTCAAATACTCTGTGCATGTGTGTGTGTGTGTGTGTGTGTGTGTGTGTGGAGAGAGAGAGTGGAGAGTGGTACTGTATAGAGAGGTTAAAGTGACCTCATTGGTGTTTTCATCTTACATAAGATTGGTAAAGTGTTCATATATCTAAAGCTATCTGCTGTGTGTAGCTGTAAAACCACACCCTAACGCTGTGTTGATTTGATTCTTTTTGCTTTGAATTATGTCACTATGATATTTATCTTTTATAGTCTCATAAATATCCACTGTTTTTCCATTATTGGGTAATTAAAATTTACCTTATAATGGAATTTATATGGCTGGCGATACAGCCATATATTTATATGTATGGCTGTCCAGGTAACTCAAGGTTTGCCCAAAGATTTGAATGTAACATTTTACATACTTGCATAACAATAAGTTGGTCCAGTGTTTGCAACTTGTATTCTAATCATGATAGTAAGGTATACATTTATGGAATAGTTTATCTTTCATGTGGTGTTTGGGATATATTCAACCAGTTGCACAGTCAGATGTCCTGTTGTAGCATGCAGTTAAATCCTACCTAAACATATGCATGCACATACTGTACAGTGTATACGGTATTTACTGTAATATACCCACAGACACTGGAGTCATTGAGAGGTTAATTCATCCACTCCAACCCTCTTTAAATCCTATTGATGGGTCCATCACTTTTTAAATCCAGGATTTGGCAATTTGTTATTGCTCTCCCTATCTACTTCTATCATTCTGACATTTGAGCTCCTTGATGCTCCATGGGGGGTTCAGGGCTCTTACATTTGGAGGATTTTCAGGGCCACTTTTGTCCTAATTAAACCAACAGCTTGGAGTTCCACCAGAAGAACAGAAAGACTATGGTGCACAGAGGGAAACTGAAAACACTGTGCGTGTGTGTGTGTGTGTGTGTGTGTGTGTGTGTAAAATCTTAAAATGTAAAATACATTTTAAGATTTTTATGATGAAAGCCAAATCTCAATTGAGCAACTTAAATTAAAAAGGTTCCAAACCCAATTTTGTTTTGTCTAATCTTAAAGCGTAACTCTTACCAAAATGCAACTTAGGGTCTTTTTGTGAATGTACCCAAGCCAAATATTTTCGTTTGAGCAAAGTTTCATGTTGTGTTGAGCATTCATAGTGTTTTAAAAATGTTAATTTTAATGCTATCATAGTAGTGCCCCTAGCACTCCCATTCAAAAGGCCATTTGATGGAAAAATGATAAGAAGATAAATATTAAAAGTTTCTGTCCTAATTATGCTTTTAAACAAAAGTTTGACTCGGGTTCATTCATAAAAAGACCCTAGGTTGCATTTTGGCGAGAGTTAGGCTTTAATAAGTTGTTTTGGTGCCTGAACATAACTGTCGCCGCAGCTTGACGATCACCTTGTGCTGGTCAAACGAGCATGACCTCACGGTGCTCTGTACCCGGCCCAAAGTCCCATTTTGTCGGCTAAACTTAATGACAACGGCAGTGGTGAATGACCGGGAGTGTGGATCACCTGTCACACAGCAAGGGCTCAAATACAACCCATCTATATATTCCTGCTGGCTTCTTCACTGTAGTCTGTTGTTGCTCTATCTAAAAAGAGTGCACAATACAAAAACTACATTACCCAGGTGTTTATTTATCTCATATTGGAAAGGTGTTCTACCAGCCCTTGTCCTTCACAGGCACAACGCAAATGTAGGTTCACAAGGTGGATTAATGAATCTAGTTTAGGCATTGACTCTCTGGTAGGTCACAGCTGAGAAGTGTCTTTTGCATAATCTTCATCAGCAATAGCAGGTAGTTGGAATATACACATTGATAAGCATCTACATGGCTGAACAGACAAACAATATGCAGAAATTAATATTGTATCCATGCATAATCTTATAAGAGGATGTGATGGAGCTGTTATGATAACGTTTTTAGTTTGGTTAATTTATTAACACTGGGGAGAAGCCGGGAAAATAACCGTGGAGTTGTTCTACGCCAATCTTTGAAGGGTGGGCATGTAAGCTAGACCATGTTTTTATTAATTAATTTCCCCCTGTAGCTGAACATTTTACCACCAAAAACACATTGATTAGCAGGTGCTTTCTGGTATGTTTCTAAGATCCAAGCCTCATGTCCCTTTGAATAAATCCTATCAAAGTCAATACATTACTGTAACTAGATATACTTTGTAGAAAGTTTAGTCATACTGGGTGGTGTGTTTAAGCGTCAGCAGTGTGGGAATGTCCATGTCCAGGGGCAGGTTACAGGGTGGTGGTGATCGTCACTACGGACGGCAGAAAGAAAGTCTGTTCACTGAAATACAAAGCTCACTATTTGGGTTTTGGCAAGCGATGGTCCGTCAAAACACACATTCAGTAATGAAGACACACATACACACACACACACACACACACACACACACACACACACATATTCTAAATAACACTGCTGTTGTCAAAACCTACTCAATACAATGTCTCCAGTCTCTGCGTTGCTAAAAATACTCCAAGCAAACAACCTCGTCTGTGTGTGTGTGTGTGTGTGTGTGTGTGTGTGTGTGTGTGTGTGTGTGTGTGTGTGTGTGTTCATGCAGAGCAAGTGAAATAGGCCACTAATCAACCAACAAAGCCCTTGTGGACGAGAGAGGGAAGAAGAGAAGAGAAAAGAAAAGACTAAATGTTGTAGAGCAGAAAGAGACAGAGAAGATAAATGAACAGATAAGATTGCGGAGCTGAATAGACCAGAGTCATAACGAGGCAGAATAAATATCAATTGTACTGATATACAACTATCCCCGGAATATTTCTATGTATGTGGCGCGATGAATGAATAAATAGCTGGATGGATGTTTTCTGTTACATGGTAACGTGCTGCACAGTTGTAGTTCGAATTATGTTGCCTCCTGGCCAAATTGCAAACACTTGTTGTGCTTTGATTGTCTGACTAAAGATGCAAGTTAAAATGTCAAACAAACTAGAGAAGCCCTGTAACAATCAATATTGAAACCGAGGTAGACTACAGTGTTTGGAGTCCTGGTTTGGATTGGTTCCTTTGGTTTTCAGGTGGATTGATTCAGGCCGCTATGCGGTCTTCTTCACCATACCACTGCCAACTAATGAACAGTCTCCAGCAGTTATACTACTCCATATTCTCAGATGGCCAAACATACTTGTGTAGTAGACCAAGGATGCAACAGTAATAATAAGAGAAATATCGAGACTGTTAGTAAAACAGGGGACCACTAGATCCTAGTTACTATCAACAAGACAAGCAAACTACTTTACTACTTTACTATACTTTTTGAGACCCCAGTGAGAAGAGAGAACTTCAGCACCAAATACAGCAACCACTGCATTCAGTATGTGATCATTTTAGTTATCTAACACCTTAAAATCAGAACAAACATACTTAGCTTACTCTGTCACAAAACAATAACGTGTTTTGCATCCACTTGTCTACTATAGAATGCAGCCTCATGTTGAAACTGAACACACAATTACATACTAGCAATCTGCAATGCACTCTGGTCTATTATTTAATGCTCTTGTTGGAGGAAAAAATAGTGGTCGCTGCCTCGTTTGTCATGGATTACTTCCTGTATGAATATGGACACAGAACAACATCTCTAGAAAGTTTTTTCTCTGTGATTCTGACACCAAATCCTGATGTTTATCATTGGAAGGCTCTGACACACCAACCTGATTGGTGGACAGTCCATGCCGTCGACAGTCAGAGGAGCTGTCGGCATCCATTTTGGCCGATGTGACTTGTTCAATCGGCCAGTGGGCAGTCGGACTCAATGACCAATCTGATCGGTGGAGTGCTAGCCCTTGACTAGCGAATCAGTGCACGAGAAAACTGGAGCTGACAACGCCAGTATCTTCTTAGTACTAGCCATCGTATTTTTTTTGTTCAGCAAGTAATGACAACAGCGGTCCTCCGTGACTCCTATCAACACTTTCTGATGAAACCAATTACTGACAACAGCATGCTCTGTGCTTAATAGGGTCTAGAGAACTGTTTTGTCATTTCTGGTTTTCATTTTTTGGCCGAGAACACAGATTAGCACCGCCTGCTGTTATGGAGACGTATTACGTCTTGCGCACACGCAGAACGTATGCTCAAGTCGGCGTCGCTTTGGTGTGTTCCGAGGCACTTTTTTAAGAAACGGGAGCCAACTGATTAGTCCAACTGCCTTTTCTGTCGATGGCCGTCAGGTTGATGTGTCAGAGGCTTACAGTGTAGATTTCCCTCAAATATTAGTTATCTACAGGAGCAACAATGATATGATCCCATATATGTACATTTCTAAAAGCCATACTTCAAAAGTTTTACAAAAATGTTAGTACCATTGGCATTGAGAGGCCTTTGAGCCATCTAGGGTCTGATGCCAGTAAATGAGATAATTCTGTATGTTGAGTTCAGCAGGACTGTAGTAATGGGTCTGTTTTCCCCTGTGGTACTGCAGGGCTAATTCACAGTTTACAGACAGGAAATGACCATAATCCCCTGAGCTTCACTTAATCTGCAAACTCTTTCTGTTCTTCATGCTCCAAATGATCGGGCAACACACTCACACACAGAGTCTTAAACACACCTACACACTCACAATCCTGAGCTGCTCAGTGGTCAATGGTAAAGGAGATCCTGTTCAAGGTGATTGAGTCTTCTCTTCAAAACAACAAAGAAATAATCCAGAAAACTTTGACATTACGCCCACTGGGACTGACTAATATCTGCATGGCTGCTGTTTCCCTTTTGAGGCTAAGCTATAACTATGTATCATAATATCGCTCTTTCAACAAACTGAGACAAAGTCTCCAAGAAACTCTACATGTTTGTCTTATGTCTGCAACTGAGCCACCGTGTTCTTTAACTGACATTGTTTTCCAAAGGCAGAGAAGAGGTCTTCCTGTTCATTAGGCTGCACCGAAGCCATATATATAAAATAACGTTTGGCTCTCAGTGGCATCCTGTGAACCCAAAATAAACTGCCAACCGGAAAGTTCGAGGCAGCGGATGTTTCGGTTGTCGGCCGTCTCACCTTGGTGATGATATGGAGGATGCTGTCAGGGCCAACAACATTTAGCTTTGAGTGCTGCCAAGGTAAACGGCGTCCTCCTGGGAAATGCCTTTTGGCCCTTTTAAGTGGTTAATGTGGTGACTGTTGCCAAGGCAACACAGCACCTACCAAAATTATGTTTTAGATTTTTGGCAGCACCTAACATCCATTTTGACAAAAAAAAAGCGTAAACAGGTACACAAATATTTGCAGTGAACAATTTGGATATTTCACACAGGCTCCCCCGCTAAGATGCAAGAGCATAACACACACCTCGCTGTGATGGGAATGTGATAGGCCTACCAGCACTCCTCTCAGGTATTATGGCCGTTACAGCACTTTCACGCTAATATGTTTTTCAATGAACAAAGATGCTACTAAATGCCCTCATCCTTCAGATGATCCCATATTGGATGATTCTGCATCTCACGATTTACATCCCACGTTAAGTGCCAACGCAGGAAGCAGTTTGCCCAGTGAGGTGGAAAGTAAGAGTGGGAGGTTGAGGTGGTGGAGTTGCATCCCGTCACAGACCTTCCACTAATGCCTTTTATTACCTGTAACCACAATCTCTCCCTAACCTTAACCAGGTGTTCTTTTGGCCTAACTCAATGCTATATCCTTTTAAGAGTAATTTAGCCCCCGGCTGAGTGTTTCACTGCCCTCTCCTGTTTCACCTTTGGGTTCTGGAGTACACCTGTACATCACCTGTGGTTTAACTTCTCAGCAAGTTGAGAAGTTAAACCACCGTATATGAGCAAAAAACAAGCATTTCAAGGGGTGTCAACCATGTTTTCTATTGCCATAACCATGATCTTTCCCTAACCTTTCACCCTACCGGAAAAGGTACACAAAATTAGTAAGCAAACTGTTTTTTTAGTTTATGCTTTTGGTCTATATGAGCCTGATGAAATGCTGGGAGAAACACAGTAGCATCACTATGACTACACTTTTGGTTTGCATATTGTATGGACATGTTGTAGAAAATGAGTATTTCAGAAACATTTTCATTGGATGTCAAAAAATATTGAATGCAATCTGGTTTTTTTTCCAGTTTAGGTTTATATAATGCATTTTTATCATGCATGCATTTAATCTGTTTCTTACATTTGCTACTTTCCTTTTTAACTTCTTACCTTCCTTTTGATAAATAAGGCTTTAATGTTTAATGGAAAAAAACCTAAAAAAATAGAAGCATCAAAGAGGTAAAAAAACAGATTTTCCTGAATCTGTTATATCTTAAAACACCCCACATGTTACTGCTGGATGAGAACACAGTTTACAGCATTGAGGCCCTTACTGCTTATAGTAACAGAGAGAGAAGAGAAGGGGTCAGCATTGCAAATAGTTTGCCTCATTTGTATATGGATTTAATGATAACACTGAAAATAATTAACCTTACATAAAGGCGTGAGACTGGAGATGGAGGGTGATGGGAGGAGAAACAGAGAGAGAGTGAAACAAACACAACTGTGAGTTCTTTCCTGTTGTGATGAGGAGAAAAGAGTCTGCTGTTGTCTCTCACACTGAGACTGTATTGTGTTTTGTGTTTGTGGCAGTCCACGCCATCAAGTCCAGTGACTGCCTGCACTTCATTGAGACTCTGCTCTACTGCTCATTCAGCAAGGAGGGAAGTTGAAATGACATGACACAGTTTGACAGGAAACGTCGAGGATCTGCACTGTTTTACCTTTTACTATAAGATGGAAAGAGTGACGTGAGGTTATTCAGGGGCGATGGGAAGAGATGGAAGCAATGATGAAAAGGAACAAAGTAGGGTGAGATAGGATGAGATGGAAGGAGATTAAGAGATGAGAATAAATCAAATGGGAAGTGAGGAAATATGTTCAGGGAAGAAGGGATTATATGATACAACACACATACAGAATTTAAAACATAGTTATATTTTTAATAAGTCTTTTACTGCACAATATATGGAATGGGTTGTTTGATGTACATTTAGGGATTATTATTTTATTATTATGTTTCTGCGATAAAATAAAATCTGTACATTTATTTGGATTTATAATATATTTAAAAAAGATATAACTCAGCCACTGGACGGTCCTAAGAGAACCTAGTTTACTAGACTTTCCATGGCTTTAAATTTTAAGTTTTTCTGTTGATTTTCTGACATTTTTAATTGAAATATCACAGGTTTGATAAAGTGCTTGCAAGACAATAATGTTTAACAACTTTTACAATGCAGAAAATAAAAAACACGATGTGTGACATCATTGTCTGTCATGTGATTTGAGGCTGAGTGTGTGGAACCAATTCACTCTCTGGCTGTTTGGGCTATTCAGCCTCTATCAAAGGAGATAGTGAGGGATAACTTGCACACACACTCACACATTTATTGGCCAAGTGAGTAGGCATACTTGTCTATTTTAATGAGTGTGTCAGAGAGAGAGAGAGAGAGAAAGAGAGAGAGAGAGAGAGAGAGAGAGAGAGAGAGAGTGAGAGAGAGAGAGAGAGAGAGAAAGAGAGAGAGAGAGAGAGAGAGAGAGAGAGAGAGAGAGAGAGAGAGAGAGAGAGAGAGAGAGAGATTTGACACTAGCGATTTTACTATATATTGATATGCTGTTGCTTCTTTTTATTTTTTAATGTGTATATTTTAGTTTACTCAATGAATTGTATGTATGTATTTATGATCACATTATTATCATTGATGCTTTGGCAATATTGTTATTTCTGACATTCATACCAATAAATCCATTTGAGTTGAGAGAGAGAGAGAGAGAGAGAGAGAGAGAGAGAGAGAGAGAGGATGGGAGAGACAGAGAGAGTCACTTTCAGTTTAGTCTTCTGTAACTGTTGAACACACTTCCCCCAATTTCCTTCATCACTTAAGCTTGTAATATGTGGCCAGTTTTAATAGTAATAGTAACACAGTACAGTACAGCCATACACACAAACAAGTACATTTACTGTATTTAAGTACAGTAGGCCTTTTTTACAGCAGCCATTCTGACTTGTCATGGTAAGAAAAGCACAGGTGTTCAACATTCAACAGCCAAGGGAAGCCTATGGAGGAAATCTGGCAATTATTTGTGAGAAGAGAGATGCCTTATCACTGACCTTGTATCTAAACTGCAATATAATATAATATATATATAATAATGTGAGACCATTTCTCTATCTCGTTTGGTGTGTGTGTGTTTGTGATACTAAGAGAGAGAAAGAGAATTCCAGAGGGCTTAAGGGCGTTTTCACAATGTTAAAGGGGTAGGTTTTCAATTACAGTGTGTGTGTGTGTGTGTGTGTGTGTGTGTGTATATGTGTGTGTGTTCACATACTCTATGACAAACCTCTGAGCACCCAACACCTCTCTGCCATTACAGTAGCCACCATGCATGCAGTAACACACATGTATGGTACAATCTGTCAGGATAATATATTACATGGTTTGTTTTGTCTTTTAAGCATGGCATATGACATGAGTATGATGAGACATCAGTGTGATTACAGTAAATACAGGCGATCACTGCCTTCTACACGTCTAACAGAAAAAAAATTTTAAACAGCTGAACTTCTATGCTAAAAAAAATATGCTCTTCAAAAAAACAAGTACGCAACAAAACCAGGTCTGTTTTGTTGAAATTAGTTTTTAGCCCATAGCGAAAATACAGCCATTATCATGAAATGTGTTTGTGTGTCCAGGCTCTTCACTTCACCATGCTTACTGATTAATCTGTCCATCAATCAATATCAACTCATCTCCGCCCCGTAAACAGAGATATCAGTGATGGATCACCCCGATTTGTATCAATAGACAAGAGCTAATCAATAAGCTTAAACACACTAATGGGGTTCTAGAGTGGGCAAACAAGTGTGTGTGTGTGTGTGTGTGTGTGTGTGTGTGTGTGTGTGTGTGTGTGTGTGTGTGTAGGGAAAAGGCAGGCTGGCGGGTGTTGGTCTGTCAGTTTCACCACCCGAGGCCTCGAAGATAAGGTGGAGGAGGAAGACGAGAGGAGACAGAAGGGAAGCGACATGAAGAGTCTAAAATGACAGATACTACTCCCCCCCCTCTCTCTCACACACACACACACACACACACATAGAGACATTGGGTGTCAGCTTCCATCAGTAGCCTGTATGGCTGTGAGTTATGACCACAGCTATGCGATCATTTACACTCACTGCTGCAGATAGCCAGGGGCTACTGTTCTCTGTGTCCGTGTGTGTGTGTGTGTGTGTGTGTGTGTGTGTGTGTACGGAGAACACTTGCTCAAGCGTATTGGTTTGTCTTAAGCACACATCTAAAGATCAACCCAAACAGACACGTTTATTCACATTTTTCACATTCCAGGTAGTAACAAAAGAAACATGCTGTCAGAACTCCCATTAAGGCTTCAACAACATCCAGTCTTTATTTAATGTGTATAAAATGTCAAGGGGCTATATTTATAAGCCTCAGAAACATGTTTCAGATTTTTAGAAAGACTCGTGGGAAACCCTGAGTGAGAACCCACTATGTTAGACTACTTTAACTATATTTACTTAACTTTAACTGTATTTACTAAAACCTGCAATAAAAGGGGGGGGGGTTGACATTGATATCATAAACTTTTAAGTCATGTAAGCAAACAATTACTTGTGAACGCAAGCAGGGCGGTAAAAGTAATTGAAGCCGGCAGAGAGTAGTGGTAACGGTCGATGGCGTCGCTGTCCAAAGTTAAAATATTTAACTGTTTGCCATCCTCCGTGATGGGATGAAGAACCCGATGTCGCGTGGCTCCCTCACACGAGGAGAAACGACTATCTGGACAACGATAAGCTAGTAGCCAAATGATCTGATTGGAACTTTATTATTCTACCGTTGATGATGTTACAAGAAACCACATGCATTTCTAAATGGACACAAAATAAATGTTGTATATTTTATCCCATTCTTTGTAAACAACACAACATCACCATAGCAACGTATTGCCATTTGTGTTTCGTCTTGTCAAATCTTGGATTCTGCCGTTTGTTTTTCCCGTGCCGTCCAAAAGGTGTCCGTCTGCCTAGATCCATGTGAATGCTGCTACCCAGGAAATCCGGAGTTCTTGTGAGAGCACAATTTAAATTTGCTCAGCGAGTTGTTCTGGCATCGAGTAATGCTGCTCATTAACTATACCCATGTAGCCGAACTGCACCAATCACATCAGTGTATCTCATATAGGCGGGGCCAGAGGCGAGCTAAACAGATGAGGACAGTTTAATCTACCAGTTAGCTCCGAGCGTATGGGGCTCTGGATACATCACCCCGTGTGTTGTTGTGATTGGTCGTAGTGTTATCCAATTGCGTGCAGAGAGATATTCAAATGCACGCTTGGAGGAAAAATTTCTCTGGGGCTTCATCACAACAAGAGACTCCGTTCACATTGCAACATCGTTGTTACATTGTTAAAATATTAATTAAAGCGTCTGTATTATGCAAGACTTCAAGACTTTAATCCATGATTATTCCTCAGATAGGTATATGAACATACGTATGGAATAAACTTAATAGACAGTGACATAAAAGTTGCCTTGTGTTTATGATAAATTGAGAAAATAAGATAAAACAGACCATGTGCACACAAGAGAAAGTTGAAATTGTACAGTTTAAACATTAAATTAGGTCAAATTTATGTCATACAACATAATGTAAATGTGAATTAACAGGAAAGCCAGAAAGGAAACCCCCCCACCACCCAACACAACATGCATGACAGCAGGCTTTCGTCTGTATTATTTGAAGGCTTCCCTCTGCATTAACATTCTTTTTTACCAAAACCTCAGAGAACCGTGTGTCCTGTCCCGAGGAAGCTTTCGTTTCAGTTCAGTTCAGGTCATTCCAGTTCAGATGAGTTCAGTTTGCTTCACCTGGAAATGGCTCAGACTACTGACAGCAAGCTCTCATTCTCTCCCACTCCCATCTCCTGTACTCCTACTGGCTTGATGTTTCACCTACAGGGAGACAGAGAAGCAACCTTAGTGTGTGTGTGTGTGTGAAATGTATTAACTCTTGTGTAATCTTCAGAAAGTCTATTCTTTCAGGAATAAAGGGGAAAAGTGGTGTTTGCATTTGTGAAAATATTCAATGTGAAAAGTTAATTTTTTAATTCAGAAAAACATTACAAACCAATGAAGATACAGCAAAAGGATGAGGTGTATGTCAAATCATTGTCCTCACACACACACACACTCTCCCACACTCTCCCACACACATACAAAATTCAATCATGTCTCTGCTGCTGCCTGGGGGAAACACAGTGTGGAAACCTTACTATAGTGGAAAATCACCTTTTCCATGTTATTTTACACAGCATCACCTTCACTACACACAGTCTGACTGCATTTACACCAGGAACCAAGAGATCTGATTTTTCTTTTAACTCTTTGTGGTGCAGATCTCACACCGTCATGGCTGTCTCAGCCAGAAGAACCACAGTGAGGAAAGTGATTTTTACACAAGCGTGACAAAAAAAAACGGTGCCTCGAAGAGCTAATGTGATCTTGTGACAATAGTGAGTGAAGTTTGTATCATCGTTATACAAGACTTGACTGCCGTGTCTCTCTCTCTCTCTATCTCTCTCTCTCTCTCTCTCTGTATATATATATATATATATATATATATATATACATACTGTATATATACTGTATATATGCATGTGTCTATATAATAAATATAATTGTTAAAAAAGTTTTTTTTTTAAATAACTAAATCGGTATGGCCATTTATTACCTTCATGTGAATGGTTGTGTGGAATACACGTATTTCATGTATAACTGATCATTTATTGTTATTCATATAGAATTTATATTATCATATGAACTAAATCACATCAGAAGTAGATTGATATGATAATACAGGAGGTTGACAAAATAATATGAAAACCTCATAGAAAGGACTGTAATTTAAAAGTAACTTAAAGGGATAGTTTGACATTTTTTGAAATAACCTGAGAGTTAGATTAAACACCACTCTCCCTGGAGTCTCTGCTGCTTAGCAACATGGCAGTGATGACAGGACAGTTGGTGTTCGGCCGAGAAATCTCGCACCATGAAACCACAAATTGTTGTTTATGCCCTTGAGTTTTTGTATGGAATAAACAAACAAGATGTGATCTTTAGAGGTGGAACCAAGAAACCAAAGTCCTAAGTTAAAAAGTAATCAACATGGAGCTCACTTTGCAGCAAAGGAGTTGGAGTTCACTGCTGGACATAGCTCATATCATATGAAACTAAATGAGGAGATATGACCCATTTCAGAAGCCTGTGCTGTGATTCCCAAGTTTCGAAGAGGAGGGAAATAACATGTTGAGCATCTCGTCAAATCACACTGGCTCTCCAAAAGCCTCTCTCCAGAGTCTGTTTAGGAAATTAAAGGCCAGGGATTTTTTTCATAATTGTCTATTTTATCATTTTATTACAGCTAGCTTTCCTCTGATGGGCTCCCTTTATGATTTATCAAATACAATTACTGCGTGACTTATTTCAGGAGCCTCTCCATTAGAGTGCGTGTGTGTGTGTGCGTGTGTGTGTGTGAGCTCTGGTGTATTTAAATAGCATTAAGTAATTGGAAAAACAGGAAAAGCTAAATTGTCTTTGTGGATTTATTCCCCCATCCCCCAATTTTTTCCACTCTTTCCTTCTGTTGCTCTTCCTAAATATCCCAGAAGCTTCCACTTTAAAAGGTAAAATAAGAGGAAATCATGTTTTAACTAATACAGAGAAACTAATTTGGAATAGTTAAATTTTTATCTTCATAAAAGAAGAAACAGTTGGATAGAGAAGAGAAGAAACACAGAAAGAGGTTAATTCCATACCTTCCCCTCCCTGTTAATGAAGTGTAGGTGGCGTCCCGGTCAGCGCTGCTAATTGAACAGCGGAGATTACAGCAGCCGCTGCTCCTCTGTGAAAAGAAGGCCGTGTTCATTAGTCGTTGCCATATAATATTCATTCTCTGTAGAAAGATGTAGATAGTAATCTATGCAAAGAGCCACTGGGATGATTTAAAGCCCTCAACATACAGTACAGTGGTAGCAATAACTCAAACCATCATCATTTAAAAAAATGACAGGTCTTGTGCTGCAGTCCTGTTCATCATAGCTTTAAACTTAAGTACTTATTATGCAGAACCTTTCAGAATAACGTGTATTATATCACTGAATTATGGTGATGCATTAATGTGTTCACCATTTTTATGTTGTTTATGTTAAGCTTGTAAAGATGGAGCTAATTGTAATCATACTGGTGGGTAGATTAATCCATAATAATACTTTATGCATTTATTAGTTGATTCATATTTTGTATTAATAATCGGAATCTGCTGTATAAAGTAACATAAAATAGAAATACTCAAGGAATGTACCTAAAAATTGTACTTAAGTGCAGTACTTCAGTAAATGTACTTAGTTACATATTATATATATATATATATATATATATATATATATACATACATACATACATACATAAATACACACACACACACTGTATATACATACTGTATATATATAGCAGTTACGAAAACACCCATTGTTTGAGCTCAGAAGACATCTAACTTTTACTATGTGGTGCCTACACACTGGGTCTTAAAATGTTGATGTCAGTGTCTTGCCAAGCTATCTTCATATTCTATTCTATTATTTTCTCGATTCATTTATATTCTATTCTTGTGTCCATATGCCACAGAGGAGTGATTGTGGAATAAAAAGTATTTCACTGTCACCATTTATCCAATTCTATGCCTTATGAAGTAGATTGGGTCAGTACTTGAATGAATACACTGATACAGTGTGAATCATGAGTGTGTTTTTAATCCAAATGTTCTGCCAATTGTAAGGAAATTAGTGTGCAAAACAAGATTACATAATTTAAAGAAGCACCCAACCCTGGTAAATTGTGGCGTTGCGTTGCTGCCTCTGGCACCTTATGTTATTTTCATGAATTTAATTTGTCCTCACACCATGTGACATTCACGTCTGCGGCTTCTTTTATTTAATTTATACGTGTGGGTTTTATGGGGAAGTGCAGGCATGTGCTAATGTCTGGGAGCTTTCCTACACTGCCAGACATAGTAAGAAGGTTGAAGCAGATATCAGAACATAGGTTTAGCCAAATATATATATATATATATATATATATATATATATATATATATATATATATATATATATATATATTTGTAAATGTGCTTCAAAACAGGTGGATGGGACCCCGGATTGGAGAGTGAACAGACAGCCGTGACGCTGACCCATTCATCTGGTTTCCTGATGCAACAGTCACTGCAAATAGAACTCAGTAGAAACCCAGCACGTCTTTATCAGGACAAAAACAAAACTCCTCTCTGCTTCTGTCACTTTCCTAACCCCACTGAACCCTCTCCCCTCCCCTCCTACCCTTCCTCCCTCCCCTTCAGTTGCCAGTCCAGCTCAGTGGGACCCCCCCTCTCTCTCTCTCTCTCTCTCTCTCTCACACACTCTCTCGTCTCTTGCTGTCTCTCTACCTCTCTCGCCCCCTCCCTTAGGGCAGAAGTAAACCACGCCTTGAGGCCCTGCTCCCATTGTGCGTCCTCTGCTACTTCTGTTTGGGGCCTTTGTGTGCCGCTAATCAGCCGTGGGGCCATGCTCAGCCCCGAGTGTGTGTGTGTGTGTGTGTGTGCCTGTGTATGTGTGTCTGTGTCCCTTGCCCTCATTACGTAGCCACACTGGGAGGCCAGCATGGGAAGTTTCTGCTGCACTATACACCTCCCTCATCCCTTCATCCCCCTTCTCTCTTTCCAAACCTCTAGCTGTCCATCACTCCCTTCCTCCCCCCATCTCATCTCGCCAAGACTTTATACTACACTGCCATGGTTTTGAAATAAAACTACACCTCTTTTAGCCTAAATCCAGCATCCTTCTATAACAAAACTTATTTGTTCAAATTATTATACCCATTTATTTTCAGAAAGTCTTCTAAAAAGCATTTCTAGCCCACTATGAGAAATTTAGCTTACATGATTGCTGGGTATTAACGTCAAAAGTAAAAGCTGCTTCTTGAGGACGTTTTGTGTTGCCAATACGTACTTAGCCAACAGAGCTTTTCAAATGATATTCACTTTGATAAATCATTTTTACTTCTTTGATTTTGAGTAATATTGGAGACGTTTTTGTTGTCATCCACCGGTAACTGCTTTGAAATAAGCAGTTAACTACTTTGTGTGAATTATTGAATTGTGCTGGATATAAACTGTATGCATTTGATCTTTTAAACTTACAACTACTATTCTGCACATATCCATTTAAATACAGTCTGTAAACGGCATGACAACTGAGCAGAGACTATCTAGAAGGCCATCGAATGTAGCTGAAAGTTTCCAGTTTGGACTTTCTGAATCAGTGACATTTTCAAATCAAACAAATCTCCTTTGAATGTTTATATGCAGTATATGAGCATTTCGAGATGATTGATTTATGATTTTTTTTTTTATTGCAGAAAACAAACAATCTGTGGGTTTGGAACAAAAAAGTAAGGAAGTAAATTGAAGGCAAAAATTAGTAGGGGGGGATTCATAATTTGAGGGTGATATGCGAAGAATTTTTTAAAGTTTGAGCTTCTCTCCTCAGAACAGAGATTACCAAAGACCAGGTCAAACAGGTTGAGAAATGATTTAGTCTCCCATGTCGTCAAGCTTTGACATTCTTCAGATGAGTTGACTGATGATGAGTAGTCCTCCCTTTAAAATTATTGGATGATGATGTCATGCTCGTTTATGTGAGCTTGTTTGGGGGGTTTTAGCTTGTGTTTACATATTTTTAATTATGTGTTTTTAATGTTCAAGCATGCATTGGGGCAATTAAGTTAAGTCAAAAATGTTTTCCCCTTGACATGACATATCTTCAGTATCAACGGACAGTCGAAGGACAACATCACTTTGCATGGCACACTCTTTGTTTGGTGGTTCAACAGTAACGAGAGCTGATAGCACAACAATGGAAAGTGAAGGAGCATCTTTCTGAGAGTTGAATCGGTTTCATTGTTACTTAAATACATGAATAAGCTGGACTAAATGAACAGTCCGTTGCTCTTTATTGCTCCCCTCTGTCACCAGCTGGGTGTCCGCCCCCCTCCCCCAACCTTCCAGTTGCCCTACCACTACTCCTCCGCCTCAACTTCACCTCCTTCTCATCTGTCCATCCCTTCTTTTCTCTCTCCTCTTTCTATCCCCTCCTACTCACATCCATGATGTATCACCTGTCCGTGTGTGTCTGGGTGCCCGATGGGGTTTTAGCCACTGGAGCTCTTTGACTCGAGGACAACGCTGTCTGTTCATCGTTTATCCACACACACACACACACACACACACACACACACACACACACACACACACACACACACACACACACACACACTTCAGTCAACAGCTACACTTGTATCTCAGATTTCAGTGTGGGACCGAGAACATCTCTCTCGCTCTCTAACTCTCTCTCTCCTCATGACTTCCTTCACCTGAGTTATCACACAGGTTTGTCAATTTACTACTACTACTGACTTATTTTAATGTTGCAGGACATGTTGCTAGTTCAGAGAGAAATCTTAAGAGATATTAAGATTGTACACCTTGTCCAAAGGCCCAAAACAAATGTAGACTAGTAGGGCCACATCACCTGGGGACCCAGAACCTTTTGAGGAACTCCTGTTACAACCAGAGGAAGTAGGAACTACATTTAGATCCTCTACTAAAGTTCAACGTCTGAGTTTTGACAAGTAGTCAGGCTCCCTGCCAGCAACCTTACATTTGCTCTGCCAAGGAGACAAAACAGTATGATTATCAAAAGCGGCAGCAGCAAGTTTCTCAAAACAAAAACAAGTTGATGCGAATAGCTTTAAAATCCAAACAGCTTTAACCTGAATACCTGCACTGAAAACCCAACATGGAGCCAAAGGAGAAAGTAATTATGACTAATAATAAACTAGTTTCCACTGGCTAAAGGTGACAAAATGGCAATGACCTGAAAACATCCATTAAATCTATTGAGTTAGGAGTTTGGAGTTTTGAGCATGGAGGGCAAGATGAGAATTGTGTGTGTAGAAATAGATGATAATTAGTGGTGACTTAAGGCTTCCCCGAACATAATCCCCTGAACAATCTACACTCATAGAGGTGTCCACTAAAACCAATTATCAACAGAAGAGAAAGAGAGGGGACTATTACATTATTATTATTATTAATAGTATCAATTAACAGTTAAACCTCTGCTTTTTTTCGGTTGGTAAATAGTACAGTTGTCTATCACTGCCTCAGTGGACAGGAAGCGTTGTAAGCAGTACGTTTTCAACTGGCACCAACATGTTGCTTATACAAAACAATAATTGATCATATGACGGACAACAAAAACATGACACTATATTTCAAAAGCTGCCTGTTTATGCCAGGACAGCTCATGCTCTTTAACATTTGTAATTAAGCTTTGGTATAGGTTTCATGGCTAATTACCCCTGTATGACTGTCTCTGCTATGTCTTTTGTGTTCGTATGTGTATCAGTTTCAATATGTAAGTCCAGATATTGTGTACAGTAGATCCAGTGTGTGTTACTGTGGTATTGTGCAGACCTCATCCTCTGATCCCCTGTATGGTTAGCAGACCACAGAGCTCTGAAGGGGCTTTTGTAGCTTAATCGAGTCAGCCCAGTATTCCATGTGAGCTTCTGTTAGTTTGGCTTATTGTGGCTTGTAAATCATAATCTAGTATGAAGGTAGACAGGAGTAGAATCAAAGGCAGTCACTCCATGCCCATGTTTTTCATGTTTGACTATAATGATTTAGCCGATATGTGATTTTGCTGCCACTTCATGAAAGCTAGCTCTAATGATTTTGGAGATCATGCCAAACTTTCAGCTGAGTTCTAGAGTTACTCTTCCCATTTCAAAAAAAAACCCCTATAAGATTTCCTCTTCCAACACCAAAATATCTTGCACACAACATACTGTATATCATATCTTAATTAGCAGGTTGCATGAAATTTGCATTGTGGGGTATACATACCTCTAAACCATAAATGCCAGAGGTGGAAAAAGTACTAAAATATTGTACTCAAGTAAAAGTATCAATACTTTGATGAAACATTACTCAAGTAAAAGTAATAAGTAGTTAATTTAAAATGTACTTTAAGTAAAAGTTACCTAGTTACATTAAAAACAACTGTAAAACAGGGTGGAGGGATCTCTCCCATATAGTAAAATTAGGACAAAGGGTCATAAATCCAAAACTATTTTGTTTTTAATCTATCTATACAAATGTATACACATGTAATAACATAACATGTCATACTTAACATAATGGCAATTTACTATTAGTCATGAAAACTTTGTTTGAAGTACCAATGCACAAATACTTACCAAAACATGCTTCTGCAGATTAGATGTGGAGTTATTGAATGCTGCCCGTTCAGTCACCTTTGGCAGGCACATCTGACATTGCATGATGATACTATTGGCCCTAACACTTTAAAAATTGAAACTGTGGCCAAGGATTTTTGTCGTTTTGGGCGACAGAATCCGATGTTTCAGCAAGCATTTCTACTGAAACGGTTTCGTTTCGCCTGATCCACCTCCATCTCGTTCTCAATCTCCTACAGAAGGACTTGGCGCCTGGTAGGCAGCCTAGATGCTGATTGTCACCGTAGTGACCGTAGTTTTTTTTTCTTTCTTTCGGTTTTCCTTAGTTTTTTTTTTTTTTTTTTTTTTTTACTACTGGGATTTGTAATGTAGCAAATTGCAATACGTCACTCAAAACGTAATCAAGTACATTTTAAATTACTAATTTAAAAACAATTTCAAAAATACAAAAAACAAGAAAACTACTCAATACAGTAAAGTGAGTAAATGTATTTGTTACTTTCCACCTCTGATAAATGTTTTGCAGGTGTTAGGAAACATGCACACAAAAAATGTAAATGTCTGCCACTGCTTTCTTGTTGCCATTTCATTTCATACACACATGTGCAGGTATTTTTCTCTTTTGGTGCCTAAGTGGACAAATTCTTTGGATTTAAATGACCTTGTTGCCGTTTCTACACTCAGCCTTTGGAAGAATTACCCTACATATTTTCTAACCACACTACTGGAAAACCCAACTTAGGTGTCAAGCATGTGTTGCATTTAAAAGAAAAATGGAGTAGACGCATCAAACTGAAATAAGGGTTTCCTACATGGAATTCTGACTTTGAGGGCCAATCTAGCACATTTTAGTTATGATGGACTGCCACAATTTCCATGAACCTGTCAAGCTGTTCAAACTTCTATTACAATTTGTGCAACTGTCAGACTTGTTGCTGCAAAGTGCCATCATGGGGACAATTATAAAAGCCTTTGCAATAACTAGGGCTGTAAATTCATTCAAATTATGTTTGTTTTGATCAAAGTGCTGAGACATAAAAATAGTCAGGGTTCTTGTATTTCTTTTATAATTATTCAGGAAACATAATGGTGCTTTGTTTTTATAAATGATTTTGGCATTACATGTTACCAAGTCACTGGGATACCCCCAGCATATTGTGGCTGGAGTAACACTTAGTAAGGCTACACACTGTTGAAGAGTGAAGAGAGTTTTGGTGAAGCAGGGAGTGAAGGAGACACTGAACTAGGTAGAAAGAGGGGAAAAAAAGAAGACATGAGTGTCTTGCTTTATTCCCTCCAAACTTGTAATGGAACTTTGATTAGCAAGCATGTAATGTACTTTACCCCCATGGATGGAGACATAGGGGGAGGAGGGTTAAAAGGGGCAAGAGATGGAGGGAAAGGTATAGCAGGAAGGAGGAGGACTGTATATAGGCTGCCCTCACAGCAGGTTCTCATCTCCCTTCCTCCACTTTATTCCTCAACTCCCTCAGACCAGGACATAAGTTTCCCCCCTACTTCAAACCCTAGCATCACCCCTCACTCACACACACTCTCTCTCTCACACACACACTAAAGCCTAACGCCATCTCCCCTCCCCCCATCGCTGCACCATGCTGTGTAAGCGGTGGGTGTGGGTGGGGTAGGATAGGGTTGGAGGTCAGAAGCAGGAAGAGTTTTTTCTTTTTCTGTTTTTGGTCCCCCCCGTTAACAAGCTGCACGTCTGCATGCAGGAAGTTGTTTGTGCACAGACACAATGCAAGTTTATTTGAATCCAGCAGGGAAAAGTCGGCTGTGTTGTTACTCAGCTGGCTTTAGGGTTAAAGGCTAAAGAAAATGTTGAGGTAGCATCCATCGGTCTGTTGCTTTTACTAGCAGAAAAGATCTGGAACTAAAAGTCATCAGAAAGGGAAAAAAGCATCTAAACTTCCACTTGAAACGTTTTTTGTGTTCTTGCATTTTTATATAAAAGCCTTTTTTATTTTACTTCCTGGAAGATGGTGTCATTTTAAGATTTATACCAATTCAAACCAATAATACCACCACAGATGTTTTTTAAATGTACAATACTAGAAATACAGTTTCCTTCCTGAGAAAAACATTTGAATCCTTTTAGTTGATTTAGAATAAAATGATTCTCAATATTGTGCTTTCTAACTTATGTACAACTTTTAACACTCTTAACACAAACTAACAGTTTTTTGGTACAGTATGTCCCATGTTTAATGTCCTATTGTACTTTGAATTATGATTCAAGACACAATAGGACATCAAAGTTGAAAGTCAAGATACAATGAGTCAAGGTGAAAAGATACAAGCTACAATGAAAATGTAGTAATGTAAATGAGTCAAAATGACTCAGACAACAACACTGTCATGTAACCTTTTAAACATCACTGATATCCTACTGAATTTAAAGCACTCCCCTTAAGGTAACAGTTGATACAAATTCAACTTATTTTTAAGTCTTATTTAATACATGAGCAATACGCTTTCTCTCCACCCCCTTGTGCCTCCCACCACGCCAGATCAGTGTTTCTCTTTCCCCCTCTGCCTCACTGTGCTGTCGGTTCAGGGTGTGAGCAGAACAACGTTAATGTGTGGAGACACCTGACAAGCCTGCTGGCCTTTAGGGCTCAGCCTAATCACTCTGGACCCAAACCCATCGGGAATTAAACCTGCAAAACCAAACAGTCACTGTGGGAGCCGGCTGGCATCTGCTGCAGCCACTCGGATGGCTGCTGAGGGAATGGCGGTGAAAATGAGTTGTTTAAAGAGAAGATAGTAAGACAATTAAGGCAAAACTTGCAGGGTGAAAAATTATGTGCGAGACATACTTTTTATTTTTTAGAAATATATAGGTTTTCCATATAATTTAGAACATTGGAAAGCTTGAAAATTAGGAAATGTGTGCATGATTTAATGGTTTGTGTCACCCTTGTTGCCATATTTAAATGGAAATAGTCCAATATATTGCAAAACTAATTATTTGGAAGTTTTACTCAAGCAGAATCCATCATGAGGAACTTTTACATCTTCTGCTAGCTCTGTAATTCTATACAGGACATTGATGTTTAACTGTGAATGTAAATCTGACAGCATTCAGGTGTCAGGGTTGATTCCTGCACATATGCAAAACATATTCGTGTGTCATTGTATTAAAAAAATGTCCAGGAAATTCTAATTCTGTTTGACCAGGCAGAGTCTGATAAAGTTTGACAGCTAGAGGCCAAGAGTCAGTGTGAAGATGTTGCTGTGATGTGTTTGAACTAACATTAAAACTCTTTTGCCAGCATTCAGAGTACAGTAGTGCGTTAACTTTAAAATTAATGGGGATTTTCCAGTGTTTAAAGTACAGTAGCTTGTTAACTCCGGTATCTGTTAAGCCACGCAGGGCCCCTCTCCACTCTCTCTCTCTCTCTCTCTCTCTAGATGCCCTCATTAATTTTAGATTGCCTCTAAATGAGTCTCCTTCATCGTGGCAGAGGTTTTCTAAATTAGATTCATTTATATTTAAATTGTGAAACAGGCGTGGTTAATGAGAGAATCATTATTTTTGGGGTTATTTCAGATGGGCTGATAGTTGGGCAGCTCAGTGATGCAGTGAAGCCACCAGAGGAGGCACATATGAAGTAAGAAGCACAGCATTTGGGCTTTTCATTTTCTCTGACTAACATTGAAAATCACCTATCCACAGGATTTCAAAATAAAAGCATTCTCGTTGGAAAAAGACGGATAAACTGTCAGTAAGGCAATTTTAGCAGCACAAGCACCGTTTAGGAATTTGGAGAAAAAAAAACGTGTTTATAAAACCTGTATATAGACGTTTTATGTAAGAAGCAAACTAGCTAGATCAGAAACAATACTATTCGTTTGTTTCTCTGTCGAAAGATCCATTTCTTCACTGGTTGAAAGATAAAAATGTTAGACAGGAGAATATGCAAAGTGGGATATACCTGACTGCCATACATACACAACATATCCCTGTTTGTTTCCTTTGCTAACACCTCATTTAACACTCTTAAAACTAATGTGTCGTTTTCAACACATCTGTGTCGTTTTTGGCCCCACATGTGCCAAAAAAGCATTACAAGACACACATGTTGACTTAACAGGTGCCTTTATCGACACATGATGCCCAGACAAAGCAGCAGGATGCCTCTCAACCTAAACTGCTGAAATCGGAGTGTTAGAAATGTCTCATCTGAGGAAAAGAGGACGTGAGGTGGCACAAAAGAGCTTCCCTCCGTGAACCCATCCATCCTTCTCATAAAAAACACAAATCACCCAGCGCTTTACAGCTGTACGTCTCCTTACAAGGCGTCTCACAGCTCTCGTTGTCCTATAGCAACCCCCAGCTTCTCCCTGCCTGGAATTCAACTGTTAGGAATCTAAGTGCCAGGCGTTTAAAACCTGAGGAATGCTATTGTTCTGGTCACAGCTGCACTTGCACTGGCCTGGCTACTGCTGCCACTGTGTGAGTGTGGGGAAGAGAGGGGGAGGAGAGGGGCTGTGGAGGAAAGAGGGAGGGAGGGAGGGAGGGGGAGGAAGGAGTCGAAGGTGTGAAAAAGGCATCTTTACGTGTTTCCAGTGCTCTGCGGTCTCATGACAAAGCAACACACAGTTGACAGCAAGTTGACACATTCCTCAGGCCTGGATGGTTACAAAGCTCTCTCCACCCCTCTCTCACTCTTTTCTTCCATCTTCCACCATCATTATATGTATCTTAATCTCTTCTTTTTTGACATTGCTAAATAACAACACACATGCTCAGAGTTGAAGAAAACATGGTAATTATGCAGATAATAAGGGAAGGATTTCACTTACATGGAAGTTTTGGTTGCTGTAGGTTTGTTATCGTAAATGTACTGTAGTCTAGGATAGAGGGTCTTTCAGTCAAATTTATATTAAAGATTATTTGAAAATATTTACAGTATTTTAGTATATAATGCAACAGCATTGCAAAAAATAGTTTTGTTTAATTATGTTTTTCAGTTATACAGTTTTAATTATATATTTTTTGACATTGTTAGTCTCTCTTGTCAAATGCAGACCCACTACAGCTAAATTTAAAGTCGTGGCAAGACTACAGATTTGATCCCATTGCATGTGTTCTCAGATCTCTGCACTGGCTTCTGTTTGGTTTCAGACTACAACATTGTAGGTCTACTTCTTGTCTATAAATCTAAATACTTCTCTTACCTGCTGATCAAATGTGAACCTGTTGTATGTCATCAACCTAAAGCCTTCAGGTAGTTTCAAGAATTAATGATGGTGACGCTGCTTTAATGTGTTTATTGGTCCTGCTAGTTTCCATTAAATGTGTTCTTACATAAGAAGCAAAATGGAAACACTTATTTTCTCCTGCACATTGGAGTTGTTTGTAATTTAAACTGTAATTAAGTCAAGGTTTACTACTCTTTATATAATATTTTTCTGAATCTTTCAACCACATATCACACTGCGTTTACATGCAGTTTAACAAACGGGGTTTGGTTTACATGTAGGGACCCTCATTATGCTACCATGGAAGTTTAGTGCTATTTTAAGCCTTGTTAGGGGTATAGAAAAAAAACATTTATTTTTGCTTCCTCCATGCCCTGACTACTAGCGTTATAAGGTAATCAGCGTTTTAGAGACACATTCAATTAGCATGAAAATATCCCAGAGAATGGTCGACTCGGTACATGTGTCATTAACCCCTAGGTTAGAATGTTAACACTTGCTGGCCAAGCATACGGCAGAGAGCCCTCCCTCGCCAAGGCACCCCACACTGGATGGCCACCACGCTGGATGGCCACACTGGATGGCCACCACACTGGATGGCCACCACGCTGGATGGCCACCACGCTGGATGGCCACCACGCTGGATGGCCACCACGCTGGATGGCCACCACACTGGATGGCCACCACACTGGATGGCCACCACGCTGGATGGCCACCACGCTGGATGGCCACCACACTGGATGGCCACCACGCTGGATGGCCACCACGCTGGATGGCCACCACACTGGATGGCCACCACGCTGGATGGCCACCACGCTGGATGTTTTTTTGAGCATACAATACTTTTGAGGTTATTTTGAAGAATATTCTAGATGGCATATGTCATAGTTTTGGATTGTTGCAATATTAAACATTTGCATTAAGCAGGTATATTTGTCCGCTCCCATTTTGATAAGAGCATTAAAAACTTCCTTATCCTTTTTAACGTACATTTAGAGCAGATCAAAAATGTGTGATTAATCGCAGGTTAACTATGGATAATCAATATATGTTTACAGTATTTATTCATAAATGTGATCCAATATGATACATGAGCCAGGAGAGGAAGCAGTAGCAACAGTAACAGTAGTGAGGTGGCAGGGCTCCCCTCTCTCTCTCAGTCTCTCTCTCTTTCTAGTAATTACCATCCAGCTGCTCGGAGGAACAATGCTTGGCTCTCTTCCAGACGGCTGACTTCATACACTCTGTGCCACGCTCAATTTAGAGCGCAGCGGAAGCTGGGCATGACCCTCCAGGGGCACCCTCCATGGGCTCACTGTTCTCTGTGGACTGTGTGGGACTGTGTGTGTGTGTGTGTGTGTGTGTGTGTACCTACCAGTTCCCATTTTCCATCCGGTTTATGCATTTTCTGGTCTTTTGATTGTGTCTTCACTCTCCCGTTACATCACTGGTGAAACAAAAAGAAAATTAAAAAAATAATTATTAGTGATGATTTTTGTACTGTGTAGATGATATTACAACAAAAGTTGTCGAATCTTAAGAGCAGTGTTGCAGCTTGTCATTAAGAACATCCTCATGCATGGGCCTGTGTGGGTAACTGTAACAACAGAGTGTAAAAATGTAACTTCCCCTTGCAGGGTTAATTATGTCATCGTCGTCTTCTTCTTCGTGTTATATTTTTCTGCTTTGTTTGCAGGATTTAGGTGAAGATCAGAGAAGAAGTAGCATGTGCAGTGATGCCCAAACAGAATGCCAACTACAGAAGCTAAGACTAGTTTGACAGGTGATCAGCGCTGTACAAAGCACCACAGAACTATTATTTTAATGTATTAAGTAGAACGGCTGCGTCCGAAGATTTCACTCAGCTTTGGTGAAAAGCTGCAGACTAAAAGTTCACAGTGAATCCTTGCAAACACACACAAACACACACACACACACGCAACAGTTCACACTGCTTCCTGATCCAAAGTTGTGTTAGCAGGCAAAAAGTATCTAAGGCTAGTAAGTCACAGACTTCCTTCTGTTATTCCACTGCAGTAAAGTTTAGTTGCAAAAGAAAATGAAAGTTGACTCTTTGGTGTCAAACTGAAGCACATCTAACAAGTAACTGAATATGAAGACACACACACACACACACAAACACACACACACACACACACACACACACACACACAAAAACACAAAACTTGGCTGAATAGGGTGCTGCACGACCCAGCTCTTCCTCCGGCAGCACAATGAAGACCTGTTTTGGTCCAGTATGCCCAGCTACCCTCATCCCACAGCCCAAAAAAGCAACACACAAACACACCCACAAACACTATCAGCCCCAGTCTGTCTCCAACTGTTTTTGACAGAAGGGCATTTAAAGAGCAGAAACAAACAGCAACAGTTGCTAATTGTTGTGTAACAGTTCGACGAGGAGATGGCAGCATTAAAACAGAAAGCTTTCCAGTTCTTTCAGATAGTCGCTGCCAGCTGACATGGTGCGATCTGACGTGACGCAGTTTTACAGAATCTTCTTAAGACAATAAGAGGGCCAACATTCATGTTTTATTCACACAGCAAACCTTTTAATGCAACCCAAAAGTCACTAACACTATGAAAATAACAGCTTTTTTGAGTTTTCTTTCTTGTAAATCTCTCGGGGAGACACATTCTTTTTATTATTAATTGACTACACTGATGTCTTCTTTATTATCTGTTCTGTTAAAATAATAATAACATATTTAAGTTACCAATTGTATGGTATTAAAAATTTTAAACAATAAAATTGCACCCTCTGATCGACCCTTTCACTAAACACAACCTTGATATTGAACAATTCTAAAAAATCTCAGATGTTGCATTCAGTAATTTGAAGTTTTTAAATGTAAGTGCGTTTCCATCCACCTGTTTTTAAGCGCATTTTTAATTTGCTTATTAAAAAACTGCAGCATTAATACCACCAGCGCCCAACTCCTAAAAGTCTCATAACATTAAAGGTGCCCTGCCACACATCTTTCATTACTTTGTGGTAAAATCTGAAGTTCTACCGTGGACTCTGTAACACATTTTGTGGGAAAAATGCCTTGGTTACCTTGTTTCAAGCCATTCTAGTGCGGTAGAAAAAGCCTGCAGGAGGACTCAGCTCCATTTGTGCCAGTTCTCATCAATATTCAACGAGCTAAGCTGCTTGACTCTGATTGGCTAACAGCTAGCCAATGAGAGCCTATCAGCATCATTTACCCAGTGCAACTGGGCGCGCTCATGAATAAACTCAGGCAACATGACGTCAGACTGACCAGCTTTCTGTAAATGGTCTGATTTCTCTGCTTATTTCTTTTGAGTGACTAGAGCTGACAGAGGAGGTAGCAGTTCATTTTCACAAACACAAACGGACCTAACAGATTTCATAAAATTCAAATAAAAAAGATTTTGTGGGGTAGAGCACCTTTAATGGATGTAAACAGGCATTCATTAACACTTTGTTTTGCTAATTTTCTGGAAATTAAGTTACAATTTGCGCTACACTTGGATGAAACCTGACTTAAATAGCTCTTACTATATGTTTGCATCGAACTACAGCATTACTGTTCACACTTGATTAAATTTAGGGAAAGATCAGATATGGTAATATAGTATAGTAATTTAATAAATAAAATCTCATGTGAAAGACAGTCTCACTTTTGGTTTCTTTAGATAATGGCACACTAGTTTTTGCATTTGCACTAAATGTTGGCATTGAATATAAACTAAGTACTGCAGAGTTTTTAATGTTAAAGTAATTTCTCTGGAGACTTAGCTGGTTTTGTTATATAGTGTGTGGGTATGACAAGGTCAAACGTAAACAAATGTTACCATGGTTCCATATAAAAATGGTGTATAACACATCATCATGACGAGGTATAGTAACACTGTTTAAGTAGCCATTGGGAGTTTAGGGTTAAATTCACATGTAGCTTAATGGGTACAGCAAGGTAGTATTACTGCCAAGCCACTCGACTAGAAAATGTATAGAGTACAGTTACATGGCCACCACAACCTAACCGTCATGGCAGCGGGGAGAAAGGTAACCGTAAACCTGTCGAGAACAGTGCTACCAGTGTATGCAAATCTAATATTGATATTTCTGATTTGAAGCAGCTGATATTTCGTAGTTATTGTTGTCAACATCTCTAAGTTGTCCGCCATTGTAGTTTGACTTGACTTTCTGGCCCCTTAAGATAACCATTTCCATCAAACAGCCTGTGCTATTAAATTACCTAAACATGTTATATCTATATTAACGCCTGAGTGCAGTCCCAGTATATTCATATGAACTCCACCACGAATACAATAACAGTAATGTCATCCCCCATTTGCAAGGCATGTGGCTGAGGTTGGTGCGCAGTGGCTGAGGGCCAGCCCAAAGCAAACACAGGTGTGTTTCTGATTTGACTGCTCACTCACTGCTGTTACAGAGTTAATACAGAGAGTTCCCTACAAGTACTTCAAAGTTGATTTAACTTTGCTAAAAAGTACTTTACTTAACAGTTTCCAGAATGGAATATTATGTATGAACCCATAAACGCAGACTTAGTCCCGTGTAAATTAACATGAGGAAAGATTGCTGATGACCAGTTATACAATGAATTTCTATCCCTCTATCCACCATGCATGCCGGTATATGTTCGAGTGTATTAATATTAGTATACGTGTCAGTACACATGTATGCACAGTTGAGTGCATGTATGCATATACAGCACAAGTGTGCTTGAGTAATGCTGCCTCAACTACATGTATGTATGTATGTATGTATGTACTGTGTGCTATGGCAGTGTTAGCGTGGTTAACAGACTTTGTGAACGCTACTGCATATGTGTTACTTTGTGTATGTTTGTTACATAGTTTGTGTGTGTTAATGGCAGCGGGTCCCCAGGCAGGGCCCTCCACAGTGTCCAGGGGGATTGTGGGTAGTTGGGAGAGGGTTTGTATTCTGGCTTTGTTTGTCTCTGTGTGCTGACATCACTGTGCTGATGGCACCAAATCCCCCATTCTACTGCACGCAGCACTTTCTATACAAAACACCAACACACACCAACACACACACACACACACACACACACACACACAGTGCAAGTAATGCCAACTTGGCCAAAAAAAAAGCTTTTTCTCTTTTTAAACACACATGCAGACATCCATGTATGCATATATGGATGCACACACACACCTAACAGGGGGTGCAGTGTGATCATCATATTTGGAGCTATATTTGGCCTCCTGCAGAATCTCCAATTGACAAATGTACTTTAAAAATACATTTTACATTGTCTTCCACCAGTTGATACTTTTTTATGACCTCATGAAGCCTTGTCTTATCAATATCAACAACTACACGGTCAATCACTACCTTGAGATTTCATTTCAGTTAGGAGACAACTTGAGAATATTCCCTAAGAGCTTTCAATATGTTGATTATACAGTATAACTAATCCTTCAGAATTACCTGGGTACTACAAACATTTTGACATCTACATGTTGAACATTGAATAGTTTATTATTTTAAGTCAGATTGTAGTTACATTATTTTTGCAGTATTTCACGGTTTCTCCGAACTGCAGTATTAGGCTACCATACCTTGTTGCACACATGCATGCACACACACACACACGCACGCACTATTTGCTCATAAGCTCAGCTATCTAACTCTGTCTTTACACAGCCTGGTTAAACATTAACTGGGAGCCTTTCTCTTCCCTCCAATGCTGTCTTTGGTATGTATGGAGCTCAGAGAAGAGCGGGAGGAGTCGGGTAATCGGGTTGATGACACTTCCTCTGAAGTCTGGAGGAAATGAGTAGCCATTTTTTCTTTATTATTGAGTTGTTTATTGGTTGCATTTGGTTGTTAAGAAGAAAGGTACAAGATCTTGATCAACCTTTTCCACCATTTAACTGTTTATATGCACAGATATTAATGAATCAGAGTCACAATATCTATTGTATGAAAATTCTCAGTGCCTTGCTTAAGAACACTTTAGCAGGGCAATTGCTTTGGGGACACAGTTTCAACCTGTTTCCTTTAGATGAATTACAGTCTCTAAAACCACTTGATGCACTGGTATGGTTTTGCCATTTGTAGGGCATACAGGGACTTACACATACAGACACATAACCGCACGCAGACATCCAGAGAAACACACAACATACACACATACATAAACACACCGCCACACAAACACACTGCTCCTTATGACCCAGAGAAACATTTGGGAAGGACCCAGCACTCAGAACCACTCAAAGCCTATCAAAGATGATGATAGCTCGGACATTTACACCATCCATCCGCTGCCTCTGTCACTCGCATAGAAAAGAAATGTCTTCAAGTGATCGCCATCATCGTTAACACATCACTCACACAAGGAGGGAAAGAAAAAAAGACAGAGGGAGGGCATAAAAAAAAGAAATGTGGATTCATAGAATTCAAAGTAAAAACTTTCTGCTGCTTCCACCAATGTGCAGGACGTTTTAACCCTCCTGTTGTCCTCAAAAAGTTAATATCAGAAATTTGTTTTGTTTTTCAACCAAATTCTCAACAACAAAAAGGATGGTTCTCTACAACACTCTTCACAAGAAAAATAAATGATCAGTTCCCTACTTTAATTTAATTTGGTAGTTTTATTTAATTTTATAGCATTTGAAAAAAAAGACGATAAAAGAAGGTTGAAAAAAAAGCTTAACATTGTTTGGGAAAAAAACATTACAAATGCAGGAAAAAGTCCACAGAAATGTCAAAAGGCGCAGAATTCTTTTTATAAAAACATTGGAAAAAGTGACAGAAAAACGACAAAAACGTCAAAATGTTGACTCAGAAAAACAAAAAGTTGACGGGAAGACAACACAAGGGTTAAGCCCTTATCTGACATAGTGATGTACAGATGTTTATTTTACAGATGTAAAATAAACTATATACTATATATATCTATAGTATTTTTTTAATTTAAAGATATTTTTTGGACATTTTTTAGGCCTTTATTTGTATAGGACAGTTTAGACATGAAAGGGGAGAGAGAGGGGGAATGACATGCAGCAAAGGGCAGCAAGTCGGAGTCAAACCCCCGGCCGCTGCAGAGAGGAGTAAACCTCTATACTGTATATGTGCACCCGCTCTACCAGGTGTGCTAACCAGATGCCCAAGCTCAGGGTGTATAAAGTTTATTGTTTAAAGTTTATGGAGAAACTGGGCTTGCTGTTTTTGTGTATCTGAGACAACTCATTCAAAAAAACTTTTTTTTAGTTTTGGAACTTTTATGGCCTTTAATTGACAGGATATCTTCAAGACAAGGAAGGGGAGAGAGAAGGGGACGACACGCAGCAAAGGGCCGCGGATTGGACTCAAACCCAGGCCGCTGCCAAGGACTCAGTCTACACAGGGCGCACAAGGTGAGCTAGAGGTTGCCCCAGTCATTTGTTTTTGGTGGTAATATTTTGTGTCAGTCATCAAAAACTATTTCCTGGCAGTCTACCTGCATAATTAGTCTTTTCCAACAGACAGCTTGATTTTTCAGAATGAGAGTATTACTAAAATATTACAATTTTGATTAAAAATAAAACCTCTCATAGAGTTTTATAATACATCTTTGAAACCCAGAAATGACCCCATGCTTACCAAAAGCAAATTTTGAAAACACCCAGGTTGAGATCCAGGTTAAAAAAAAGATTAGAGTACAGTATGTAGTCTGTGACAACTAGAAGAAACCCAGGTACATATGATGCTCATTAAAGACTTATCATCTTTAGTTTACAGCAAGGTTATTCAGGTGTTATGTTTTAAGTAAAAAATACTTTTTGGTGTACCTTCTTCCTCTCAAAGTAGATTGTCCACTACATCAGGCAGTGAAAGACTCACTACATTTCCCAGAATGCCTGACAGCAACATGCAAAAAGGGGAATATACAGTACATCGCTTGCATTCAGCAGCCTGACAAAGCAATAGATCAGAGTGATAACACAGTGACAGAGTTTTAGAAAGTTCTGATTGGATAGAAGTTAGGAGTTTCATCACAGAGGAGAATAAGTTATGTTTCTGAGGTAAGGACATAGCTGTAGTAGTGAGCTTAGTCACACACACACACACACACACACACACATAGAAAGCACAATTGCATACATGCTCCTTGATACTCAAACACATTTTCCCAACGGTTGAAGACTTTTTAATAAACTTTTAATGACCACTCCAAGAACACGCCCCGTCCTCTGAGTACTGCTACACACACACACACACACACACACACACACACACACACACGGTCCTGTCAGGGATAACTAAGGCGGAGTGGCGGGCAGGGCAGCGTTTGGATTGGCTGGACAGGGGTTGCCGGGGGTTACGGTGGATTTGGTGGACCACCTGCTGAGACTCAGCCGCCAACTGACTAAAAACATTTACATCAGAAACCACCCAGGATAGAGACAGAGAGAGAGAGAGAGACACAGAGGGGTGAAAAAAGAAGTTAAGAAAGTTATAAACATATGTTTCATGTAAACGAGAATCATCACTGCTGCAAACTGCTCGGATAACCACAGTTTCCCTTTCCTCTTGCCAGAAATGAAATAACATGAATGCAGCCTCACTGGCCTTTAAACACAAATAATGAATGCCACAAGAATACAAACTTAATTTGTGATCCAATGCCCACGTCATCCACCCCACAGAAAATACTACTTGCTGTTTTTGGTGCACAGAGGACAGATCCGGTAGACATGAGTTAACACTGCTACAGTATGTGAGAGTGAGGGGACTGCACCTGCACCAGTAGTGGCAGTTTGGTGGCAGTGGAGGACCTCTGTATTAAATGGTGTAAAACTACTTCCCAATGCCCAGAGTGTTCAAGGTGTCCATGTGAGTCAAACCCCAGCTAGGGCTGTTTATGTGAATGGAGAGATTTTGGCCCACAGTCAAGGCAAATACAATTGACAATAGGACAAAAACATTGGTGAGCATTGGACCTCGGCTGGGCCAGAATTAATGTTTTGTTTTTTGGGCGTCTGATCTGCACTGGTCCTATATATTATGTCATATATAATTCCTGAAAACATAACTCTACTTACTCTGGATGGTTTGAACTGCCCGCTTACAGTCAGAAAGATGTAAATTAATTGTCCAGCTTTAACTTTTTGTTTGTACATTTAGTCATGCACTCTACTCATTTCCATATTTCCACTACATTATACTACGAATCACCATCATTCATGAGGAAAATATAATACCATGCAACATTTATTAGTCAGCATAGTTCATAGTTACTTCGTAGATTAAGTTTGAAGGTTTATAAAATATGATTACACTACCTAACAGGCTGTAAAGAAGTTGAAAAGTATAAATCAGCTCCACACTAACCAGCTACAATATTAAATGCTGCTTAAAGCATAACTCTCACCAAAATGCAACCTAGGGTCTTTTTGTGAATGTCCCCAAGTCAAACTTTCATTTAAAAGCATAATTAGAACGGAAACACTTCTTTTTTTCAATGCTCGAGTTCATGTGTAGAGCCCCTGGTGATACTTTGAGCAAAGTTTCATGTTGTATCGACCTTCTTAAATGTTGATTTTGATGCCATCATAGTAGTGCCCCTAGCTCTCCAATTCAAAAGGGCATTTGATGGAAAACAAGAATACTGTAAATCTTAAAAGTGGTGCCTCCGTCCTATGCTTTTAAAAGTACATTTACAAAAAGACCCTTGGTTGCATTTTGGTGAGAGTTACGCTTTAATGTCAATGCTTCTGTAATAATAAGCCAACAATAAATATTCTGTTACTGTACTTTTGCCTTAGTAAAATGTAGCACTGTAGCCTTTTACTTTTACAGGGTGTTATTGCTTCTTTTATTTTAGAGTAATAGATGAAAATACTTCTTTAACCACTGGTTTTCAGGAAAGTAAAACCAACTTGAAAGTACTTTCTAGGAGAGTTAAATCCAATTAAAGATTAAGACTTACTTTAGATTGTAGTAGAGTAGTTTACATTGTGGTATTGATAAATTTGCTTTACTTTTCTTAGGGGATGCTTAGGTTTTCTTTAATTTTCCAAAGATGGTTTGGATAATACACCCGTTGAATATGAAGAGGACTATAAAGAATCATCATCACAATGAACATGAGGGCAATGAACATCAGGGCAACTGAACTGCAAAAAATCCAATTACAACAAAGAGTAATTCAGAGTCAGATATTCCAACACTCATAATCAGCTTAATTTCAGTCCCAGAGATTGAAAAGGTTCTGGTACCACAACTGTTTCAGATGCAGAGCTTTGCACTGGCCCCTGCCCTCCAAAAACATTTATTCCCCCTCCTCATCCTTTCATGTATAAGGGCTAGGGCCCATATGGGGGCCTGGACCTACTCTCTCTCAGGTCGTGTGTGTGTGTGTGTGTGTGTGTGTGTGTGTGTGTGTGTGGTGGTGGGGGTGCATGTGTGCGTGGGTTTGTGCGTGCGTGCGACCCGCAAACTGACCTCCTCAAACTTCAAACTGAATACTTCTGGCAGTTACCACGACGACAGAGCTCTCCAAGCTTTATCCTACTTACTGAGACGAGACGAGGAGTGAGGAGGAGGGTGAGGAGAGCAGGAGCGAGAAAATAAAGAAAGAAGAGAAAGACAGAACACTGTGGACAGAGAGAGAGAGAGAACGAGAGAGAGAGAGAGAGGCGGGGGAGGCAGAGGGAGGGCAGCCTGGCAGAAAGCGAGACTTGCTGCTGTTGCATCTCTGTGTTTTCCATGAGTAGACAGTTTACTGAGAGATTATTCACAGTCTGGTATTTAACCTTATTAGGCCACTGCTCCCAATACAGATGTCCCCTCCCATCATCCACTGCGGCTGTTTGGTTTGTTTGTTTCTAGATTTTATTTTTTTCCCCTCTTCTCTTGATACTGTATATAAAAAAAACTTTTTTCAAGGCACATTGTGTCCTTTCTGCTATTACAAAGTGGGAAAAAGTTATTTTAGGCATCCAGAAGTAAAAGTCCTGCTCTTCACAGACAACGTAAGGTGACATGCAGTTGGAGCACTTCGGAAGCTTGGATGAACAAAAACTCTCTCTCTGGTCTTATCATCACTACAAATGTTGAGCAAGTGTGATTGAAAATGTCTGTATCTTGTCTTCTTTCAGAAAGAAACTTAATCACAGAACTTACATTTTGGCTACAGCGAGCTGAAACCTGAAACATGTACCATCAGATTCTGGACCAATATGTTGTTTGTAATTGCCTTCCAGAATGACACATGACACTCTGATCAGGTTTGGTTTATAACCACAAAAACAAAATGGGTTAAAATAACTACTTGGTAATGTTTGGGAGAGATTGTGGTCATGGTTAACAGACATCAACATTCAGTGTCAGTAGACGGAGGAAAGCGAACAACCGTCACCCATGTTAAAGTCCAGTGTTTGTTAATGCATTCATCCAACCACCTTGACCTTCTTCATCTGTGGACCTTATTGCTCTACAACATTGTCGTGATTTGTCGTTTTCCCAGGGACAACACAATCTCATTCTAGATGAAGGACGTGGCAGTTTCTATTCACAACTGTAATGAAAAAGTGTTTTAAAAAAAAAAAAAAAAAATACAGCTCTGTTTCTGTCTTCTTCCATGTTCGAGGCTAATGGGTATTGTAGGATTTAGAGCTATTCATATACCAAACTGACAGGGAAAAAAAAATTCTCAGAAAAAAAGGTTAAAAGTTTCAACTGCTGGCCACAACACTGACCTATTGTACTGTTTTTATTAGGAAGACTACTGGATTTTGATGTGGAACATTGAGAATATCACTAAAAGAAAACTTTAAAATTAAAATAAATTGATACTAACATAAAAAAACTCCTAAATATCAAGTCAAGCTTAGTGTTAGTTTATCCTTGAATTCACATTTCAACTTTTGCCTTTTATATTAGCGACGTTTGTTAGATCTTTTACAGCTCGTCGTGATTTCTTGTTTTTGTATGAAGTTTGAACTTTTTCATGCAGCACTGCTTCACAAGCTGTAAACTACTTAGTATATGGCATTTTACTGCTAATAGCTTCCTTCAAGTGCCATAGAGACCTCCCTCCATGCTGCTAAATATCCTGTAGGGCCATTAAAAAACATGGCCGGAGGGCCATTCCTACTTAGAGAGATTCACACACAGCAAGAGTCCTAACAAGACTAAGTAAGTGTGTGTGAGACAGAGACGGGGAGAGATGGAAAGACAGAGTTAAGGAAACAATATCTACAGAATCATCATTGTTTGTGTGTGTGTATATGCAATTGTAAATGTTTGACTGTGTGCATTAGCCTTGAGAAGAGCAATTCAGGGAGATCTGATGGAAGGAGACTCAAAATCAATAGTAATAATAGTGTCCATGTTTGTGTCCTCAGGCTAGCTGTCACTCACCAGTCCCAGAGACTCAAGTGATTGATCCATCTCTGCTTTAATCTGTGCTCAACAGCCTCACCTGGCTCGTTCCCAAGGCCACACACACACACAATGATCCAAACACTCTCAGTACTGGGACAGTTGGCAGCAGTAAATGTCCACTCTGTCCCAGTACTGCCAGTGTTGTTGACTCACCACACAGATGGACAGGGACATAAAACTAAAAGATGGAAAAGAGACAGCATTGTTGACGGTGTCTTTTCTTGTACTATCCTTCACTCTTCTGTCCAGTAATATACTGTTTTGTCCTATCACATCCTTGCCCTTTGCTCTGTCCAATAATGTCTGTTTTTTTGTGTCCAGTATTCTCCTATAAGGCCCTTTTGTCCTGTCTTGTCCTATAATTCAGTTTCCCGTTCTGTCATATCCTACATGTAACACCCAGTCCTGCTCTGCCTCCACATCATGCCCTATATCCTGTCCTGTCTCTGCCCTTTTCTGCCATGTCCTATCATAAACAGTCCTTCCCTGTCCTGTAGTGTCCTGATCCATTATTTCCTGTCTTGTTCTATCACATAACATACTGTCCTGCCCGGTCTTGTTCTTTTCTTGCCATGTCCCGTCCAGTTTTACCTTGTCCTGTCCTATCATAACCTTGTCATGTCCTGTACTGTTCATAAACGGTTCTTAAAGGATTTTTTTTTATTAAACCTTTTCTGCTTCAACAAGAAGACCTGACAAGCCGCTGAAAAGCTCCAAATCAACATTAACCTCCTCACCTCATTCAAAAGTGCGAGTGCAGTTTTTATATATGGAGCTTGTCAAACTGTAACAGCATAATTTTGTAAAGACTTTTCTTTGTGGAATTGGTTGGATAAAACCCTTTATGCGAGTAAGTATCATTAACACATCCGCCTCTTGTTTTTGCAACATTTTTTGTTTTATTCTGTTCTTTCATATAATATTCTTTTTTTGGCACAATTTTGCTCTATTTTGATCTATTTTACTGTGCCGTGGTCTGTTCTGAAATATACTTCTGTTGTATACTGACCGTTTTAACAACCTGAGTCTTATTTGATAATTTTGGGCGTCATTCCTTACCATTACTATACAATTTTTATTGCCAAAATCTGAGATTAAGTAACAACAACTTATACAGGAACAATATACTGTAAGTGGTCTTTTATTTCTCTTTTATTTTATCTTCAAACATGCATTTGTCAGTTGTATACAAGTTATTGTATTGATTGTCTTGAACATCAAACATGAAGAGTGTAATCTAATGTGTCCTGTGGGGTCACAGTGGGATAGAGATGATGTTCTGAACATAAACTGCAGGCTGTCCAGGCCAACCATCCTGAGCTCTCCCTCAGGGCTGCCTCTCACGTTTGAGCTCTGTCAGTCGCTAAATCGGTAAATGATCCTGGCTGTCATTTAATCAATATAAACAAGCAGCAGCTGTCACACATCATCGTCTCCCCTGGGGGACGTTGTCGAGACGCAGCATAAAAAATGTGTGTGTGTGTGTGTGTGTGTGTGTGTGTTTCATTTGATCCATTTTACATTAGCCTTTATTGTGACAACCAGATAAATGAAAATCATACGCTGGTTTCCTGTAGTGTTATGGTCAAAGCCCAACGTATAATTAGTTATATATTTAACGATTACAACTTACTTTAGCACATAAATGATAAGTTGATTAATCAATTAAAAAAAAGACATGACATTATTTGCTAATATTTGGAAAATCAATTATTAAGTCATTTATCAAGCAAAGAAGCCAAAACATTGGCAGATTTCAGCTTCTCCAATGTGAGGATTTACTGCTTTTTAAAAAAAAAATGTTATCTTTGGGGTTTGGGCAGTTCGTTTGACAAAACAAGCAATTGAAAGACACAAATTGAAAACATAATTGACGGATGAATCAATGGTGAAAATAAGAGTTCAGATCATTTTCCTTGATAAATCAGAGCTTGAGTGCGTTGAGCACAGTGTTCAAATCTCAAGAAAAGTAGTCAAATAATGAAGTACGGCTTTGAATGGAGTGCAATACATGCATCTCTCATATCTCCACCCTATTTGTTGTTCTCTTGCAGTAATTCCGGCAGAGCCAACAACAGGAGGGGTTTTAGGATGTTATAATACCGCAGGGGGTATTCCTGTCCTCTTTCCTCCTCTCCTTTCCTTTCTCTTCATTTCCTCACCTCTCATAACGTGAGACAGTGAAATCTCATCCAGCCACTCTGCCTGCCCTTATAGCCAGCTGGGAGGGACATGTCATTTCACTTGTGTGCATGTGTGTGTGTCCCTTACTGCGCAACACACAATGACGAGAGTAGAGGGAGGAGGAAGGTGGGGGGGTGACAGGGCTCTGATCTCTCAGATAGGGAGATAGCCACCTGATTCAAATGGCTCGCTTGTTCCCGGCAGTCACTTGATCGGCGTGTGAACTGACTCCTCTCTTATTTACAATCAAATGCTGCTGCACTGACCTGCCCAACCCAGCCTGGGCCAGACCTCTCTCTCTCTCTCTCTGCCCTATATTTTACACACACACACACACACACACACACACACACACACGCACGTGTACTTAGAAGTGTGATGGAAACTTCCACACATGACGGCAGTTATGATCATGCAATCTTTTGAAATATGATTGCAACTAAAAAATATCAATCTATAGTCATTAAAGCTCCCTCAGGTACGCCATGTTCTATTAATCGAGGAGCAACAAGAGCAGTTTGTTCAGAGTTTGTTGAGGAGAAAGTGAGTTGTTTGATTTAGGGATTTAACCCTTGTGTTGTCTTCCCGTCAACCATGAAAAAAAAAAGATCGCTTTATCTGACATTTCCGTCACTTTTTTTATGTTGTGGGTGCTTTTTTTAATGTTTTTTCCAAAGTTATTTGATATTTCTAATGTTGACATTTTCAGCTTATTTCAAAGACCCATTTTTTGTGATGAAAAAAAAATGAAAATGGGTCAAATCTGACCCGAGGACAACATGAGGGATAACTACATGAACATATTGTCTCATGAAAAACAACTACAGTGTAAATCCTTGTGTGAATCAGAATTTGACTAAAAGCTAAAGATATCTGTGCACAGTTACGTTCAGGTGCACTATCATAAGCAACAGAAAAAGACATTTTTATTGGTTTCCCCATAGAGAAAAGACTGTGATTTAAGTGGGACTGAAGATGAAGTCCATAACATGTCCATGTGGGCTCAGCTGCATGGGCCCTAACTACTAACTAACCAACCAACCAACCATACAGTATATAGGGTAAGGTCATATCTTATCTAACTTAAGATCTGATGGTTTCAGTGACTTAAACTCTTTTATTTGAGCTTAATTTGAGCGGTATACTTAGCTCCTATTAATCTAATGTTTTAAAGGTTTATGACATCACTTAAAGATATAGAAGATGTTGCTGTGCTCCACTGGTTTACAGACAATATTACCCTCCCTCCTAACAGGATTTACACAGTTCATTGTTGACTTTAAAAGGAGGGGGATTCATTTTCAAAAATGAAAAGTGTTTATGATACAAAAGTGAGTTAATAACTTGTGGATATGAACAAATGCTCATCTAAAAGTCTCCCAAATGCGCCACTGTCTAAGTCAGGGAGAAACAACTTCAGTCTACTGCATCCGTCTGTCTGCCTGTCTGTCTGTAACTGTCTTGTCTGATTATCTCTCCCAGTTGGCCCTGAGGGGACACCCACACTGAAAGAGGCCACTCTTCCATTCAACAACAGCTTCTGTCAGAGTGTCGGAGAGAGGGGAGACCTCAGAGTCACCAGCTCCAGAATAGCCTGATAGTGACTGATGCAATCAATCGAAATCTACACTACAGTCAACACGATCGACTGGGAACGAGGTTTTACGCTTCATAAAAGAAGATTGCAGAAACACAGACAGAAGGGTCCACACAGTGTTCTTCCAAATTCGTGTTTCATTTTTATAAAAAATACTGACACTATTTGAGCCTAACAATGTCATGATCAGCCTGTAGTTGCATTTCAGAGAAGCAGCAGTTTATATACTGCATTACTATCACCATAACTGGCTGGCTCACATCAGCCATAGCAGTCTAAACCAGTCAAAACAGACTCATGTATAACATCTAAATGAGCTTTACAGATGTGACATACTGTATAATCTGAAGGATGACAAGATGTCTGATTACATTACGGTACCAATTATGACATTATTATCATCTTAAAGATTAACAGTGCCAGTAAATTGATCGTGTAACAGCTTTTATGAGCCGTGATGTTAAATGGTTAATAATTAAGTGGGAACTCCTTCTTGACAACAACCCACAGTAGACCCTCCCGTGGATATCAGCTTATGAAAATGTGCTTTATGAGTGTTTTTCTGTAGGATAATTCACTCGTATTAAGTTATTTTTACTTAAATGTTTGGACAAACTGAAATTTTGGTGGGGAAAGACAGCAAAAAGGAAGAAGAATACCTGTGATCCACGCGGTTAAAAAACGTGAAAATGCTCGTTACAAATGGTGATTCATTCAGCAAGTATGTAGAATACAATAACAAAACCAGCAGAGGTCCGCGGGTCAGATGAATAATTCATCATTGTAAGAGATATGACATTTCCCAATGGAGGAATGTAATCTGGGGTGATGTTCTGTGTGTCAACATGATTCGTTATAACGGCCCAGTATTGCAGCACTGAAGGGTCTAAAATCATCAGCATGTGACACAAAAACATTTGGCAAATGCCATTTAGAGGATGCTTTCATCATCATGAGCCTGGATGCTTTTATCTGATTCCTGAAGAGAGGAGGCAATAAGTGCTGACTGAGGGGAAACGCAAGTGGGGAGTGTTGTCTGGAGGATGTGCTTGGCCTACACGTATAGATTGTGTGTGTGTGTGTGTGTGTGAGAGAGAGAAGCTGAGAGTGCTGCCATGTCGACGTCACTGACAAAGCCTCTGAACAACTCCAGTACCACTGTGACGCTTTATAATGTAAGCCTACCTTTAAAAACACATTAACACTTTGTCCTGTGGGTGAACACACATTATCAGCGTCGACTGATGGCGTGTGAAATGTAATCTACTCTAAAACACCTTCAATTCCAAACTAATTTAAATATCTCTAAATAATTTCTTTAACATATTAGCAGTATTGGCTGGCCTTAAAGCCTGTAAAAGAAAAGCACGGATGGTGATAGTCTACACACATTGTTAAAAGCAGTTTATACGTTTGTAAAGAGATCTTAAATAATCCAATGAAGACAGCTGTCATATACAAACACATTATCATCATTGGTACTCTAAGTACGGTAAGTACTGTGAAAGTATTTTAATTTAGTGTGTCTTAGTCCGTATAGAGACCAACTAAGCACATTTTGGGCACTCTAACAACTCAAAAATATCTAATAAAATATAAAAAATCTTTAACAAAGCTCAGATTGCTGAGAAAATGTTACCACTGCAATACTTTTCTACATATTTGGTTTTTTACTAAAGTCAGAAAATAAAAAAGAACTATTTGAAATTGAAAAAAGGTTGGTTTTGCACTTATTACTATTACTTTTAAACATACAACAGTAGGGTCAGTGGGGAAAAGCCAATGTCTTTCATTTGTAAATATATACAAATCCAGATTTTGCAACAGTCTCATTTAGATTGTAACAATTATAATATATCAAAATCCATGTTATTCATATTCAGTATAGTGAAAACTCCTGATGTGAATATTAAAATAGATATAAACTGAGTCTTATTGTAAAGACGCACTAACTAACACATACGTTCAGTTTCTGCAGCATGCATCCAGAAGGCTCGCGCATATTCCCGAGGACCTTAAAGCCCCCCCCAAACACCATTTCTAAAGCTTTTATTCTGAAAAGCGACACACGCAACACAGGCGAGCAAACTGTGCTACTGTGTGTACATCCTGCAGTTTGCACAATATGGGACTTCTGAAATAATAAGCGAGATTTTTCTTTTTAATGACAAATTGAAAGTAGTCCACTTTATTCTCCATATTTTCAACAGTTGCATTTTAATTGAAATGGGCGTTTACAGTAGCCTCTTATTTATCTCTAGGAGACCCTTCAACATGTGTGTCTACATTTTTACAGCCACTTTTTCTCAACTATTTCAGAATGTGCGATATTCTAAAATAGGACAATCAACCCCCACCCCTCACCCCGCTGTCCCCCTCCACGTTTAATGTGCGAGTGGAGTTGTTGGTCAACAGTTGGGTCGGGGGGCCAGGCAGAGGGAGGGGGGTTCGGGAACAATGGACGGTGCTGTTGTGTGCCAGGGTCGGTGGAGGGAGAGAGAGGGAGAGAGAGGGAGAGAGAGGGAGAGAGGCAGGCTGATGACAGAGTGAAAGAGGTTAGTGTCTATGCTGGGAATGAGACCGGGGGGGGGGGGGTTCCTGTGTCTGTTGGCTTGTTAATGATGATTCAGTCCCATCAGCTCAACAGCCTTCTCTATAAAGGAATCTCTGAATGCGGTGCCATCACAAGAAGCATATTTGCAACAGTGAAAGTATAATTAGAAAAAGGCTTTTTAGATCACAGTGGCTTAAATGTTGCCCTATAGCTTTACTGCCTGCATGTGCAAAAAATAAAATCATTCAACACAATTCATCACATATCATCGCTTTTTCTTCTCAGATCTTTTTAACGTGAAACAAAATCACCAATTGTCTCTTGTTTTTTCCTCGACATTTGAGATAAGAGTTATTGAGTTCAGGCTACATTGTGTTTGCTATTTTGTTGTCAGACTGTTATGTAACGAAACACAACATTATTTATCTAATGGCTGATTCCATAAGCAGAAAAATCGAGACCTCCCTGATTTGACAAGTGACGGTGCCGGAAATCAAAGCTGTGCATGGGCCAGACGATCAGCTGCAACACCTCAGCCAACTGGATCCCAATCGGCACCTGTCCAGTCACTGCAGTGTTTAAGAAAGTTGTGTGAATGCAGCAACGATTTTGTGTTTTCAAAAGGCATCCCCCCCTTCTCATCTGCCCCCCATCTCTCCTCCCGGGTCTGCCAGGCTCCTTGAGCCGGACATGTCAGCCTGGAAAGCCGCTGATGTTGTTCCAGACGAGCGACGTGACGCACGGAAGCAGGAACATTGTTGTTCTGCTTCAAAGTCTAAAGACAAAAAAAACTAGAAATGGTCTGATAATGTAGCTATGGACTGCGCTATTATAGATTATAGTTGGAGCCTACTTTAGATGTTCGGTATCACGCACTACATTCTTTCTGCCATTTTCAGGCTTTAATTTGAGCCGAAATTGTCATTTATTTTCCTGAAAAATGATATCAAGAAGTCGGATTCGGTGTTTTTTTTTTTTTTTGCTTACACTGAGTGTGCAAACTACACCCCCCATCTTTGTCCTATCCCCCTCCTCCCTAGGCCCAACGAGGGACATCAGTAAACACAGTCTCCAAATTTCCGGACAACAAAGGACCAGCAGACCGTGCGCCACTTTCACTTGTAGCTGCACGATGGGCTGGTCCCATACAGTCATCACCTGTTGCCTCATGCTGCCTGAACGAGCTAAAGAGCTGAAAATAAGAGAATAAGCCTTTTTTTTATCATGATGTCTGCATTGTTAATAATTGCCTTTATTTTTTATTTGATTTAGACACTGTTTGTTTGAACATTAAAAGCCCCCTCGTGTCTTTTCCAAACCCAATCTGTTAAAATGTCCTGCTGAAAAGCCTGTGTCCTCTCCTCACTGTATTTATTTTCAATGACCATATAGCCTGTGAGCAGATCTCCTGAATCGGAGCTGCATTGTCCTCCTCCCAACAGCAGCCAGCAGGCTCAGCAGCCAGCACAGCCAGCCAAGCGTTTGACATTATTAAATCATAAAGAGATGCTGATCTGGTAGCATTGTTGTGAAGGAAAAAAGGCAAATTAGCGTGTCGTTAAACTGTCATTATGACTGTATTAACTCGAATTAGTTATAAGACAATGTGCACATTGACACTTGTATTTTATAGGGAAAATTAATCTTCACATTGAAATATAGGACGCGAAAATCCGTGAATATAACAGCACTTGGTTTTCAGTATCAATATTTTAATCACTCGTATAGAGTATGGAGTACAAACCAGATAAAATAAAAATGTACAAATAATAATAAATGAATATAAATATTTTAAAACAACAGTGGAGTTGGAGTGTCTCTGAATAGCAGACAGGCCTAATTGTAGCAGTTACGTTTTTAATTAATAAGAAACACACTAAGTAGCCTAAAGGAGTAATAATATTATGCTACTTATTCATTGTGGAGTAAGAGCAGCTTTTTCTTTTGAGCTGATTTAGAAGTGACCGAGTTCTCTTCATGGCAGAGATCAGATCGGTTTTAGCACTACAGTACAACAACAAGCCTTATATTGTTGTTAGTCCCCCCCTTCCTCTTCCCTCTCTCTGGGCTAATCTCTTCAACAAGCAAAATAGTAGCCTATAACGATATGTTATCAGAGGACTGAAAACTTCATCAAACTCTTTTAGAACTGTTAACACAAGTCTTCATCGAGACATTAGTTTACCACCACACAGACATCCCATGTATTACTTAATTAAACACTTTATTAATTAAATCCTTAAACTAGAATGTCTATAAACACGCTAAACACGCAAAAATGGAAAACGTTAGGCTATATAACGTTTTCCATTTTTGTCTGGTGGGAACCTAAATAGGGAACCTAAATAGTAGGCCTAGGCTAGACATTAAAAACAGAAAACTATGCCCAAAAAAGAAAGCCAAATTAAAAATGTATACTGGCCTACAGCTAGGCCTATAGTCAATCACAGCCACAGTTATTAGACATTAAAAACAGAATGATTGGCCGTTAGTGACGGTACTGAAATGTAAAGAGTCGAACCGCTGGTGACGTGTTGGCAGAGGCCTCGAACCTCTGAGAATGCAGGCCGAAAGCAGCGCGAGGCTGATGGCATGCTGGTCTGTGTCAGTGTGTGGTCCTATTCAGTGGAAGTGAGTGAGTGAGTAAGAAAGAGAGAGAGAGAGAGAGAGAGAGAGAGAGCGCCGTCTCCACACACACACACACACACACATACACACACCGCCCGCTTCCCTTCCCTGCACCTGCGCTAGATCAGCAGGCTACTGGCTGCCATTCAGTCCCTCTGCACTCCACGCGCACACACACACACACACACACACACACACCCCTCTCTGCTCTGACAGTTTTGCTATTCACCCATTCTTTCTCTGTGAGGAAAGCAGAGTCAGAGATGTTCGGCAGTCTTTCAAATAAAAAACTTCTGAGTTGCAGAATAAAACAAACACTTCTCGGTTGATATTTTAGACGTTTTCAGTTGGATTCGCTCAGCAGGGGCCTTATGGCAAGGCTAGATTCACTTTAGGAACTTTCCATTGACTTGCATCCTGATGAGAAAATCATTCATTTATCAGGCCCATGCGTCAAAGTGTGCAGCTATACGTTAAAAGGCCTAATCTGCTCTAATTTGGCCATGGAAATCAGACATGGCCCTTTGGAAAAAAATAAAATATGGAAAACATTATTTATATTGTAGCCTAAAATAAATAAAGAACATGTCAGTGTGTTCGCGTGTTGTAAAAACATATCTAACTGCCTCAGGAAATATTGATTTGAAAGACCTGTCAGTCAGGGACTGAAAACAAAAAACAATCCGGTGTGTCTCTAATGGCAACGAATGACGTAAAATGGATAAATGAATGATTTTGAAATATAGGCTACTATTTTCTTCTGTAGGCTAGGCTACTGTTATTGTATGATCGTAGAGGTGATAATAGGCCTATACATTTCAACTAGCTAACTGTTCAAACAGGCATTCATTTTCGTTATGACAATTGAATTACTTGGCTGCCAGAGAAGACCAAATATTTTTTTTATGTAAACTAACCAACGGAAACACATTAGGACCACTGGAGCGCTTCATGTGTGGATGACGTCATGCCCCCGCCTCCTTATTATCCGCAACGGGGTGAAAAAGGAAAGTGGCTCTCGTGGGATTAAAGGCCACTAAACGTTTTGTTTGTTTTGTGTTGTGTGTGTGTGTGTGTGTGTGGGGGGGGGTTATTTGACCTAATTAAAAAAAAAAACTTATAGTCTCAACAATATAGGATTTGGAAAGCGGTCAGTAGGCTACGACGCGGACCGACACACGTATGACCTCGCTTTTTGAACTGATCTTAACTATTTTTTTTTTTTTAAATGAAAGCCTTTCATTTAATTCATCTTATTAGTATCTCACTTTCGTTGAGGCCTTGCCTCTAACTTGTTTCAAATGGTTCATGAGTGACCGAGCCAGATACTAGCCTACAATAACATTTTATTTGATTTTATAATAGGCTACATTACAACATGTAGAGTAATAACCTTTTCCTGCCTACCTTAACAAAACATGGAAAGTGTCACAGTAGGCTGAAACATGTAACGCTTAAATGTTGTGCTAACGGCCACTATAGAAACAGCCCGAGCTCCAGATATAGGCTAAACACGCGCCAGGTTATAGATAACATCTGGGAGCTTTGTTGTTGTTTTTTTAAAGCGGGGGCACACAAAAAAAGCAGAGGCGCGCGCTTACCACCTGTTGCAGTCCAAATATCCTCGAGCTGCGACAGCCAGACTCTGCACGCGAGAAACAGAAGGGGAGACGGACGGATGGATGAAGGGATGGATGAATGGACTGATGGTAGATAGACTACATGGGTGGGTGGGTGGGTGAAAGGATGTAGGGGAACACCTTGACCGGGCCTCCTGCCTCCTATATCACACCAGACACACCTGGTTGTCTGCGTTGTAGGACTAAATGAAAATGTAAGGAGGACCAGATTGTTTTTAAATAATCTGAAACATCACACTGTGGCCTTTTTATGACATTAATTTAACAAAGTATAATAGAACAAGTTCCAGTGGCTTCCGTCCCCGTCGCCTTATTACCACCGTATGAGGTGTAAGGGTTTAGATTCCGTGTGTCAGCGCTGGCTATGCAGCGCCTTTATTTAATGTTTGAACAGTTTAAAGCGCTTCTGAGATTAAATCACATTTTGGAAAGCACAAGGACTAAATGCAGGCTAATATTTTTTTTACTGAGATAACGCGATACCAGTGTATTCAGAGTGAACATTTCCCGTGTCCTGCTTTGTGACTGTTTGGCCTCACTAACTAACATGGAAGAGACTGTTGCATGGTGTTTTTTTCTCCTAAGGTAGGTTTCCCAAGAAAATATAAATAAAGAGTGAACATGTACAGCATGGATGTGTTTAAGTAGACCTACTCTCCAAATCAAAAGTTAAGAAAAGGGCATCAGTACTATACAGGCCTATTACACCATGAAAGTGTGAAATACTTTGCCTTAGGATTTGCTTTCAGTTTTAAAAGAAGCCTGGGCCTCCTGATTGTGTCAACATGCACTCTTTACAGGCGTCACAAAAAGGCTACAGCTTTTTATGACGACATCAAGTAGCCTATTCTTTCCATTAAATAAAAAAAATCCCACCAGATCAAAGGTGCAGCGCCCAGCCGGGGATAATAATCATTTCGGCGGGGCCTTCAGGGGCCCGGTGTTCACGGCAAGAAAAAAACCATGTGTCTACTCATACGACCTTTTAAAAACAACTTATTTATCACCGGTGTTCTCGGCTATTACAACCAATTCAGCTGCTCGGATCAATAATTAATGGGGCAACCAACGATCTCTGACCTCTTAAAGGTCCGTCTGAGACAGAGAGAGAGGACGGCTAAATACCGAGGGGCCTCTTCAAATATTCATCTGCCGGTTAATGTGAGCTCCGCTCCCCCGGGACCCAGCCTGCAAGACACAACGGCCCTAATCTAACACACGCACACACACACACACACACACACACACACACACACACAAAACCGTTAGTTAAATTCAGAGCAAGCAGTTAGCTCATCATAAGGATTAATATTATAGGAGTGTGTGTGTGTGTGTGTGTGTGTGTGTGTGTGGGGGGGGGGATCAGCATGCTGGCAGAGAGATGCATGGGAACATTTTGCATTTCCTTGTTTTGTATTTTTTTTTACAGGCACGGGGTGGTGGTGGGGGTGCAGGGTGGTGGTGGTGTGGAGTCACCGGAGAGCTTGAACCGTGAGAGCCGTAGTTAACGGAAAACAGCAGGGGCCGTTTGATTAAACATTAAATTAAAATGGCCACACTCGAGACTTTATATAGAGCCATTACATCGCGGGAGAAAAGGCATCCCGGCTGGTCCCGCTCGCCTGGCTCCTTTCAAGAGGGCTCACCTTCAATTTACACCTAATTGAACATTTAGGCTGATAAGCTGCAGCTTCATGATTTGGAGAAGGAAAAAAAAAAGAAAGCAGAGAAAGTGTCTAAAAAGTAGCACACCTTATTTTTAAACCAAAAACCAAGACGAACCGTTACAACATGAAAAAGAGCTGAGCTCATGGGATTAGGTTGTTGTAAATACTCATAAATATCCATATATTCTGGTGTCACAGTCAAGTGCCATTAGGAAATTAAAATCCACCAATGACAGAAATCCTCCTGTCAGTTAACACAAACCTATAATAACTGCGAATGAGGAAATACATCTGGTTTAAACACAAGATATGTAATTATTTTCCCCTCAGTCTCCTGTCCCACTCAGGAACTGGCCAACAATACCAACAGGTCTGCAACAGAATATATTATGCAGTATTAAATTAGGCTAATTAAAATAGAAAGACATTCTAAAATGCAGCTTGGGCCTCAACAGCAGCTTATTGGTGATATATATGGTGATATATATATATTTATATATATATATATATATATATATATATATATATATATATATATAGAGGTAAATGACAGTCTGGGGATATTTTTGGAAAGATCTTCCCTATTTTTAGGAAACAGGCAACAAAGTTGGGCTTCAAGGAGCCGCCCGCAGGCACTATAGAAAATAGAAACCACGACGCACAAGCTGTGTTATTGGATCAGGGTTATTTTTAAAAGAAGCAAAAAAACTGTTATTTGTGTTAGCTGATGTCTAATATTTATATGCATAAAGATTTAAAAAGTCAGTGTTACATTTACAGTGAATAACATCAGAAGAAAGACAGAAAAGCTCAACAGACAGATGACAATTTAACCTGCACACATAATAACAGAGAAATCCAATCAAAACTCAAACAATTTCAAGTATCCAAATTTCCAAAATTTATTCATTTCAAACTGCATATTGAAAAAAAATATACTCAGCTGAAATTGTAACTGTTATAAGGATGGTATTAGTTCCGGTATATATATACATGGAGTGGTTGGCTTCTGCGTACAGGCCACACTTTTTAAAATACAACTACGGGAATGAATTTCGAAATAAAAACTTGAAATATCACAGTAAATATACAGAAAATTGTACAAATCAATTAGAAAATAAAGAGCACAAGTGTCATACCTCTAACAGATGAAAAGTGGGAGACGGAAATATAAATTAACAACCTATATTTTAAGCTGTATGAGAAAACAAGTGTCTTAACTTTTTTTTAAAGAAATTAAAATGTTTAGTAATATTGACCTTAAATGGAAACACAGTATTACCTGCTTCGTTTTTATGTCCCTTTTCTTTCCAATGTTTGCAGTAATAAAGGAGCATAACTGATCGCTCCCACATCATCCCAGTTCTGCCATCTTCACTTTTTATATTTTCTGCAGAACTGGCGTTGCTTTATATAAAAAAAAAAGAAAAAGAAAAATGCAACCTCTTGCAGTTTAACAAACAATTTCATCTGATTGTAATGTTTCTTTGATAAATACTGTACAAAAAGGTGATTGCAATAATAAAACATTTGATTGCGACTCCCACTTTCTAGTCTTCCAAACTTCATCCACCAGTGAAGAGGGGATCTCCTACCGTTCCTCTAGAGCTTCTTTAGAATAAAATGAAAGAAAAAAAGAGTCGTGTGTCCTTTTTCCTGGAGACTTCTATACAACTTTTCCCACCCCGAAATTTTTCTGTACAAAAATAGTCCAACGTTAATAGTCCACAGTTTCTCTTATAAAGTTCTTTTTTTCTCTCTCTCTTTTCTCTCTCTGCTTTGTGTCTCTTACATGTGTGTTAACGGCAACGTGCCGTTGATCGTTGTCCCGGGCACGGTGCTCTGGTAGTGCCCGGACATGTGTAGCCTGGTCTGGGCGGTCTGATCGCTGACCTCCGCCCCGGGAAGGTACATGCTGATCATGTCTCTCAGATCTCCGCTTTGGCAGCCCGGCCCGGCCCGGTGGGAAGACGAGGTGACGACAGGCGGGCTGGAGCTGCTGGACTCGGACTTCACCACCGAGGAGGGCCCCATGGAGCCCAGGGTGGTCATCCCCGGCGTGGTTTGCTGGGAATAGGACATGGAGTATGTCGGGGAGCCGTTCATATAGCTTTGGGAGCTGGTCATGCTGTTGTACTGCAGGGCGCTCATGTCGTAGCGGTGCATGGACTGCATCTGGCTCGGGTTGTGCGCGTTCAGCCCCGGGTGCTGGTAGCTCAGCTGGTCTTGCATCATGCCGTAGCCGCCGTTGGTCCAGCCGTTCATATGCGCCGCGTAGCTGTCCATCCGCTGGTTCACCCCACCGCCCAGCCCGCCCCCCACCCCGACCCCAGCTCCCATCCCGTTCCCTCCGGGAGACAGCAGCCCTCCGGGCAAGGTGTATTTGTCCTTCTTCATGAGGGTCTTGGTTTTCCGCCGGGGCCGGTATTTGTAATCCGGATGCTCCTTCATGTGCAGGGCCCGGAGCCTCTTGGCTTCGTCGATGAAAGGTCTCTTCTCGCTTTCCGACAGAAGTTTCCACTCTGCGCCCAGTCTCTTGCTTATCTCCGAGTTGTGCATTTTGGGATTTTCCTGGGCCATCTTCCTCCTCTGGCCCCGGGACCACACCATGAACGCGTTCATGGGTCTCTTGACCCGCTCAGGACTGTTTTTCTGGTTGGGGCCGTTGCCAGACGTGTTGGTGTTGCCCGAGCCCCCCCGTGTTGGTCTGGGGAGCTGGGGGCTTCAGTTCAGTCTCCATCATGTTATACATCAGGAACAGCTTTTAGTTGGAGCTCCCGAGCAGAGAAAAAAAACACACACAGAGACAAACTCCACAAGCCACAGAGAGGACAGTGAGGAGGAAAAGTTACCTGTCGATTTTTCTCTGCAACTTTTTCTCTGGACAAAAACAACCAGCACCAAGCCGCGTCTCCACACACTCTCACTCTCTCTTCCTCTCGGTGAGTGTGTGTCAGAGCTTGTGTGTATGAGTGACAAAGAGCCTTCTCCCAAAAGGTCCCTGCTATGTTGTGTCCACAAAACTTCTCCAGTCGCTTCTCCGAAAAAGCATCAACAAACTACTTTTTCGCCTCTGTCCGCCTGAGCCTTGACAACTCCAGATAGTTTTTGAACAAGTTAATAGACAACCATTCATGTGACGGGGCTGTCAGCAAATAAATGGCTTCGACCTGGCCAATCAGAGCCGGCCTGCTCCCCTGACACACCAATGGGAGGCAATAATTAGCATAAATGGGCAGGGTCTGCTCTGCCCCGAGACACACGCACACTCAGCCTGCCCATATGAGCCAATATAAAGTACATATTTACTATTTCCAGGCTTATGGAGATATTTCTCTGGGAATATATAGCCTACATGGTGACACTTTGATAATTTTCGAATATTATAGAGAAAAGGAAGTTGCAGAAGCTTGCTGGCTGTTTAGAAATTAGACAGTGTCGTTTTGAAACGTCATGAGTAAAATAGGACTAAAAACTTATAGTAGAAAATATAATGTAAAAATGTGTCTAAGAATTTCTAATGGCTGGGAATAAGTCGATTATAATCTTTGGTTTTAGGCCTATTTGTAATGTAAATATGTAGCCCAAATTCTAACAACAAATCCAAAGTGTGGCATAGCCTATCATTAAAAGAAAAAGAAAAGTGTTGGCCTACATAAATGTATCAAATGTTGTCATTAATGGTGTCAGTATCATCTTATCTTCAACAGCATTGTTCTCACATTAAGTCCCGGTCCGTGCCACTGCTGTTCAAAATCAAAAGTCCCTAATGCCCCCACTTACGGCCCCAATAACATGACAACCCTTAAATAAACTTTGTTAGTTAACTCGAAGCATTGAATAGCGGTGGTGTGTGTGTGGGGGGGGAGGCACGGCTGGTTTTTAACGTTGAAAAGAGGAAAGGTAATCCAAGATGTTTCCCCCAGTCCTTTTGTTTAGTGAAGTTGAATGCCAACACACAGAAGGCAGACGGGCTCATCTCAGCACAAATAAGCGTTTTTTGTTTGGGATGTTGTCGCTACATCTGTCCGGACAAAGACCAAACTCCACTCCACTTCCACTGCTGCTGTTGTTGTTGGGGCTTTGTAGTGTGTGTGTGTGTGTGTGTGTGTGTGTGTGTGTGTGTGCGGGGACACGAGGAGAGGAGAAATAGAGGTGAGGAATATTTTAAGCTAAAGTGTGTTTACACAAAAGGCACCGCTCATTCATATAAGCCTGAACAAGCGTGTCAGCCAATTAGTGTGAATAAAAAGCGGCCTCCACCTGCTTCACTTTATTCTGGATCAAACCAACCAGACTGCGATTATTATCAGATAAAACCAGCATTATCGTATTTAAAGCGAAATAATTCACTCATATAGATTTAACGTTCAAAACCACTGAAGTTTTTGGGGATTTTTGGCAGTGTTGGTGCTACTTGTTCTGCTTCTTTTCCTGAATCTCCATCCAAAGACAAGGCGTCCTGCTGCGTGACACCAGTGCCGCCTACTGGACAGAGAGGGAACTACAAGCAACTCCAAAAGCCCAGACTGGTATTTATTCTCAAAGTAGGCTACTGTAGAGAGTAGGAATAGAGGATGGATGTTTGTAGAAGTTCTCTTAATTTTAACGTGTTCTTTAAAATAAATGTATTACAAAACAACTAAAAGAATTGAAAAACAAAAGCGCAGTCCCAAAACAGCTTGTCTGAGTCGGCAAGCCAGACAGCCCCAATAATTAAAGATAGATCAAGTACATACACCTGAAATAATTTAATATAAATGCGTGCCTTTAGATTAAATCATAACTGAAAGTGAATAGACCAAGCCTTATTATTTTGTTTTAGTCATTTGATAATAAATGGAGCAGCGGAGCCCCCGTGCTCTCATTCTGCCGGCCCCGGCAACCTTACATAAGATTCATCTTGTGCTTAATAGGCTGCGAGAGGCGACACATGCAGCTCGGTCCATTATAATGCAAGGTTGAAATGGGCCGCTCGGCTGCTATCTGCATCTGAGTGTGTTCCCCGCTACCTCTAATCTGCTTATGATAATAAAGGAACAGCGGGGCCCTGCAGCTCTGTGAATGCAGGCCCCATCCAGCCGGGAATGGCCCTGCATCCACAATCATCCTGAATTAAAGCCGTTGTTTGACAAAAACCAGGAGAAACTGGCGGGGCGGCTCCCTCGAACCACTTGTAAGCCCCCTGCTACACCAGGTTGGGATGGATACAACAAATAAAGGGAGCAGCACGCTGGGATATCAAAATACTCTTTTGTGGTTGCACAAATTTAGGTGATAGGATCACGGCAAAAACAAGCGAGACAGAAAGAGCAACAATATAAGTGCAAAAATGATTCTAAGAAGCGCGCAGGAAGGGCGTCCTGTTTGAACTCTTATATAAGTAACATCATGCAAAATACAATTTCTGAGCTAATTGTGGTGATATTAGTAGGCACGTGTCAATTAATCTCAATGAAATGCTAATAAAGCCTTCACATGTCAAAATCTGTTAAATGATTAATTGTATTAAAGGAAAACAAAATGATCATTGCATATGGCAATGAGAGAGACAGATTACAGGTGAAATGGAAATAAAATAAAAAGTCTTTTTTGCCACTAGGGGCCGTAACAGGGGCTGGAGACGCAGCCGAGAAAATACTGTCCTGCTTGGATAGAATTGTCGAAACATAGGCTTGTATAAAGTTTGTCTTCCAGATAAATGGAGGAATAAAATAGTCAGCAATGAGTCGGATGATCAACTAAAGGTTTCTCATAGGATAATGTTACATTTTTTTTTTTCCTAAATAGATTAGGCCTAGGCTATTTATGTAATTTAGTGCGATAATAAAAGTAAAATAAATGTCATAAATCTGATAAAGCATAAGGAAAAATGTCTATTAGGTAGTAAATTTGACAAGATATCGTTCAACATTTTAAAATAAAAAGTGAAAATAGTATAAAAAAATTAAAGTGAGAATAACATTTTTTTAAAAACATGTTATGCGTCAGAGTAAAAATACATTTCTCCAATATTCTGATAAAAGCGAATTAATAAGTAAAAAATAATCCAGGTCGTTTTGCTTGAATTGTAATTCAAACCTTGTGTTATAGCCTATTTAATATAGTTGAAAATAAAAACTAAAAAGGAAATCATATGACTAGAACTAAATTACATTAAAGAAACAAATGTGAAATTTGATGATCATATATGTTCTGTCTGTTTGATGACCATATATGATCTGTGTGTGTGTGTGTGTGTGTGTGTGTGTGTGTGTGTGTGTGTGTGTTGAGAGCAGAAAACTCAACCGGCCAACAACAACTCAGGGAGTCAGTCAAGCTCATGATGCCATGCGGTGTCATTCCACAACACTGCATGTTTTACACACACCCTGACTCAAACACACACTAACATACACAACAAAACAAACACACACGCGCGCGCGCGCGCACCCACACACACACCCACACAAAGACACACACACGGCTTCTCCTCTCCACCGCACTTCAACTTACTGCCAGTTTGAGTCGTCTTCCTCAGGTCTTGATTGGCAGAAATTAAACAAGATGCCATATTGCTCAGCCTCCTCCATATCTTAATCTCGCTTCTCGGCGAAAGCCTAAACTTGTCCGGGACAGAGCTCCCACCGCCGGCCGAGAAACGTCCAACCGGCACCCTCAGCGTGTTTCCCCATCCCCGATAGTCCGCGCGGTTTCTATCCGGCAGCCGGCTCGCTTTGTCCGGCGTGCAGCCCCGTGAAGCCCCGCTGTCTGTCTGGAGCTCCGCTGTCTTCTTTCCGCTAGCCCTGCAACAAGAAAAGCCGTTTATGGCGACACACAATGTGAAAAGGGGGCCGATTTAAAAAGGAGAAGAATGCAAGCAAGAACAACAAAAGTCAGTTATAGCAAAGTCTATGCCTCTCCTCTCCTATCTTCCACCCCCTAGCTTAGCCCACATAATGAGCAGGAAAAAGCTTTATATTTTGTTCACTGGGTATTCACAGATAATTTGAAGCCATTGTTTCTGCCACAGATGGTTCTTTTTAATACAATAACGGTGCTCTTTGTGAATAGCGAGCCCACAATAAAAATCTAAAGCGTCCTCCTGAATAACCATTTTGTTCTCTCTTGTATAGGCCGAACAAAAGCGCCAGTGAGGTAATGGCCTGCCTTATTGAAAGCCTCAGAATGGGGATTTGATAAAGATTTTTTTTCGCTCCGTTTTCCTTTTGCACAAAGTACACGGCAATGTCAAAGAGAAACTGACACGACATGAAAAGGATAAAGACTCCAAAAAGTGTATGCTGTTGAAGGTTGCAACGATTATTATTATTATTATTATTATTATTATTATTATTATTATTATTATTATAGGCTATTCAAATTATTATTAGCCTATTATTTACACTTATTAACTTTGTGTAAAAGTCAGAGGTGAGAGGTTGTTTTGGGGGGCTGCAGCAGAGTCAGGTGCAGGCTGTTGTGGATTTTACATTGGAGCTTAAATCCAGAATACATTACTCTCCAAAAGGTCTGCTGTGGATTTGGCACAGCCTCATAATTTTGCATAGGGAGAGTCAAGTTGTGCTTGATAGAATTAAGTATTCAGGGGGCATACCCTCGGTGTCTGCAGAAACCTCCTGTAGCTAATTCTACCCTTTTCACTACAATGGCCCAGAAAATATTGCATGCCCTTAAAGTGTTGATAAGGCTCTGTGAAATGTCATAAATGCATGGATGTTAATGGGAAGAATCAGGTAGCCTTATGTAACCTGCTGATGTTGAGATGCACACCTGCAGGTATGTGCAGTCAACATGTATTAGCTCCTCCAGGATGGATCCTGCAGCCATGTACAAGCACCTCAGTCTGCCCACGGTTGAAGTAATTTGTAATTAACTCATGGCTAATCAATAAAGCGTTTAACAGAAAGCACAATGGACACACAGGGGATGATCCCAAGCCAAACATATTGGATGTCACTGATCGTTACAAGGTGAGGACACCCTGTCTATCACAGGGGTGGAGGGGAGGGTTGGAGGAAGGAGAAGATAGGGCCACTAGATGAGGGGTGAAGAAGAGAGAGAAGGGCAGGGAGGAGAGGGGATGAAGGGGGGATAATGGAGGACAGGAGAGGTGAGGACAAGAGAGTAAAGAATCTCATTCCAACTCTCTCTCTCTCACACACACACACACACACACACACACACACACACACACACACACACACACACACACACACACACAATTAAGAACAAGGCCTCACATTTTACAACGGTCTGCATCACACAAAAAATAATGATGGGATTGTTACCTTGTTACCTACTCTTTACTATATATATATATATATATATTCTACATATCTACAGATATATTATATTTATGTGTGCAAAAGGTGACCATCATCATTGGCATCTCTTAGTGTGCCGGCACATTTTCTTTCCTCTGATACAGAGAATGATACTTAAAAAGCCTGTACGAACACACACCCTTTCACCTGCATTCAAACTAAATCAGTTCCTTTCCATATCATAGCAAAGCTATAAAATATAATAATGCAATATGAATAGTCTTTTCAGTTATTCAGCTACTTGACACCATCAACAGTCAAAATGGTTTTGAAACAGCTTTTACAAAACAATGAATCTGTATTATTTTCATAAATAAATGTCCTTTTTTTGAATTTCCATAATTTCCGAAAAATATTTTTCTTTTGTTGCATGGCCTTGCAGCATTTTTCCACTCTAAAAGCTACTTGCATTCAGACTAAGTGATGCATTAAACATTTCTAGAATTCAGTTCAGCAGCAATATCCTATGATGGCTGAACAAAAACGTACATAATCATTAAGCTTATAAGGGAACTATATTAATATCAAGCAATGCAAAGACACAGAGTTGCTGACAGGTCTTTGGAAAGCTACTGCAGAAGTACCAGATAGTTAGACAGGGAAAAGCAGCAATTTCAGTGCCAGAGGAAGATTTAAAGACTCAGAGACAAACACACAGGACGATCAGTGCTCACAGAGTGAATAGGCTTAGCAGTAAAGAAATATGAATTTGGTTCTTTATCTGATCAATCTTGCCATATAGACTAGCCCAGGAGAGTAGGGACACTTTTAATTATAAACCCATCCACAGAGCCTGAATGTGAAAACACATAATGTGAAACTAGAGTCCAGTGGCACCATGAGAACCTTTAGAAACACCAGAATCATCACTGAATGTTAATGCATTTTACATTGACTGACACACACACACACACACACACACACACACACACACACACACACACACACACACACACACACACACACTTCCATATGCATGAGTGGACACATTTGCTGCATCTGTTTTGTGTGTCTTCTCACAGCTCGGCCTGATGGGAGATTCTCGGTAGGCTCCCTTTGTGTATCTGCATAGTAGTGTGTGTTTGTGTGTGATACAGACAGACACAATAATCAGTGAAAGGTTGTGTGTGTGTGTGTCGGCCGACCAACTGTCAATCACGTCACACGCAAAAACATTATCACACACATTCATTCTTTCATTCATTAATTCATTCATTTATGCACACTGCTATACTTGCCCTTGAGTTGACATAGTAACCATTTTGAATGGCTGTTTTGATTTGATGCTCATGCTTGATCACTGTTGAGGTTCACGCCAACACAGAGTACTGTATGTGCAATACTGAGCTAACGCTGACACATCCCTCTGCCCTGAAATGTCTCATCTTAAAGGTTGGTCAGTATTTGTTTTTCTGAGGGATGTTGAAAGTTTATTTACAAAAAAAATATCAGCAGGTACTGAGTATGAATATCTAGATTTGGAGCATTAAAAGGTGATGTTATTGCAGAAGCAATGTATGTGTAAAAGCATTGCAAGATAGATATATTGGTAAAAAAATGTCTGGCTCTACAGATTAATTAACTTCAACTTAGAGTTATTGGCCATAACATCAATAGAAATACATTAACATTAATTTAATACTTAATTTTCCAGAACACAATAAGAGTTTTCTAATTATATGTCACAAAATATATATATGTTGTTTTTATTATAGTGGTTCTTACAACGAAACAACCCACCTCAACAGAGACTTTTTCAAAACAAACATCTGGAAAACATTGTCTCATGATTAAACTGTAGACAGGATAAATGATTGTGTATGCTTGCACAGACAGTACGTACATTAAAAGAAAAAACTATAGCACAACTCTATAAAAAAACTATTTTATATTATTTTTTACTGTACTTGTCTGACAACAGTCAAATATGTCAACGCAAACAACAACAGTTTAACATTTTAACCGGCCTGTGACTGTCCTACTCTACCAGATGATTTAATGCCCAGCTTTAATATTGATTTACAAATTTCGGTGTGGAAGACAACATCTACAAAAAAAAACTTCAAAATGCTAGTGTGGATACACAGTACATGTCCATGTGTAAACATTTTACCTGCTGGACATGGTCAAACTCTGAAAAGTACTGGACAGACAAAGTGAAATTGAGGATTAGAACTTTAAAGACACTAACACTGCTGACCACCAGAAGAGAGGTGGTTGGTCAGTCTTGCATCTGTTTGTTCAGGAACCGAAGACACGCAGACACAGCTGGCAGATATTTACAGAACAACACACATCAACAGCATCCCATTAACAAAGAATTCAACAGTTTAAACAATGCAGATACAGAAGGTTTCCATTGGAAAAGCCACAATACTCTTCAGTTATGGTTGGCTGTTTAACATGCCTGGGCTTCTAGTTGAACGTTAGTGTTAAAAGATCTAAAAAATAGTATTTTCACCCATGCTAACAGCATGGCTCGGAGGATGGAAATTGATGTTCTCCAGAGGAGGAATCTTAGTGACTTTTCCTCTAGTGTCACCATGAAGGTTAACATTTGTGATTTTGAGTAAAAACTCTCAACAAATGTTGGATGGATTGCCAAGAAATCTGGTACAGACATAAATGTCCCGTTAGGACACATCGGAATAACGCTGGTGATCCTGGTTCATATTACATAATCATTGGGTCACAGATTAAATCTGTCTCAATAATTTGTTTTCTTCATTTAATTTATTAACCAAATACCTGCAAAACTAATGACATTCCCATCAGCCTCAGCTTTATACTTTGTGATAATTAGCAAATCTTAGCATTCTATAACATTACGCTCTTTAGATTTTTGCTTCTAAATGTGTTTTGGTCATTTTTCCCCTGTTTTGTTTGTCAAATACCCTCAAATAATTTAGATAAATGTTTAATTATGACATTAGAATAAATGAACTAAACAATTGTCGTTTCCATCTCTCGCACAATCATCATCATCAAGGAGGTCGATAATCATTAGAATCTTGTGCTGTGTTCCAAAATGAAGCCAGACAGGATGTAAAAATGAGGTCAGACAGCAATAAATGCAGATAAATAACACTTAGGTTAATCACAGTCACTTTATGCAGCTATAGCAAACACACAAAAGATCTCTCAATAACCCTTCCATAGTTTTATTCTTTAGTCTGATGAAGGTTTGTTCGGTGAAATGCATCAGAGCATTACAAGAATGATTACGCAAACATGTGTAGGGGAGATACTGACATACAATGACCAGCTACATATAACAGGCACATTTCATCAAGAACATACAGAAGTGCATTCCACCATGAAGACAAACCCCCTCTGCACTAGGACTATTGGTAAGAATCTGGCAATGCAATACGTATCATGATACAGGGTTTACGATTAAATATACTGCGATACATATTACTATTTTTTAAATCCAATTTTAGGAACACTGTCATAGTTTAAAGAACTACTTACACCCCTACTCTGAACTTACAGGAAGATACCTGTGCAGCGTTGTCCAAAACACATTAAAGAACCCAGATAAACTGTTGGAACAAAACCAAAACACCAACAAAGAAATCAGTAAAACCTCACAAATCCAAACATTTAGATGATAGAAGTTTAGAATTAGGCAGGATGGATATCTAAATGCAGTCACTTCTACAGACTCGGATTATCTAGATGATGATGAAACTTACATTTTAGTAGATTTAGTATTTGTGTATAGTATTTATGTTTAAATACATGATTCCCAGCTAACTTGCACCATTTAAGGATCACTTCATGCCAACTAAACCATTATCGTTGACTGATGGATACTAATGGCTAATTATTTGACCAACTACTTGACGGACATTACAAACAAATTGTCATGTTGGATTGATCACAAAGTGGATGAAAACATGTAAAGCCTGATCATCAGATCAGCTAAATATTCCTCTGACATCATATTCAAATGATGCTTTATATAATGGTTAACTCAATCCGTTTGATTGACCGCTAATAATGATCAAAACCAATAATAACCGATTACTTGTCATATTGACGAGCATCAGAAAATGTGATTGATGGCTAATATGCCATTTGAACAATTGCAGGCATTTCAGTGCAGAATTAAGCCAAAAAACTAATCGAAACATCAGATCAGCCAGATGAAGAAGCCTACTTTAATATAACGTATTCACTGAGCTGACTGATGTTATTAATGATCAAGTCAGATTAGCAGACTGCCTGAAAGGAAAACTCTCGTCATTTCAGTGACTTTAAAAAAAAGTGCTGCAGTGTTACAAGTGGCTGCATGTGGCAAAATGAAAAGAACAGAAAATGTCACATGGGAAGAAGAACCAAATGATCTGACAGACTGACGGTCGCTTGACAACGTAGATACATACACCAACGTACATCTACTTTAAGTTTGTGCAGATAAGGATAAATGCTTAAATGGCGTCTCCCCAGGTTTCGAGATATCCATGGCTGATATTTGTGCCTTGACCCCAATACAGTAGAAGTGAATGGAATTTTGGCTGTGGAGCACACAACATTGAATAAAATCAACAGCAATGTGTTTTTTTTGCCACAAACATTTTCTGGTTCTGGATTAGAACAAATCGATTTAAAATGGAGTTGAACAGACCTTTTCATAGCAGACATTTTGACTGCATTGCAATAACTGCTGGAACACAACACATCATGGAAGTTATTGGTTCCCTATGTGCTTCTCCTGCTTAGACAAGTCCAAACATCTGCTGTGCAAAGGGTATTGAAAAAAATAAATCTTTTTAACGTCTCACATGGAACTATGTTTAACTGAATGAATAGTCCCTATACAAACAGTTGAAAGTGTGTTCGGTGGATTATCCAGAGTAATGGGACATTGATTCTAGAAAAAAATGTTGCTGATTATTTTTTAGATTTAATTTCACAAAAGAGCCTATTTTAGCCCTAGACTTTTAACAGTTATCAAGACAGCAATAAGGGACAACAACATCTTTATACTATAGCTACAAGCTGCAACAACCAATCAAAAGGAGAGACACCTCCAGGGACTGAAGTTAACTTTTTGGCCACCAGCCACTGTGGCAGGTGGATTTTAAAATCCACACACCAGCCAATTTATTTTGCCTCATAAAAGCTGAAATACATGCTCAAGCATTGTTCTTGAACATGTTAAGAATACACATTAAGGTGCCGTCAAGTTATTAATTAAATCAATATAATTAATGACTTTTATCAAACATGTTTTAAAAATCTTGATTTAATGATTTCCTCTGTCAGAAACAGTTATCATATACCGACTGCTACTCTGAGTCCACAAAAAGGCAGACACACTCCTCTTCCTCCACCTGTCCACTTGGTAATAAAATATCTTTTACTTTTCTTTGAATCCTCCTCATCTTCTTGTTGGTTTCTTGTTTTCAGCCAGTAAGTCTCAGTTTATTGTTAAACTGTTGAAGTATAAGATAGTGAAAATACGTAATTAGAAAGACTAAAGACTTCAATGTCACCTGGATGACGTCACGCTGAAACTACGATGTCTCTGTGTATTGTACCAGGGATGTAATGTTACTCAAATGAGCATTGGATCTTTCTTATTCCTTTGATTATCGGCTGAAAACACTTCACTGGATAAAACGCATCAGGTAAGATAACGTTACATGTATTGTAGAACAGTGGTAAGCTAGCTAGCTAGCAAGTTCAGCATCAAGCTAGTTGACGTACTGTATATTGTGCAAGACGAGAGTTCACTGCCCAACACAACCCGCCAAAGCGTGCCAGGAAGATAAGCCAGTTTGCGATTAATTACCGCAAAACTGCGAACTGAAGCAGGAGAATCAAACATGCAAGTTTCCAAACCGAGCTGCAGGGCGAACTCAAATCGTTGACAAAGTGGGCGGGGTTTAACCAGTCTCAGCAAATGCCGGACTTGGTTGAAATGTGAAAGAACAAATAGCAAAAAAACAACTCTGAATCACTCAAATCTCATTTGCTGCCAAGGTGCCAGGTAGACTGACAGTTTTACCTGACAAAGGCAAACTTCACCTGCGCTTGGCTAATTTCAGGCCCTGAACAAATCTCTGTTATCTATCATACTCTAAAAATCAATGATTAAAAAAAAAAGTCCTTTAAATGAAACAATGATTTTAATGTTGAAATTCCATTGCTTTCCAGTCAGTTGTGGCAGGGCCAGAATGTACACATACAGAGATCTCAAGACCTGGACAAATAAAACTAAACCATGTGCAGATACCAGAAGTAAGTGAGAAAATGTGCTTTTTTGTAATGTTCAATTTTGTATGCATATTTGTGCCTCTCTCACACACACACACACACTCTTTGAATCTGGAGCTTCTACCCACTCTCAGTAATACACAGGCCTCCACACACACACACACACACACACACACACACACACACACACACACACACACACACACACACACACACACACACAAGCTACATAACACATGTATACATACAAGATATTTCACACTCTCCCCATCATACACTCATCTCTCTCATCTCTCTCCCGGCCACCGCTGGATTTGTTTACAGGCCAATTTGAATGAGAATGAATCTCTCGGATTTTTCTAGAAAGCGGTCTAATCCACGCAGGCTGCCGCGAGGCCCCGGCCCTTTGTTTGGGATTACTGCAGCTTAACGCTAGCTAACAATGAGGAGATGAGCAGCTCACCTCATCGCCGCTAATGAAGTGTGGAGTCATTTAGCTGCTAGCTAGCTGCTACCGAGCCGAGATGATACCTTCACACACGCCTGCACACACACACAGAAACATGCACACATTTGTATTACTATACATGTGAGGTCACCGAGTGTTGACATTCATTTCTTAACTTCTTATCCCTCACAATTTCACACTGAGACACTTGAACTCAAGTGTTGCCCTTAAATTTCCTCTGAAGTAGCCTCAAAATTCAAAAGTACATTATTGCAGACTGCACAACATTGTTCTATTCAGAGTTTGTATTGTGTTTATTGAAACGCAATCTAAAGCTATCCCGATTGTTTTAAGAGAAAATAACAAATCCAAGATGTCATTGTTTATTGCAGCAGTATTCCTTGAAATGGAAATATGGAATCATTTTTATCGCATTTCTCTGTCATCTAAATCGTTGGAAAATTTGGGATACTGACGACAATTTAAAGCTGTACGTTGCGGTTTGTCAAACTTCTCAAACGTCCATTAGACCTTACTCCCCAGCGCTGTGGAAGAAGGTCTGGAAATACAAGACCAGCTCTCACTGCTCATCAGTGTTGTTTTTGGGCACAGACCTACTAGTACCTTAATATAGACTTGTATAACAATCTTACGTGTCTCTTAACGTTTATGGATTGGTAAGAAAGTGCTTTGCCTGCTGTTGCTAATGCTATGTTCAGTAATGTAACAGACATTGGCATTAGGTTTTATTCTGCCATTACTCTACCTTGCAATTGTAGCAGAGAATATAATCGTTACTGATAACCTTTTAGAGTTATGAAATTGGCTGTGTTTTGGCATCCAATAACTTTCAAACTTATTATGTTATTCCAATGGGATTTAGGGACTAGCTTGAATTTGTGAAACAAGCAAAAGTGAGGTTTGTCTGAGAATAAAAATACACACATCGGAGATAATGGTGACTAGTAGCTGTGTGTGGGGGAGAGTATAAGCCATGGTCACCAGGGTAAAGGGGCACCAAGGCAACAGGAGAAGCAGGAAGACTTAAGCTTGGCAAAAACACACACAGATAGCAGTGGTCCACACAGAGTATGTTGGCTTGTCTTCTGACAAAGTGACTGAGCTTGGCATCTGATTAGCAAGGACTGAGGAGAGGATTTTGATGTTTATCCAGGTCTAGGGATGATCATGGCAGGTTCAGACCTCTGTGGTGGACTTGGATGGTTTGCAAGGGAATGGCAGCGCTTTTGTAATGAACCAGGACAAAACACACACACACACACACACACACACACACACACACACACACACACACACACACACACACAAGGCTAAGAGACAAAGAGAAGTTTCAGGTCTGATGTGGACAGGTATGAATAGGGCTATTTCATCCAGTAGATGATTTCATTGTATTCCTGCTCCCTTAAAATCACTTTCACCACTTCTCACCTTTCTGCTTTCTTCTGTTCTACCGTTTCTACGTCTATATAGCGTTCGGAGATTTCTCAGATAATTATTTTTAGGCACAGAAACTTAAAGCCATTTTTCACATAATAAATTGAGTATATGGTTGTAAAGCACAAAACCAGATTACTTCACTGTTCAAGTTGGTCTAAAACACATTTTCTTAACACTTTTCTTTCTGTTTTATCGCATCACATAGGTAAAGGGCTCTATTCAGTTCAAACTGTCTGAAGCAAATATTTCCTTGGTCCAACAGAGCCCATTAATCTGTCTCGTATAACAACGCCGGGCATGATATTTTATTAAAACATGAGCTGCATTGGCTAAGTTACTGATTGAGTGGGAATGTTTGCTTTTTTTGCAACACCATGCTGAAAGAGCTCGCACTCACACAAAGTTATTTCAGTCTACAGTGTCTCCAACAGGCCTACAGAATGTCCAACAGTCAGAATCACAGAGTCAACAAGCTGTAAAGTGAAGAAGTCATAAATGTTCAGTGTTTATCTTCAGGCTGAGAAACCTAGCACCTCACTGATAATGTGTGTTTCAGAAATTCCTTAAACTCTGCAGTCAGAGCAAGTCGTGACTTACCACTCACTGAACACACACACACACACATACACACACACCTCGTCTCCATCCTATTTAAACAGCGGCTGTTGAATTTCACAACAAGCTCATAAAGGACGCAGAAATGCATTGAGGTCTGCGGGAAAATAAATGAAAGCTATTTGCATAACTCTGTGTGTGTGTGTGTGTGTGTGTGTGTGTGTGTGTGTGTGTGTGTAAATAAAGTGTGACATTACAAAGACCCAATAAGAATATTCAATCAGAGGCACAATGCCATGGATGCATGAGAAAACTGAGTGAGCTAGTGCCTTTTTGCCAGAGAAACCATTAACATAGCGTTATATCAGTAAGAAGAGGCTGTCAACGTGTTTACATCCACCATGTATGCATGTGTGTGCATTTGGTATTTGTGCATTGAAAACCTAAAGGTGAATGCCAGAAATTCTTGAAAAAAAGGTCCAAATATGTCAAGAATTGCATTAGTTGCCCTAGATAGAAAAAAAAAACATTGTCAAGAGAAAATGCAATTAAAGTTTTTATAAAAAGAATGTTTTTAGTAAGTAATGACATTGGAGGACATGCTTTCACTTCCACTGTAAATGTAGAATCAGCGTGTTACTACCACCCTCTATTGAAAGGCCTCCACCAGCCAGAAAAAAGAAATGAAAGATTGAAAAGAGTGTCTGTAATCTGTGTGACACATTTTTAAATATAAATACAGTACATATAACGTAAATACATCTTCGGGAGAAAAAAGAAATTCGATTATGTATACCGGTTGCAAGGCCTTTTTCACAGCACACATTTTGACATGTCACAGTAGGAAATTTGCATGTGTAAAAACTAAAATGAACAAAGGCCAAATTCCATTTAGCTGCTTCAGCTTTAAGGTCCTGGTATTGTGGTATGCTGGCTCTCGGTCACACTGTCATGACTTACAGGGACACATGTGCTGCGTTCCAGGCAACCCGTAACCCGTGTTTTCACAACCTTCTACCCGTGAAACTGCCCTGGAACGGCAGTCAAACCCGTAACATACTACCCATAAACTTGTACCAGATCGTTGTACTCCCAGTTACACTTTTTGATGTCACACACACACACATAAACAACAATGGTGACCCCTGTTGATGCTGTACAGATGCCAGTGACTAACAGAGAGAAATAGATATAAATACACATAACTAGGCAATGTAAAGTAAATACGCACATTGTAATCAAAACAACACACATACTGTATAATTGTGTACTACTACAGGTTATGTTTATTAAATGAAGCCCAAAATATGTCAGCGACTAGAAATCGCTAGTATCAGCTAGTGCTAGCTAACGTCAACGTCAGGTAGCCGCTAGCCAGAAGGGTTTGTTGTGACTTTGCCTGGAACGCTACCAAGTCGTGAGGCGTGACTTGAAGTCGTCGTCTTATGAGAGCGCAGCATTGAAAACAACAACAACGAGCCATCGTTAATGTTATTAGTAACACTTCTTTTTCTGTGCCAAAATCAAAATGTCCGCTGAGAAAATGTTATCTTGTTATAACCTAATAATTGTTTTGTTTGCTTTTGTCAACTTTTTGAAATGTTTCTTAAAACTAAGATGGAAACTAGAGGTTTGAGGTTTGACTAACTGAACAACTTTCTAGATTATAATTTGTAAATAGTATACATTAAAGTATACAAAACCCCCCACTGGTATAGAAAATACTCGGCCTTGTGTCCTTTACCAGGTGACCACACCTACGTCACACAACTTGTGGCTACATGGACGCGCACAATATAATGTTCTGACATACTTTGTGTGTGTAATTGTGTGCATATAATTGCCAAAATATATTCCAACCTGTGAACTGCTGCTGTGTTTCCATGTATTATTTCACAAGTGCATTCCTGTGATTATCTTTGTGTAAAAATATGAAAGTGTTTGTGTGCGTCTCTCTCTGTGTCTGTGCCCTCTACCAAAGAGCTCCAAGCTGTCATGTTTTAACCTCCTACGGTTAACATCTGCTGCATTTAGTGCTGCCATGTTGCTCTGTGATACACATACCGTCTAATAGAACCAAAATCACACGCTGCCACGGTTTAACACACACAGACACACACACGTTGCTGGATTATTTACTGCTGAAAACTGTCCTGTAAATACTTTACTCAAATATAAAACATTAAAGGACTAGTAGACATTTAACTATCTTGGTGGAAATCAATGCCGTTTATGTGGAATGAATGTATGTCCACTTTCTAATTTATCCTTTTTTTGCATTAAATGTGAGTTTAATTTGGGAGTTTTGTGTAAGAGACTCAACCTCTCTGTATCACCAAAACAAATATCTTTATTCAGACTATGATCCCATCCAGATAACAAGGCACTACAACAGGGAAATAGCTTTTTGGATGACTTTGACTTTTCTTTAATGGACAACTTAAAGGTTTCAGACTTCAACACAGCTGGACTCTTTAGGACTGGTTACTTTCAAATTACTTAAAAATCCCTCTTCTCTCTTTTTTTCACACACAGACAACTTTAAAATCCAATATTCATGACAGCTTTACACCTATTAGCTCCAAGGTGGAAAACTAGATGACTCTACTGACTCTACATCATCAGCCCTAATACCAAATATTTCTGGGCTCTCGAACCCAAACAATGCAGGCATCTGCTGCCAGACCACTTCTTTAATGGAAAACACTCTCTCGCTGTCTCTTTCAGTCTATGTCTGTGTCCTTCACTCGCCCATCCAGGCACTAATGTAAATGAAAAGCATTGGGACAGGGTGTGTTGTTAATGTGTGGACATGGACAAAAAGCCAGGGTCTAGGGGTATTGTATTGGCCCTGTGACACACATCCCAACCTCAACGCACACACTCACACCTCCTCCTTTTCTCTCTCTCTCCTCCATTGACGGCTCCTCAAAATCAATAAAAATGATCTTGAGAGGCCATCCACCATTTGGCTGCATCATCTTGGAAGTGCCTTCTTTAGGATATAGCGGCCATACTGTATAAAGGGCCAGCCGAGCATGTGTAATTTGCCATTGATTTCCTCCCTCTCTCTCCCTGACTCCTTTGCCCCTAGTCACTGCACACAACACAAAAAAAACTAACTTCATCATACACCCTGTTAATGCACATGCACAATAACCCTCTTTTCTCCTGCCCTCTGGTAATTTCACTCTTTCTTCATATTTTTCGCTTTCTTTCCTCCTTTATCTACATCGTGCTACGGCCTTATTCCTGAAATCTCTTCACAGGTCACTGTTCTCACTACAGTAATGGATGACTTGTGCAAATGTTGTTTGTGCCCAACCTGTATCTCTCTCTCCTCCCCCCATCTCTCTACCTCTTTTCAAGTAAATATCCCACATATTGATGTTCCCAACCTCACATTTCTTAACCCATTTTTTAAGTTTTTCTAAGTAATATCTTATTTATCTCATTAACTTTAGAAGTTTCAACATAGTTTTCTTCCTCAATCTCAGATCTCTTCATTCTAATACATCACGGTGTAAGTTGAACATTTGTTTTTGGATAACCTTTATGCTCTTTATGTTTCCAAGATAGTCTTAGTGGCATGCATGTGAAAATGTGAAGGTAATATTGTGTGCTCTCATTTTTTAATGGTTAATTTATCTAAAGACACTTGAATTTGTCACGGTCTTAAACCATTAACAAAATGCATCAGTATAAACATAAATTTGTAAAACTCTTCAGTCAGTTTATTTGGCAAATGTAAAAATGTGGATACAACATGGAAACATTAAGCTACAGTTCCAATTGACAATGCAGATATATTGACTACAGTACAATCTGTAACTAAACCAGTCTACACTATTGCCCCTAGATAAATAAATGTTTGATTTCCTCTGTCACACTAAACCAAACAGTCCATGCACTATAGTTAGTGCTTAAGGGTCTTAATTGAATCAAGCTCAAATTATGTTCTTGAAGATGCTTCACAAACCCAAATGACTATTATAAACCACCATCACTGCTGACAGATGCTTGTACAATTCATCCCTTGTTAAAAGGATCGGAGCTTTAAAACCAATAGCCTTAAATCCCAAAATGCATGCATGAGTGAGTCCAACTGTTGTTCTTCTCAGGTTGAAGTCGGATGGAGCTACGCTAATAATTCACTGAAGCTACAAAACTCCATGTTATCAAAGGCAGCAGAGCTGTAAAGTTGAGAAATACCTAACAGCAGCAACACATGTCACTGCATTGGATTTCAAATTTCCTACATAGAAGATTACAAAATGTGTTTGCTCCCTGCAACACAGTCTCAAGTGACAAAACGTATTTGTACTAAAACTACTTGAAAACAGGGTATATTTCCAATTTACACTCTGAAAACTGGCCTCAATAGCAATTTTGTTGTATTTACATTTTTGTCATTGCTGATGACATGTCCACTCACGGTGGTGATGTTTCTACTCACAGCGATGACATTCCTTTACTTTATGATGATGTCTCTAAAGTAACTATGACACCTGATGTTTTACTCGCCTAGTGAAGGCCTCTCGAGGTGAGGGAGGGGGACATCTTCAAACTCAGTGAGGAACATTTCAAAACAGCAGTGACGACAATCTGATTGTAAAACCTGGTGTATATCACAACACAGATGTACAACATTAAGATGTTCAACTTAGACCTGAATCTGAAGAGCTTGTTGCACACTGAACGACATGCAACATTCATATACACACATACTGCATATGCTCACACATCTTAACACAAACACACACACAGACAACTGTCAGTCAGTCTTTGAGAGCAGTGTGTTGTTTGTTAAGTCTGACACTTTACCTCAGTCACTCTAAGCCTATTACTGTATTCTTTTTCTGCTGTTCACAACACACACACACACACACACACACACACACACACACACACACACACACACACACACACACACACACACACACACACACACACACAGTGGTTCTATCACTAAGACCTTATTCAATAAGCCTAGAGCGTATCCTCCAGCCATATCGCATATCATTCTCCGAACAAACACACCCTTCGTCTTGCACACACACACACACACACACACACACACACACACACACACACACACACACACACACACACACAAAATCTGAATCTGAGTGGTGTTGTCGTCCCTGTTTGTTGAGAGTATCATTTACAGCCAAGGTGTTTGAAGAAAGACACCTCTCCTGTGGCGTGGTGTGTGTGTCTCTTTAGAGTGGGGCTTTGCTGCTCCTGACACCGTTATCAGCACTAGTCGAATGTATTTCTTATCGAGGTGGAGGTGTGGAGGGAGGTGGGGGGGAGACCAACGACCGACAATACAAGCTTATCAAACGTCCTCAGCCATGATTCGGCCTGTCACTCAAAGCGCACACACACGCACACACACCTACACACACACACCTTTTTTGATTGATAGATGGCTTTCTCAACAAATAGAAAGCTTGGATCAACATCCTTTTGGCCCCTTTTTACCTTACACACTCATGCAGTGGTGTGTGTGTGTGTGTGTGTGTGTGTGTGTGTGTACGCACGTGAGAGAGAGAGAGAGAGAGAGAACATTCCAAAGTAACAAAGGTGGGATTAGGGATGCATTAGTTGGCCGTGGAGCGAGAGGCCTGTCAATAACAGCAGCCAGAATAAACCCTGAAACCTCGATAAGAAGACAAAGGACGAGCCAGATAGCAACAAGCAGTGAGAGAGAGAAGGAGGAGAGAAGGATCAATAGAGGGAGAGGAGGGGTGAGACAGAGAGAAATGGATGGAGAGGCAGAGAAGGGATCAATATCAAGAGTGACAGGAGGAGAGAAGTTTTCACAAAGACAGGTGAAAGGGTGAGGTTGGGTGAGGATAAAATGATGAGGGAGAGGAGGATAATGGACAAGATGCTGAGAGTGGGGATGTAGGTAAGAAGCAGAGTTTGACTAAGATGGGTCGATACAAATAGCAGTAATTTTGTTTTACATCCTGCTGCAGGCAAACGTTTGAGGTTATACTGAGTATTTTCATTGAACAGAAGAACAGGACACATTTGTACATTTCCAACACGAGTCCAACCACACTACAGGTTGTTGAATAGCCCTTATAGGCTTCTGTTTTGGGATTAGGAGATGCTTTCACATACTGTAGTTTTTTGTAATTCCAAATTCAACTTTAGCTACTTATCGCTCAAGGCTATGTAATAACTCCTTTTTCACAACACACGCCTTTTCAAGAATCAGGAATTTTGTCTGCATTTTGAATGGAGGAACAAGGTCAAAATTTCGGTCCTGGCCCTAAAAACAACTGTTACAACCACCCGGTTTCCACTGCAGGGACTTTAAAAAGGGAAAAAACTGAGAAATTGATCTGTGGGGGGGGAAGAGTTATTTTCAATGTCCCATGGCGTACCAGGGTCGAGTTTGCAGTACCGAGCAACCCTCACTGGTTAAACCTGAAGGATGCTACAATGTCTGTAAAGTACACCATGGTGTCCTTCCCTAAATTAATTGAAATGGCAGATTGAAATGTGTCTTTAAAAGCCTTGTCTCTTCTTTAACTCAACAGATGAGCTCCAAACAGCCTTCACCGTCTCATGCCAAATGACGCATACACTCTGTTTAGTGCTTTGATCTGAGACATTGAAAAACCAAAGCAGTGAACGACTGAAAGTTATTGTCAGAGGATCTTCAATGAAATGGGAGCAGTGAAACAGGAAGTAGTTGATCAACAACACTACAAAATGATCTATACCAGAGCACATAGATTTTTGTAAAATTAAAATTAAGGAAAAATTCTCTTGTTTTTCCTAAAAAGTTGGAAAACTGGGAAAAAAATGCCACTTATATCAAATGCATTTTTGGTTCAGAAGAATGAAGAAAAGTACCAAATTTAAAACAAGAATTAGCTTTCATTGAAATCAATATGACTATATCATGCCTGTAGCACCTTCCTCAGATAAAGGCATTTTTGGAAATGGTTAATCTTCAAAACAGGGTCGTCTTTTAAAATATACAATGTCATGGCACAGAAACTGTTACACATGGACAATTATACTTAAATCTCAAAGCAGAATATAGTTGCCATATAGCTGAGGCCAAATGATGAGCTGTGTTTTGATGGAAAAGGAGCTAAATAACTCGCCTGTACTGTATGCCATTTATCATCCTGCCAAAGACATGCCATCTTGAATTGGTGGTTGAAGAGCAGTGGGCTCTTAGTCACAACAATCCTACAGAGGCTTGAACCAATGACAGCAGGGCGGCGGGCGGGGAGGGGTGTGTAATTGTTTCACCGGCTCTCATTAATTAATTTCCCTTATTCATTTATACTGGAAACACTACATAGGTCTGGGAGTTATAGGCAATGATAGAGAGAGAGAGAGAGAGAGAGAGAGAGAGAGAGAGAGAGAGAGCATCCTGTTGTCGTCAGCGAGCAAGCTAGCTGTCACACAAAGACACAATGAGGCCTGGCAACAAACAGCCACTTAAAAAAACAGCCTGGCAACAGAGAGCAAATTCAATTAGAGAAGTAATTAGTAGATACAGGGCCAGGCAGCGGGCTGCCGCGACGCCACAACACAAGAATTAATAGGCGCGGATAGGAGGAGGACGCTGTCATAATTAAGAGGCAATCACCTATGTCAATGAATACCTAAAAAAAAAAGAAAAGAAAAGAAAAAAAACACAGCCACCCCAACGCAAAACTATTAATTCAGTGATCAAAAAATATTTCAGGAGATGATTAATACAGCAAATTCATTTTTAAAGACTAATTTCTGGAAAGATAGCAAGACAATTGCACATAATGTACTCCGCCTGGCATTTATATTGCCAATTAATTTTTTTTCTTTCTGATAATTTGTGGAAGGATTGCTCTTCCCTGTCTTTCTCTCCACCCCCCCTCGGGTGTGTGTGTTTTCTTCTAGAGTTATGAACCAATGGAGGCAGTGTTGCAGCAGTAAATACACGGCAGAGGCTGCCGACCACAGCCGTGTCTCGAAACGCCTCCCCGCAAAACTCCACCACGCATGGACGAAAAAAACATGAGCACACAAAAACAAAAACAAAAAACTTCCTGTTTCTTTCCTTCTACAACTCTGAAAACATCCCTCCTACCTCCCTTTATTTATCTCCCCCACAGCACCTCCCCCCCACAACTCCACAGATACAAAAGACCCAGCAATTAAATTAGACGATAAGGACGGGGAAATAAATCAGCAGGTTATTGATTGATTTGTCTCTCTTGGGGTGGGGGTGGAGGGCGGTGGCAGCTATCATTTCACACCAACAGCTCCTCTATCGCCAACTAATTACTCTGTTTCTAAAATCCCTCAGATGAGACACCGAGGTTTCATAGAACAGATAGAAAGGCTTTGCAAAAATATGGAGCGACAGAGGGATCTGAAGGATTAGAGACTCATCAGAGAGCGTAAACAACAAGACAAATGTTTTCTTCTGGGCAGCCTTGGTGTCTAACAAGTAATAAGTGACAGGACTGTTTGTCTTTGGCCTAATGTTGCTGACACCTCATTAGTGTAGAAGTCCTGATGCTGTTAGAAAGTCATTCAACTTAACAACAACAACAACTGAGATGCCCAGAGAAGCTGCAGTGTGAATGCAGTCCAAGGTTTCTGGTGCGTCTCAACGTCTGAAAGGAATACACGTAAACAACGTGAACTCAATCAGAAACATGTGCAAGTTTTCTGGCTAAAAAACACCATATTTTTGTTTTACTGCAGATTGCTGCAGCTCCTCTTTTCACCCTGTGTGTTGAGCTCTCTGTTTTAGCTACAGAGTGAGGCATCTCACTTCTGTTTCATCTTTGTTGGGAATCGCACATGTCCAGTAGCTAGGCAAGGACTACTAGCCAGTCAGAAGCAGAGCATGAGGGCGAGCCACGCTAGCAGCTAGGCGAGCATTATAACGTGTGCTACAAAGTGACGCACATTTTTCCCGGAAGCAAAGGCTGGACTACAATAGAGCTGTCTGGAGCAGTTTGTGAACAGTGTTTTCTGTTGGAGATGGTAAGTCCCTTTGGGGTGGACTTTGGGGTTTTTAACTTTGTAAACCTATAACATGCACAAAAAAGATATATAACACAATAAAGGAAAGGGAAAAAGCCAAAAAGCATAATATGAGCACTTTAAGCTCCCGTAAAGTGTCAATCTGACTTTAAATCAACACATTAGGACAGCCAGCCTCATGTACAGCTGCAAACCATTTTACACCAAAATTATATTAATGTTATACAAATTCATGTCTTACCTGCTAAATTTCCACCACCCAATGGGTAAACCGCTTAAGAAATACATTAGTTGAGAAATAACTCAGAATGCAGCTGGGCTATGGTAGAAATTGCTTTATTTTTGGGATACATACTCATTTAATAAATGGATGGGAAGTGAAAGCTTGTAGAATTAAATAGAAAGATAGAATAACCAAAACCAGATTGGCCGCTAACAAACAGTGGCGGTGAATTTAACCTGAGGTCTGACCTTGTGAAACAACACTAAACCAATGAAGACCTTCTGGATGAAAACTATTTGCCTCGATGGTCTGAATTTTCACCCCAGAGAGAAATACATTCACATTTTATTTCATCTTCTACGCAGAAATGAAAAGCAAAGCCCACGGTGAAGGGGGATGATGAGCTTTTTTTCACATCTTTTAAATACAGATTTAGTTTCTCTGGGTCGGTTAAAAAATGCAGGGAGATCTCCATACACAGAATTTACATATTCATCTGTGACAGTTGGGGGTTATTTGGAGACCCATTTTGGAGTGATGTGTAAAAAAAATATCCACTTAGCCATATCATCACCTACGACGGGACTCATAAGCCTGGCAATAGGCTGAGAGGGGAGGATAACACTAATATGGCCTCAGATTTCTATGCGGGACTAGTTAATGCTATTTACTGAGGAAGGTAGATGATCGACTGGGGAGCAGAGTGGAGGAGGGAGGGAAGGAGATGGACATTAAGTGGCCTTCGGAGTCTGGCCGCTGGTTTGAGAGCCAATTACCAAGCTAATGGAGTTAATGCCAGAGATGAGATGGGCTCGGGAGATAAGAGAGGATAGCGGGGATGCCTGACACTGAGACAAACTGCAGCGGAGAGAACGATTAGTGTTTATTAATCTGATTTGCAAATCATTATGCATCAAACATACTGTAATACATCAGGAAAGAAACCAAACGGGTTGGAGGGGCAAGGAAGCGCGCCACAAAACACGCAACGGACAAGATCTGTCTCGGTTTCATGATCCGTCATGTTAGGCTGCAGATTAAAAGTGTGATCTCCGGGCTTATAAAAGATTTAGCCAATTACAAACGTTATCTAAAAATGCTTTAATTTGCCATTCAGATCTGCAACAGGGGCCCTCTGAGCCGTCAATGAGGGTGATTAGAGCCCAGATTGCAGCTTCGAAAGGCCCCAAACATCTGCTGTCAGAGTGACTTGGAGACATCAACGTAGGAAAAACTGTTCTTCAGAGCCTGGCATCTGATTGGAGAGGAGATGAGAGGAGAGGGAAGGAGAGGGAAGGGAAGGAGAGAAGAGAAGAGAAGAGAAGAAGAGGATGAGATTAGAAAAGAGAGGAAAGAATAGGTGGAAAGACCTGGGTTGGTCGGCTGCCAGCTAGCTCAGTGTGACAGGGAAGGCCCATCTGCGCTCCACGACACTCAAGATGGCAGATGTAGATGCAGATTGATTTTCATTCAGCTGTCATGATACACAAGTGTGTACACAAGTGGGGGAAAAAACACTCTCACACACACTCACACACAGACACACACACAATCATAGAGTTTGAGAGCTCTGTCAAGTGCCTGGGCTGCTGTTGGCTGTCAGTCTGCCAAGCTGTTTCTCTCCTTCCTGTAATTTCCTCATTCTCTATCCCTCCATCTCTCTCCCCCTCTGTCTCTCTCAACGAGCACTAGCAAAATCTAAACGCCACATCTGGCGCTCAAATTAAATCATTTACAGTCCATAGAGAGAAGCGCGTTTAGTGACAATACAGCCGGTGGGGGAATCAGTGTGTTTTCTCTAAGCTGTGACACCATCGTCTCCCCCGGCATCTGATTAGATGTCATCCCGGCGATGCTCGGATGTGCGCGACCTGTTTTCTTGCTGCATGTTATAAACCGGAGGGTTGGAAATGTCATGGAGGGCACTGATCATCTGTTGGCGTTGCCTCTGACACCTGCACTCTTTTCTCTTTGTGTCACGACTTACATATGTCTCTTAACTTTGGCAGATTTGATTTTTGTTTTGGGATGCAAAATTGTGCAAGTGAATCAGGATAATGATGGCATTTTTTCATTTACTTTACTACAAATGTTTACAGGGTTTGTTCAGTATGGAGTTATTCCAACTTCTGAAAGTGAGTCACTACTCTCTCTGCCTTTGAGCAAAGCACTCATAACCAAACTGCAGGTGGAGCTTTTGGACACACTGGTCAGCTCCCAGTTTGAATGTTTGCAACTCTAAAAGTGAAGCGGAAGCTCATTTGTATTTCATTGCCTGTGGTAAGATCTAGAGGTCCACAGGGCGCAACAACTTTACACCCAATAGAAAACAAACTTCTGGAAAATCTTTCCACACCCAAAGTGCAATAGAGCCCCGATCCGAAAGGAACCTGAGGACAGTCAGAGCCTGATCTACACAAGAGGATATTTATTTAGATCTGATCTAAATTGTGATAAACCCAAACAGACTTTAATAGAGGGAGACCACTAACACTGGCAGCAGCATGATGCTCCAACAATTAGCTGCCACAGTCAAACAGAGCAAAAAAACGTCATTTATCCTGCACTTCACACTGTTTTCTTTTGTGTCAAAGAGCAAATGATCTGTGTATAATGATTATTATGTACTTCGTAATCACTGGATCCACTCGGGTATTAGAATATCTACGCAAAGAGCTGAAATGCCGACTCAGGTTAAAAAAAATTCTCAATCACTAAGAACATAGTGGAACCTGTAAAGCCTGCTTGAACATGCTCTGCTTTAATCCAGGACAGTGACACTGAATCCAGTGCCACAAGTGACCAGGCATTTGCAACAAGAAGCTGATTTAAATCTCCCAACCAAATTTTTACAACTTCACTGAAGGCCAAGATGGTGCTCCAAACCTATCAAGCCAAGGTTAGTAACGTTCCAGCAGGCACAGTAGATTATAGAAGGTGTGTCTGAGTGAAACTAGAATACACGGGGCGCCCTGAGAGCTCACCAGGTTGAGTCCTTCCCACAGCTGCCTGGGTTCTGTTTTATTTCTTTATACCAGAAGTTTGAGGGGCATTTTTGTCTTTATTTTGATAGTGAACAAAATATCTGAGAGGAAATGAGGGAAGAAATGGCATACAACAAAGATCCAAGGCCAAACATGAACCATAGCCAGCACCTGAAACCCCAAGGCCACAAAGGCAAACTAATTCAGGTTTTACTGATTGTTATTTTCTAGAAATTACAATATCAAAACACAACAGAATAAATAGACCACAGCATTAGTATGAAGAGAAAATTACCTTTGATTTTAGAAAATGTTTCAAGTAAGCTGATTTGAAATGAAGTGTAATAATACCACCCATTAGCAGCTTATTTTCAGCTTGTCTCGAGAAAACAAGATTTCAGGTCTCAATAACAGAATAAATGAGTTGTTAAGACAGATATTTACTCTTTAAAAAAAAAGTTACCACAGCAACGCAGTCCCATTAAAAGCCATTAAAAGCACAAAACACACTTTTATATGACAACTGCTGTGCATAATGTGTCCACACCCTCCAAAAGTGAACAATAATGACCACTGGGGTTCTGTCAATCAGCTTATACTACAAGTTGACACTAATAAAACATTCCACTCCCAGCTAATCACTTTCAGCTGTCGTTAACTGCTGCTCCATCAATGGCTGATTCAGTCCTAATAAAATCATAAAACATTTCTCCTTTTTTCAAGATTCCATAAACACGTCGACACAAGATTTGGGGAAGCCTCATAGAAGGCTATTGACTTGTAGCTCAGCCTGGGAACGGACTGACTCTTATGAAATCCCTATAAAATATAAGACTGTTGGTCATCCATCATTCTAGTCAGACAGCACAGGCCTTTGTTTGTCCGGCACCAGCCAGCACTGGACTGGTCTGGCAAGACTGTAGTGTGTGTGTGTGTGTGTGTGTGTGTGAGAGAGAAACGGCGTGAGAGAGAGACAGCTGAAACAGAAAGTGTGAAACAGAAAAGCTATGTGTGTGTGTGTGTGTGTGTGTGTGTGTGTGTGTGTGTGAGAGAGAGAAGCAGTTGACCTTGTGTCAATTAGGAGCCCATATCATTCCATTCCCCAGGGGCGAGGCCGACTCTGAAACATTAAATCATTTCATTTACTTCAAACCAACCCCCCCCCCCCCCCCACCCCCCGAGCACTGCCCAGGCCTAGCTAAACTGTGGATGAAAGTATCTTGAGCCTTCATTTAGAGGACAGCAGGGATGCAAATAGGAAGTAAATCTAAGGCAACTCAAGTTCAACACATTCCTATGCAGAGTAATTAAATATCTAAACAAATACAATATATGTATGATTTGATGGAAAGTTGGCTTATGTTCCAAGGATCATATTAGTGGATATTTTTTGGATCTTCAACAAGGTTGACAGACAAATACCGATTTGTATTGTTATTTTTTCCATGAACTCCTGTACTTACCTGGGTTCAAAATGTTTGCACTAACTGACTACGGTATTTTAAAAGAAACCCACAAAATTCAACAGTATGGTCCTTTAAAGCAGGTTGATATTAGCAGCTGAGACAATCACACATATCAGATGCCTGTATTTGGTGAGAATTCGTGATTTTAAAAACAAATCCTCAAAATAAAATCTCACAACAATTGAGACTATGCTACTTGTTTTCCTTGAATCATGATCAGTAAAATACTCCACATACTGATTATGTATTGTTTGGAGGGACGTGTTGAGCTTGGGCTTATCATCCTATTCAGCAAATGCTTTCAACAAAAAGTCATTTCCAACACGTGCAGGGTGAGTGAAGGACAACACATGTTGCTGTACTTCCAACACTTGCTGAAAAAAGTGTTCATGGAAAGCCATGTTAAATCAGCAGGAAATGTCAATAATGTACATTACAGTAAGCATTAACTAATGTAACTAAAGTTAGTATTGTTTCCAACATAAAGAAATACCAACGAATTGCTCCCACATCCAATGTAAAACAACTTATATTATCATTGAAATGTACTTCCATTAAGATGTCAATTAAGTTTGTACACACACACACAAGAAAGTATCACACACACTTAGGCGTTGATAAACTTCATGCAAATTCTCAAACTGATTTAGTAATAAATCCCATATTTCCGATCGTTGTTTGTTGGTGGCAGACTCCAAATCAGCTTTTCCATAAAATCCTCTGACAAAATGTGACAAACTATTGTTGTTCTTTGTCTCCATATCATTCTAATCCTCTTTCTCTCTCTCTGCCTGCCTCTACATCCCTCCATTCGCACTCCCCATCCGCAGGGAAAGGCCTCAGTACTGACCGCAATGACACACACACACACACACACACACACATGCACACACACACACACACACACACACACACACACACAGCTATGGTCCGCTATGTGGGTCTTACTGGGGGGCTAAGCTGTGTGGTCACATTTTACATATGTGTGTGTTTCCGTGTTAAATGGGGAGTTGGCCTGAGTGTCACTGGGTTTTGGCTGTTGGGCAGTGTGTGTGTGTGTGTGTGTGTGTGTGTGTGTGTGTCAACAGTAAATGGACTTGGCCAGACTTAGGAGAGGGCTAACCGGATTTGGCTATTCTGACTGTGTGTGTGTGTGTAACTTGTTGGCACATGCTCAGGTTGATTGGGGTTGCTGTACGCATACATGTGCATGTCTGCATGTGTGTGTGTTTGGCAGTTGTTGTAGGTATGCTGCAGATCAGTTTAAGCCTTATAAACCTATTGTTGTGCAATAAAACCATCCTCTCTCATCTCGTGTAACCTCTTTGTTTGATAGTCTATCCATGCTTCTGCTAATATGCATTCAGACTAAGGTCAAATACTCAGGCAGGCAGAAGAATGCCGTGCCTACATGCCTCCATTTTTTTCAAATGAATACATTCCTATTTATTTAGGTTATCTACTTTTTTTAGGGATCTAAAGTCATGGAATTGATTTCACAAAATCAACAAGCTATTGCCTCAGTGAATGACCGTCAAAGTATAGAAAGGGGTAATGGCTGACTGATGTTATTCAAGCAACACTTTTTAAACATTTCATTAGGATTCAATGAGCTGCTCTATTACTGATACAGCTTTTACACATAAATCCAAGGACTCTGATACAAACACAAGCAATGAATTAGCCTCAGACAACTAGCATAACTTGGGTATCATTACACCAGTTACAAAGTCAAAAAACAGCTAATATGCATAGCCTACGTCCAACAAGTTCAGAATTAGCTTGGTCACAGATCTAAAAAATGGTGAATTTAACAATGTCAGTTAAACTTTTGCTGCCCTCCAATAGAACTTGTGACCTTGCAGTTACAAAAAAAGGGTGATTGATCCCATGTCCTACTGATGAAAGTATTGCAATATTTATGCATTTGCAGTATTACAAACTGGGTGTCTGGTGACACATTTTATGGAAAAAATCCTGTATTACAGTTTTTCTTCACTGTATACGCATTAAAAAATGGAACTATGCACACAGTTCTGAAAACATGAAGTTCATATCTACAGGAATCCAGACTATAGAAATAAAATTGATAGAAGCACCATTCCCATTCAAATCAACGTAGCAGAATAGTTAGAGCAGCAGCCATTTTTATGTGGGTAAACTTTAGTATGAACAGACTTGTGAGAAGTCATGGACGTGAGGTTTTGCAGTAATGGCTAAACGAGCGCTAGAGTTGTAACGTTAGGAAGTAGAGGGGTGTCTGCACCCGGTTGTGAATACAAAGTGGCAGGCGTTCATATATACTTTTCTTGTGAGCACGGTTATAGAGTGCAATGCGTCATACCCTGAAAGCCACATCCATCAGAGGGGAAAACAATTGGCACCACAATGTGCAACCAAAGGGCTGAAACGCTAGCCTGTAGCTAGCTGAAAACATTAGACGTAAGGTAATGATTATTTTAGCAAACTATTTCTACCAGAAAGGACAAGTTAGCTGTTAGTAAGCTATGGTTTAGCAAACTAAGGCACTTGCAAACATAATACTGCAAAGCTTTCTGATTTATCCATGTTCCACTATAACAAAAGTTGCATAGTGTCAACATGCGTAAGCTTAATTTACAGAAATAGAGTTGGCCTAAAACTGACACCTAGTCATTTGATCCACTGCTCACATAAACATGTTGATTATAGAAGCTTTAACTTAACAAAATGTTCATCCCCTTCATACCAAGGCTGAGCACACAAATACTCTGCTATATGTTAATTTATTCTGATTTACAACAAAAGGGTTCAATCCAAGTCACTGTGTCTCTATATGTTTAGGAATAACAGACATCCTCATTTCTCCAAGAAAAAGCTGTGTTGTGTCTCAGGGGACCCCAAACTTCCCTTGCCTGAGCCACATTAACCAACTCCAACTGGGAGAGCCTGAGGCATTCCCAGGCCAGGTTGGAGATATAATCCATCCACCTAGTTCTGGGTTTTCCCCGAGGCCTCCTCCCAGCTGCACCTTCCTAGGGAGGCGTCCAGGAGGCATCCTTACCAGATGCGTGAAACACCTCAACTGGCTCCTTTCGACGCGAAGGAGCAGTGGCTCTACTCCAAGCTCCTCACGGATGACTAAGTTTCTCACCCTATCTCTAAGGGAGACGCCAGCCACCCTCCTGAGGAAACCCATTCCGGCTGGTTGTACCCTGGAGCTTGTTCTTTCGGTCATGACCCAGCCTTCATGGCCATAGGTGAGGGTAAGAACAAAAACTGACCGGTAGATCAAGAGCTTTGCCTTTTGGCTCAGCTCTCTTTCGTCATAACGGTGCGATAAATTGAAGGTAATACCGCACCAGGTGCGCCGTTTCTCCGATCAATCTCCTGCTCCATTGTCCCTTCAGTTGTGAACAAGACCCCCAAGGTATTTAAACTCCTTCACGTGAGGTAAGGACTCATTCCCTACCTGAATAAGGCACTCCATTGGTTTCCTGCTGAGAACCATGGCCTCAGATTTAAAGGTGCTGATCCCCATCCCAGCCGCTTCACACTCGGCTGCAAACCGATCCAGTGAGTCCTGAAGGTCACAGGCCTATGATGCCATCAAGACCACATCATCTGCAAAAATAAGCAATGAGATCCCGAGCCCAAGGATCTGCAACCCCTCCCCGCCCCGAATACGCCCCTATATCCTGTCCATAAATGTCCTGTCCATACGCCTTCTCCAGATCCACAAAACACATGTAGACCGGTTGGGCATACTCCCAGGCTCCCTCCAGGATCCTTGCGAGAATGAAGATCTGATCTGTTGTTCCACGACCAGGACAGAATCCGCATTGTTCCTCTTCAACCCGAGGTCCGACTACTGGCCGAACCCTCCTTTCCAGCACCTTGGAGTAGACTTTACCAGGGAGGCTGAGAAGTGTGATACCCCTGTAATTGGCACACACCCTCTGGTCCCCCTTTTTGAAGAGGGGACTCTTGTCACTCCCTAGGCACCGTCCCAGACCTCCACGCAATATTAAAAGAGGCGTGTCAACCAAGACAGCCCCTCCACACCTAGAGGTCTAAGCATTTCTGGAATGATCCATCAATCCCTGGGGCTTTGCCACTGTGGAGTTGCTTAACTACCTCAGCGACTTCCAACAGGGAAATTGATGACAATCCCCCATCAACCTCCAGCTCTGCCTTTACCATAGAGGGCATATTAGCTGGATTAAGGAGTTCCTCAAAATGCTCCTTCCACTGCCCTATTACCTTCTCAGTTGAGGTCAACAGCATCCTATCCCAACGTAGCGGTACTCAGCCAGGGGCTTGTGAAACCCGCCCAGCACCTCACACCCTGGTCAACTCCGGAGTACAAAAGGGTCCAACCCCTACGCAGGAGTATGGTTCCAGAATCAAGACGTAGAGGTAAGCCCCACCAGATCTAACTGGTAGCGCTTCACCTCCTGCACAAGTTCTGGCTCCTTCCCCCACAGAGAGGTAACATTCCATGTCCCCAGAGCCAGCCTTTGCTGTTTGGGACTGGTCCGTTGAGGCCCTTGACCTTCATCGCCACCCATGTGGCAGCGCACCCACCCCCAGCGGTTCCTCCCACAGGTGGTGGGCCCATGGGACAGAGAGATAGGTACCACGTAGCTTTTTCGGGCTGTGCCCGGCTGGGCTCCTTGGCAAATCCGGCCACCAGGCGCTTGCTGACGAGCCCTCTGTCTGGGCCTGGCCTGGGCTTCCTCTGGGCTGGGTCACTCTCTCTCTCTCTCTTGGTGATTCATAGTAGGTTTTGAATCACTTTGTCTGGCCCCTCACCTGAGACCACTTTGCCATAGGAGACCCTACCAGGAGCACAAAGCTTCCTAAAACACAGCCCTTGGGTTCATAGGGACACACAAACTTCTCCACCGTGATAAAGTGATGGTTCCCGGAGAGGGGAAATACTGAGACACAAAATAATAAGAGAAAGAGCCCAAACAGATAAAGCGATCTTAAACAGTTAAAAAAAGTCTACTATACCAATAAACAGAACTGTAAGACTAATTATAATAATAATGCAATTATGATCCACAACACGTCATAGAGCTCTCACACACCCTTGTTTTCAGATTACAATGTTGATCTCCAAAATTGTTTTCCATGCAACTTTAGCTTCATTAAAGTGTTTTAGGACACACACAAAAGTGTCAAGTCTTTGTAATTTCCCCTGACTTCTCAGAAAGGTCCCTGAGCTGCGGTTGTTGTGAAGTCTCCTCATCGGTAAACTAACGCTGCCCTAATTAAAGTGGATTTAGAGCTTGTTGCATTTGATCAAAGTCCAGCTGATATCAGAATCGCAGACCAGCTAAGCTCTCAGAGCCAAATCCATAATACCCTTACACCACCCACAACAAAGAGACAGCCAATACAAGTAAATAAACCTAGGCAGAAAATATCATGTGACGGCCCCTCCCATCAGAGCAAAATAATACAATATGAATACAAACTGCCATAATTGGTTGGAGAATCCATTCAACTCATCTGTTTACTATTGAAGCTTTTGGAAAAAAAGTAATTGTTCATGTTGGTGTGTCACAAAGAGTAGCGTCACACAGAGTTATGGATTTATTAAATTATTTGACTTTATTCTTCATTGAACTCTTAACTGCAAGAATAAAGTCAACATAAAAAGCCTTAGGTTTCCCCCAATTTATTTATGTTCATGTTTGCATATCAGTGTTACAGTTTGGTGGGTTTATTAGCTAAGCTACTAAGATCTTAATGCAGAAATATGGCATATTATATCTATTAATGTGCTGCATCCAACAGCAGCTTCACAGCAGGGATTGAGAAACACTAAAGTGTAATGTCTTAATGTACATAAAAGAGATGCGACCTCTGAAATAAATGCACGCACACCCTCTTCTGTTCCATCCATGTTTGCTTCTCTTTCCTTAGGGAGCGGTAAAGTTTTCTCCATCAGATTCTTAAGTGTCTGGCCTTCAGCTATATTACCCTCTCTTCCTCATCCCTCCACCTATCCTTCCATCACATCTTAATGTGTTTGATAAAACATCAGGCGTAGAGGAAAGGGCACAAGGCGGATGATGTGCTTTTTTGGCCAAAACAGGCATCAGCTAAAAGATGAGGATAAAGATGAGGATAAAGGGCTGAGTCTGCTATGTCTGTCTATCCGAGTCTGTCCATCCACCCGCTGCACTAAGAAGCCGCCCGGCTTCTTTTCAAAGCCAGCCACTCTTGTTGGACCGCTGCATCTCAGGGCTTTTGTCCCCCCTCAATCTCCCAAGCCACATACCCCCGCCTCTCAGCCCGCTGCTGAGTGTCTGTAATGGCCCAGACGAGGAAGGGGGGGAAGAAAACTAAGCAAGTGAGAGAAATGCGGGAATGGAATGAGAAAAAGAGAGTGAGTGGGAGGAACTGGAGGGTGAAGAAGGGAAGGGACAAAAGGAGGAGAGAGGTAAGGTAAGGAAAGAGTGGTGGCGGAGGAAAGAGAGGGGGGGGAGGCCGAGTCTTTAGGAGGAAGCCAGGCGGCACTAAGCATCTCTGTTGCTGCGCAGTCAGGCCTGCCTTCCCCCTGGCCACGAAAACCTTCCCTCCTCCCCCGCAACGCATCCCATCCTGACCACGCTGCACTCCTCTCCTCTTCTGTCCACTTCATTCTCTCATCCTCACAAGACTCACATTTTCATTTGAATCTAGCTTGTAAGGACTCTCCATTGGATTACCTTAAACCTATTGAACCCAAGGCTTTCTTTCACTCTTTATTTATAGGCTTATGGCATAGTCAATACATGTCATATTTTCTTATAATGAGGACAAGTCCTTCAGAGTGTATGTAGATAAAAGGTTTTAATAAATGAGTAAAATCTATTCCAAAATCTTTATCTTCTTCACTAAATTCAGACTGAGACAAGTTGCAAGATCTTTGCTTCACTGATGGTGCACGAGAGCTGTATCTTAATTAAGACATCTTTTACACTCATCCCTCACACAATAATTACACCAAGTTAATAATAGTAACTTACATATTGATGTTTAAAATGTAGGCTTATATGTAGGCTATTAGACAAACTCTTCTGTACTAGTTTAGAGCCCAAAATAGGATGATGTTGCAGTTCTTCAAGTGTGAACGGCGCTGAAGTTAAAGTTTCTAATAATTGCATACATGGGCAATACGTTGCAGCCTCCTCTAAAGGGGCTCAGGATGAAAGCTGTCTCAGTTTTTAAGAAACACTATAATTAGTGTGAGGCTAACAATCATCTTAACTGTGGACAAGTTTACAATAAATCACAAGAAGGTAAAAATATTAATTTGACCACAACATATCGATGTCTCAGAAACACAAAATCACTATTTGGCTTTCACCTACTTTAGTCTTCTTTTTTTGGATTGGAACACACAAAGAACACACACACACACACACACACACACACACACACACACACACAGGCCCTCGGGACTAATTGCTAGATTGGAGCAGATTTTCTAGTTCAGTTCAGGGCTGTAATTGTAAGGAGAGCAGGGAGAAATGACAGGGCTTCAAGCTGAGAGGACAAATCACCAGGGGCTGCCGATTAGACTGCACTGCTGTTCACAGGTCCGTGTGTGTGTGTTTGTGTATGTGTGTGTGTGTCTGTATATTGAGGGTAAGGGGTTAAGCCAGCCATCTCTCAATTTCAGGTTTCCGTGGCACTGACCCTGAATTGCCACACACACACACACACACCACGTAGTTTTGCGGAGCCACTGAGGACAGGGTAAGAAAACTACCACTCCACTGTGAGTGACTCCACAAGTCTAGTAGTGGTATGAGTATCAATATGCATATTAACCATTGAGTTCTGAGTATGCTGTCAATCTACACAACAAAAACTGAAGAAAAAGAAAAACCTAAATCAGATTTAGATGGTGAAGAAAGAGCTCCAGAATCCATTTCCTGTTAGGATATAACAAACATGCTTTCAAAAGCACTATTATAGTATATACTGTAGTTTATACTGTTTTTTATACGGTCTTCTTTAAACAATCATTATTGCTAAGCTTAAGCAAGGCATGTTGAACTCTCCTCTGCTCATCATCATGCAGGTCAGTTTCTGGTGTGAACACCCCTTGTCTTTCAAATCTCTGTTTTATGAAACAACAACAAACTTTGAGCTAGCAAGCTACACGCTAAAAATGGCAAGTTTTGAAGAAAATGTGGATTGTGCAACAGTGGCAGATCTAGAAAGTTTTACATGGCGTGGCAAAGGGTTAGCAAGAGATCTTGGCAGGGTGGCAGAGGAAGAACTAAGGCATGGTAAGGCCCTACAGTGGGGGGTCAGCTGTCCCTCTTGACCCCGGTAGATCCGCCCCCGTCGGGCAACAAGACAGGCTGATTTTTGCGGAATGATTATATTGATTTACGAAGAATATGGCTTTTACTATCGGAGACGTTTTGGGACCGATTGGCAGGGATTTGCTATGGGCAAAATACACAGCGATACACTGGTAAAAGCACATTACATTTAACAATGTATCAAGGTAATTTAAATAGCTCATGTTACAGTATTGTGTGAGCAGTTAACTTCCTTTAATATCGAATCCAATATTTTCTTTTGGGGGGCTGCAAACTTTCCACCTAAACAAGTTCCTTCCTTAGTCCACTTTGCAGAAACACTGTCTTTGCGACCAGATCTTGGCACCGCTCAGGGTGACTGTGGTCGTTTTAAAGAAATATATGAGTGTATGTGTGGAGGGTCATACCTACTAGTTCTAGGTGGATAAATTGGTTGAAATGGAACACATTTACAAAAAAAACTGTTTAAAACTGCTAATTTAACATGATGCCTTTACCAAGAAGGCATATTTTGAAAGCCGAATCCGATACAAACGAAGCGAAAAATATCACTATTGACTCAATGGCAGCTCCACCTCTCTTCTGCTATCGGCAGGAGCCTCATCAGACACACCGAGGCAGGAAAGAGACAGACTGAGGAGAGTACAGTGATGGCAACATAGACAGAAACCTCACTCTGAGCTGCAACACAAACAGGCATTTTGCTACCAAATAAATCTGAATGCTAAGACCAGCACAGCCAGGAAAGTATGTATGAAAATTCATTGTGGCCTCTGTCTGTTATTCCTCATATTTTCTATATCCGCACCCACACATTGACTCTTGGTACAGCTTGTTTCAAGCAGAATGAGAAAGACAAAAAAAAGAAAGAAATCAGAAAGTCAGACTGCCAATCAAACTATTCTATGTCAGTAACACAGTCACAGAGTCAGTCAATCATTCGGCCAATCTTTCAGTCATCTTACCTTGCAGTGATGTCATGGTTGTCGTTATGACAAGGCCTACGGTCCTGATGTCTGATTGGATGTCGGCCACTGTCCAAACCAGCACTACATCCATGGTAGGAAAAGCAAAAAACAAGACTCCCCACTGCTAAAGCTGGAATACTAAATTCTTATCTCCTTTTCTGCCCATGTGTTGATCTTTGTTGCCTTGCTACCTGTCTCACCTCCAAAATATTCGAGCACTTGGACATTCACTGGCTTTAGACATCTTCAGGCTGAAAACTTCTTTTCCTCACTCGTACATAATGTATGTGGATTTATATTTCAACCCCTTCCAGCCTTGACTCCCAGTTCTTTTCCACCATCACTTAATCTTCCTACCTGGCCTTCTCCTCCTCCTCAGTGTGACATTTTTTCCTCACCTTGTCCCTTGTCTCTAGCACTTGTTCCTCTCCCAGCTATGGCAATTTAATAGCGGCCTCTTTAAATTTCACCTTTCTTCCACCTTAACGGGTTCCTGTTCCCACGTCGCCCTCCCACCTCCACACTTTTCCCCTGGCCCGCTATCCTCCTTACCCCCAGCCTCGGCTCTCCTAACCTGGCCTCGGCTCTCCCTGTCCCTGCCTCTCCTCCAGGCTGCCTTCCCCTCTACTCTGCCTCCCTCAGCCCCAGCCTTCTGCTCAGTGTTCAAGGGGAGAGCCAGCTAGGAATGCTGTGGCTCTAGACGTTTTGTCCAAGCCCTAGGTCTCTTTCACTGAGGCAAGATTAGTTCATACAAAAACTCAACAATACACCACTGAAAGCCATTGTTGATATTCAACATTTTTCACATAGCGGAGCAGAATAGACAATGTGGCAGCCGGGAAAGCCCGAAGCGGACTAACAGGGTTGATGGCTGATGGTATCTCAGCTGAGCGAGGGCCCTAATCCCTTATATACACACACAAGTACATACACACTCTCAACAGCCTGGAGACAGCAAAATCAATACTGTTCTCTCTCTCTCTCTCTCTCTCTCTCTCTCTCTCTCTGTCTCTGTGTGGATCAGTTGGTGGGTGAGTGTGATAGGGAGAAAAAGAGTGTGTGTGTGTGTGTGTGTCTGTGTGTGTGTGTGTGTGTGTGTGTGTGTGTGTGTGTGTTGGACTATTTGTGTTTTTAGATCTTTATAAAAGGATTTCTCAAGGCGCCCTACAACTCGACAACTGATTTTAAAAGATCCTTGCACAACACTGAAGTTATGATTTTCACTTTCTATAACATGCTTAACAAAACTTGGATGAAATCCAGATGATTTAAGTGACCATCTAAATTAAGGTTTGCTGCCGACATGTTATATTATCAATCAAAAACAGTTCTTAGAGTTTTTGTAATGTGATGCATAACAGTGATCGTTGGTGATAGTGATCGTCTATTTAATCATTTTATATGTGATTTATACACATTTAATATTTTATTTGGAGAACTTAAATCCTGAGAGATTATATATTTTATTTTATGCACATTTTATAATAATTTTTGCACACCAGTTATTATGTGTGCTTAATTTCAGCCAAATCTTCCAGCACTAATCTAAATTTAGGAGTAAAAAGTACATTTTCCTCAGAAATGTAGTGGAGTAAAAGTAACATAATGGAAAATGGAAATACTCAAGTAAAGTACAAGTACCTCAAAATTGCACTTAAGCACAGTACCTGCATTAATGTCTTTTCCAAAGCATTTGGTTGCCACAGTTAGTCAAAATCAACTGTTTCTGTATGGAAACTGACTCGTCAGTGCAAATAATCACGAAACAACTAGGTTGGCAACTATGGACTACAAAACTAACCTCCAAAGCAGTTGAAATCTGAAACACCTCATCTCCACTGTTACTATCCTGAACGTACTAATCTACTAAATGTGAGAACTGAATTGGCTTTAGAAATTTTACCTTGACACACTGGGATGTGCTGCAGAATGTAAATTGCATTCCTGGAAGATTAATAGCCGAGGAAGCAATAAAATGAGGTGAATTGATGGAAGACCATTTTTTTTTTTTAATTTCTAAATAAACTACTTCTCAAGTTTCAGTCACAAGGACAGAGCCATATTGTGACGTTGGCCTTGGAATCAGTCTGCAGCAGACTTTATGATTACAGCTGGTTAATGTAATGAACGCCCTGTCATGTAAAACTCATAAATCATGTCATGCCGGCGGAAACATTTCATAAAACATGATTAAAAGTGTCGTGTAACATTGGGAGCAACGTCTGAGTGAGACATGTTAATTGTGCACTAATGATATGTAATGAATGTCATCAGCCCCGAGGCTCCGGCTAACGAGCTAAATGAACTGGCACTAATGGGCCTGTTAGCTTATAACGCTAACATTAACTAGCATAATAAAGGGTTCGTCATCTGCTGACTGCGGCCGACGGCTGTGAGTGGCACTGCAAGTTTCAGGAGGTGTCATATCACAATTAGATACTTCTTTTAAAAACAACAACTAGAAAACAAAGATTCTGAGGGCTTTTGGACACAGACACACACAGACTTAAAAACTAACTTATTTTTATGCTTTTGCATGCCTCAGCTCCTTCTCCTGACCTCCACCTGGACTTCAGATCCAGATCTGGATCCAGGTGCCAGGTTTTCCCAGGACCCCCAAGTTCGCTAGGTAGCAGAGGAGAAGAAGAAGAAGAAGAAGAGGACGACGAGGGAGGGAGGGAACAGGGGCCTTCTCTGTCTCTCTTTTTTCTTGACCAATTGACAGCTGACAGCTGATTGATGGCTATCTCCTCAGCCTGACAAAGAGCAGCATTAGCATGACTAAAGCAATGTACAGTAGAGTGGGGCAAACAGTAAATTACATGTTACACCCCCCCCAACTCACTCTCAGCCGAACGCTATGGCAGGCAAACAAAACAAAACAAAGTATGCTTTTTGTCCCTCCTGTGAGCCATTAAACAGTACAGCTTGACAGCTTCTTTAGAAGGAGACACACAAAAGACCCGAGAGAGAGAGAGAGAGAGAGAAAGAGAGAGAGAGAGAGAGAGAGAGAGAGAGAGAGAACCTTAACACACACACACAGTACCATTTGAATAAGACACTGACCTTGGAGAGGGTGCGGTTTGGGAGGGATGTGTGTGTGTGTGTGTGAACAACAGGGATCAGGGAGCATCAGGAGACACATGAGGGGTGTGAACTGTACATTGAGAGAATAAGTGTGTGTTTTCCATGTTCTTCATTTGTTTCTAATCTCATTAAAGCAACAAGTCCTCCAAAACAACAAAATAGTTCATTTGTTTAAGCTGTCAGTATGCGTCAAAAGTGTTTATCGGATTGTCTGAAACCTGCAACACTATGAATGGCTTTGAAGAGAGCCTAACAGATGTAAAACGTGCGCCTCTCTACAATCTAAAGCCCTCCAACCGCTTTTTGAAACAGTATTAACAATAAGATGTGGTCATGCAACACCCAGCACAAATTAGACAATGTGTTTATTTTTAACAGGGGGGACCGTTTGGTTCGGTTCGGTCATCACCCGTGACTAGCGAACCAATTCTCCCCTTTTGGTTCTGAATTTTTGAATAACCCCACCTCCTTTAGCTATATTATACAGTTAGGGAATGTTATGTTATAATGTCAAGATGGAACGACAGAAGGGCGGGACTCAGAGACAGTAAGTAGAAATTACAAATCTGTCTGCTACTTCAGCACCACGGACAGCGCCATGGATTTATCAATACACAGTTGGGCTACTGATATTTCAGAGCCATAGTTGGGGCCATAGATTCGAACTTGCACCAACCTCAGCTAGATAGAGCATCAATGAGTCAGGCAGACTGGACTTATATTAAATATATATTATATTTAACTAAACAACCCCTCCGCCCCTGCAGTCTTTCTGCTACTAGGGGTTGAAAAGGAATGTGGCAGGTTAACATTCACCATGCATTTTGGTAATTTTGATAACACGGAGGATGACATGCCCTGTTGTATCGCCTGCTGCCATTAGCTACCAACTTAAATCTGGATAAGGTTATGAAAATATTGTGGTCGTGGTAACAAGAAAACATTGAATGCTGTTAGCAAATGGGATGCAACCAAGATGCGAACAACACTAACTGTCCATTTTTTATTCTTGCAGTTCAAAAAACACTCAAAGGCCACTCATTCATATCTAAAAAAAAAAAATAAAATAATAAAAAATAGTCCAGTAAACAAGTTTTATCTTGCTAAACTTTTCCAGAAATGTAATTTGGAAACACTTGATTTGGCTGGTGTGATATGTGCAAGCTCACGTGATTACTTTGCAACACAAATAATTCTATGGTTTATATTTTCTACCATTAGTCGTCTATGACAGTAAATTTATTCTACCTTACCGTTATTACTTAACTTTACAAAATCCTGAGTAAGAATAATGAATTGTCTTTGAATTAAAATGTTCCTTTTAACTGTTTGAAGGGCGAACATTAACAATAATGTAACTTAAAGTATTACAGAGGGCATCCCTGGGATGGATGGGGTGACCACATACTGGCCATGTCTCCTCTCTCCCTCTGTCTTTTCCTGTCTCACCCCCATTTAGGCCAGCAATCTGTTCTCTAATTGTTCATTCATGGTGTGAATCTTTAAATAGGAGGCCCTAGCCTGGCGCTAAGATAATGACTCGCTCTGTGTCGTTAGCTAGCAAGGCTAAATTACCGCTCAGTGAAGAGTTACCATGGAAATAGGCCACAATGAGAGTGATTAGTCTTGTGTCTTTTACACACCGAGAGGCTTTTCACTACAGCAGGAAACACGGAAACCCTCCTTCATTCCCTCTCTGTGCCTCTGTATCTACAGCAAATTGTATTTTGAGAGTCGGTTGCTTTAGTAGCATGACATGTACACTAAGGTTGCCTCTTGGGAAATAATGAGAATGGATATGAATTGTACTGCTGTTGTCTGTTTTTTTTTTAATCTTTTCCTTATTTGATCAGTCAGGAAAGGCTGTCCTATACACATCAGATAGGAAGATGTGTTGCTTTATATATTAAGAGTTTCAGTTGCATCTTCAATTTTGTTTTATTTGCAGGGTCACCTGACACTTTCAGAGGCTTCTTTCTTGCCAAGAGTTTCTATGACGACCTTTTTCAATTACCAAGTCACAGTGTCTGATCTTTTGATGAGGCAAAGACTTCTACTAGAGCTTTGACTTTGTGGAGATTGGTAGCAGCTAACTGTGGTATTTAATTAGATTTACTTTTGTTAGGTATCTTAATTTTTAATCTTTGCTATCAACTGGCTGCGCCAGGATGTTTTGTTTGTTTGCCTGTTTAACAGCAGGATTAAGGAAAAAAACTACTGGCCCAATTGTCATGAAACTTGGTGGAAGGGTGATGCATGGGCTAAGAAATAACTCCTTACATTTTAGAGCAGATCCAAATCACATATTATGTTTCTCTTTCATTAACATTGCGAGATAGGGCTTTTGATTTATTTAATTGCATTAAGAATGCCTTACACAGGAAAAGACATCCAATACCATCGAGGATAAAAACACAAAGTCCAAGACTTATTTCCATTGTGGTCGTCAACACATAACAGGGCATGACCTTGCCTGGCCTTGGCTGATGTCTACGTTCTCCAAGTGTCCTTCTAGTCTAGTCTTTTTTACCTTTCCCTTGTACTCTGTTTGCTGTTGCTCTTTAGCTTTTCCCTCCTTCGTGAATGATTTTCTCTGTTGCTCTGTTTTCTCTGACTCATGTTTGTTCCTCTCCCCTGTTTCTTCTGCTCTTTTCCTCTGTTGCTCAACATACAACTCATTTGTTTTGTCTGTGCAGGTGTGTTTGTGTGTGTGTGTGTGTGTGTGTGTGTGTGTGTGCATACTTGCTGATCCACATGTGAGGATCCTAGGGGTGAATGTGAGTGGAATGCCGCTGAAACACAACAGGAGAGTATTCTGCCCACTTCCTATCTGCCTGTCTCCCAAACAAGGCAACAAGATGGGAAAGGAGAGGAGGAGAGATTATCTGTCTCAGTGTGAGGCTGCCAGTCAATGTGAACATCAGGAGTAGAGAAACTGAAATAGCCATCATTACCTGGTCTGCTGCTGGCACCCACAGAGATGTGTGTGTATGTGTGTGTCAGTCAAACCAGTGGTCTCCAGAAGACCAGTGATCATAATATTTCTCCCCACAGGTGAAAGAATGGATCAGTGATACGATGATGAACATGAACACAGAGCATACAGTGTGCAGCATTGTTTTAAAATATTTTCAAGCATATCAAAGAGACTTCAGGTTACATTGAGATGACCCATAGACTGTATAAAACTATGACCAAACCATTTATTGACATGCTGCCGTGTTTCATTTGAAAACGTATCACTGCCGGGATGATGTTCCATGGCAACGGTTGTCCAATCAAGGGATGGGCTACATTTATTTACCTCACCAAACTCATAGGGAGGTGGATGGGGCAGAGTGTGGGGGTACAAAAAGCAAGACTTTCACAGAACGGTGTTTATAGCCAATAGTGTCAATAGCACTTAAAGACATCAATGTGCAATTCCTTCACCAAAAAGTATTTTGTCACTACATTTTGTAAACAATTTTTGGGCCTTTTTGTAACTTAAGCACATTTTTTGCCAGTCAGACAATATTTAATGACATATTTCTCAAACAACTGGCAGCTGAAGGTGTTGTAGGATATATTCAACCATGGATGATAATGATCCTTCAATCAAGATGAGTCCTTTGCCAAGTAAATCAAAATTTTAGTTCTCTTACCAGAATTGACACAGCACAGACTTTATGAGACACACTGACTGATTAGCAAACAAACTCACATTTCCACACTGCTGTGTCTTCCTTAGTGTGAAAAAAGACAAGCATGTACGGCAAACACACTAAACATATATATACAACGTATAGTGACATTTGTTTACAAAATAATCTGGATAGATTTATGAGATAATTAATCTGCTAAATTAATGTGTTTGGGTCTTAACATCCTACAAACACCCTAGTCTGCTATCTCAGCTTAATTTGAATCAGAATGTGACAGACGGTAGAAAAAGATTGACATTTTCTAACCCAGTATACACATTTTTAGGTAATAGCTTGTGACCTTTTGCCAATTACATCCTGTTGTTTTCATTTTGGAGTACCTTTTTAATTTAAATTTTTTAACTCTAGGTTACACAAAATTAAATTATAAATTCTTGTCTTGCCAGATTTGATACCAATAGATTTCCACCAAAATCAAGGTGATGCACACCGTTTTCACTCATACAGCAGTTTAAAAGAGTGTAAAGGTGGCCCTGTGCCATTCATAACCTAGTTTCTTATGTGGCCATGCAAAGCAAAATATGTCAATTCTCTTTTATTATTGGACTGGAATTTTTTTAATTCAAATTGTATTTTGTACACTATTATATTTAAGAATCTGTTGTGATGAGCAACTTCCTTTTGGTCTTTGGGTCAGTGAGTGCAAAGCGACCTCATTTTCAAGACAAATAAGCTTCGAGTGCCACAAGTTTTCAAAGAGTGTATTAATGATTTTTGTTTCCGGGATTTTGGATAAGCTTGATCAAGTCCACCTTCCTCTCCTGTTTCACTGGCTCAGACTGAAACTTTTAAAACGTACATTTAACACACATGTGTTGCTCCAACAGACAAACATCCCACAACACACATGAGCTTTGTTTAGCAAACTCTTTTCGGCTTTTTGATTGGCACTACCAACTTTATTTAATTAAAAAAGACAGTTCCTGGTTATTGTCTGATACTTTCTAACAATCTATTACCCACCCAGGCCCAAGTTAATGCTCTTAGCACACATTACTTGCAGTAATCCTTATCTCCAAGCTAAAGCCGTTGTGTGTCTGGACAAGTGAGAGGAACTGCAGCAGTGACAGCAGGTGCTAAAGCCTCAGCTAACCCTGGCTAACACCGACTGAGCTCCATAAGACAGGAAATGCTGGGAGGGATACTTACCTACTTACTGAATTACGTACTTACATACACACGCATCACACCCACTCACTGACTCACTCTTTCTCAAACACACACACACACACACACACACACACACAAAGGGTGGGGACTTAAAACAAAGGTGGCATGCTGAATGGAAGAGATGATCGTTGGGTCACATCTACATGACAGTGCAGCACTGCAGGAAAACAGCAGGGTTTCCTAAACCCCTGGAAGTGCTACCGTTAGCCCTCAGGCCTGTATTCTCACACTGTGTGTGTTAGCTAAAGAATAACTCATTTAAAATTCAAAATGTTTTTACTGTTAAGATTAATGCTGTATATATCACTGGCAATAGCACTGGGTAAAACTTTAACATCCAGTTAAAAGGGTCATATCCTCTGATGCCAAGAGAGTCAAAATAGCAATATTTATTTATTGTGAAATGTGCCTTTTAAGATCTAAACATAAAGACATATTTTTTTCTGCCTGAACATGTAATACACAAACAGAGCCAATGGAGAGAAGAAAGTCCGATTTTAGTTTCCATTAACCAAGTCTCTATTGTTCCAAAAGCTCCTCAGAGTCACAGTAATTTAAAAATAAAAGCTAGTAGTTAGAGCGCTCCTACTGTATTGATTAGGTCTGTCAAAAAAGGCATAAAAGGTGAAATTATCTGAGTGTGCAACTAAAAAAAAATCAAAATCAAATGATAACCTGTCAACATGACAGGAAAATCCATGACAGTAATATAGAGAACTGAACCCCAATACACAGGAGAAGAAGAAACTTCACCAAAGCTTGAGGCAATAAAAAGAATACTACTACTGCAAGCATTGTATAACATAAACCGAAATCATAAGAAAACAGATCTTGGTAAATGAGAGAGAGCTTGCCTTACTGAGAAAGCCAAATTTGACTTGAGGCACAAGAAATAAAATACCATAAGTAGTAAATGAATGTGATTCCTAGTAGTCTCTCACACACACACACACACACACACACACACACACACACACACACACACACACACACACACACACACACACACACACACACACACACACACACACACACTTAAGACCAGTGTGATATGTATGCATTAAATATAAAATATTGTAATAGAATTTATATATAATAAAGCTTGTACAAAATTACACTATTGTTCAAAAAAGATAAGTACATTGTTACTGTATTTAATCATTGTGCAGTGATTACACAATTACATGCATAACTTGCTCTCTTTTTTTAAGGGGCGGCTGAGGCTCAGTGGTAGAGCGGTTGCCTGCCAATTGGAAGGTTGGTGGTTCAATCCCCGGCCCTGCAGTTCCATGTCAAAGTGTCCTTGGGCAAGACACTGAACCCCGAGTTGCCCCCGATGCTGTGTCATCGGAGTGTGAATGTGTGTGCATGTTTATGTGATGAGCAGATGGCACCTTGTACGGCAGCCTCGGCCACAGTGTATGAATGTGTGTGAATGGTGAATGGTTCCTGTACTATGTAACAGCGCTTTGAGTAGTCGTTAAGACTAGAAAAGCGCTATATAAAATACAGCACATTTACATCTTTTTTTAAGCAATGGTAGATTTGAAAAAACATGGGATTAAAAACAAGTGCGGAGGCAACTTACTGAGGTCACTTTAGGAGATATGACAGATAGGTCTGTATAAAAGTTGCCTGGATACAGGAAGGGGCATTTTGAAGTGTTATACAATGCATTTTCACATGTGCTCTTCACTGGCTAACCAGGAATAAATACAAACACGGGACAGTTATGGTACTTAGAGCCAAGCAAATAGCTGCTGTCCAGATAAAACCCAATCTATGGTATTATGATTAGATACTGTCTTGTTAATGATGGAAATGTGACAGACTGTTGAAAACATTTCCCAAACATTGTTTCATGGTACTCTGATTATGAGACTTTCAAAAAGAATCCCGAGAGGATGTTGTGACCTCTCTGTGTTGGAGGTCTGGCAACTTCTTTGAGGTAAAAACTATCCATCAACATATTGATTAGCACTAATTAGGATTAATCTCGATGTGTTTAGCTCAGCGGGTGAAGTCTGTGGTGTGCTTGAGCGGTCATGCATGTATGTGGCTCTGTGTGTGTTTGCCTGTATACATTCTTCTGAGTGTGTGTGTGTGTGTGTGTGTGTGTGTTTGGGTGCGTGTGTGTCTTTGTCTCAGCTGTCACCCTGAAGGTTATCTCCGTAGTGGCAGCATCGTCAGGTGACAGCCGTCTCCCATGATGCCAAGCGAGATGTCAAACTGTCCTTCCAACCAGGGTTCCCTTGACGACTAGAGTAACACACATATGCGCGCACAAACACACATACCAAACTCACCCTTCATTAGTAGTAGGTGAAAGGTAGGTTGTGTGAGTGTGTGTGTGTGAGAGAGAGAGAGAGAGAGAGAGAGCGAGAGAGAGAGAGAGAGAGAGCGAGAGAGAGAGGCTGCTCTGACTTTGATAAGCTATCACATGTCCCAGGTGATGGTCTCTAACAGCACATCAGTCCAAGGCACTGCCTGACAACCAAATCAAACGCACCCAGACCAGACATCCTGGCAACCCAAACCAAACAAACCAAAACTGACTATCTCTCTCTCTCTATATACATATATCTATCTATATACACACATTACACAGTACACACACACACACACACACACAATACGTACATACATACACATACATACATTTCCCTGAAACACACTCGCAAAGAAAGAGAAGCTTTTATTTGTGACTATTTGCCCAAAAAGAAAACATCCCAGATAAGAAAGTGTATTTTAATGACACGCTAGAGGTTTAGTTTACTAATGTGTTGACCAAGTCGGCCACGAGAGCCACAGGAGGGCCTCATAGTGCAGCAGGCTATAATGATGCTAAGCTTACATTACTGCCATGTTTCTGCACTTTGCAAAGATCACTTGTCAATAAAACAGTATATCTATCATTTTGAAATGTTTTGCATTTTATTCCATTATTGTTTATAATATTCTTAGCTTTACATAACAAGATTACATGATGCAGGATGCATTGCTGTATTTATATTTATTATTACCGACTGCTGTATATAAGCCAAATTGCCCCTCTGGTACTTTAAAGCTTTATTCTACTTTACAGTGGTGGGTTTTGGCTCATATTGGGGTGTAAACAATGAAATGGTAAAGCAACTTTACAATTTCTTAAGCTTTCCGACACCTCTGGAGTGCAGTGCCCTAAGGAAAACTACAGTTTACTCTAACTTATTATATATGTAGATAACTTGGGTCACCAGTTCCATCAGTTATGATAACACTGTATTCGCTGAGACCTTGGACGGCAACATTGAAAAAAAGCCCCAATGGGACCAGAAACTCAAGTGGTCAGACAATCACAGAAGCCGGAAAATAAATAACAGGTTTGCCAAACTTATTTGGAAGAGAGAAACCAAGACAAACAACACAATTATTACCTGCCTAATTGGGAGTGTCTTGTGCACTCATGGGTGCACTTATCTGGGGTTTTACCTACATATAAAATGGTTTAGAGCATTTGGCCAAGTTGTTTAGTACTAGTATGATTGTCTGATCAGTCAGCAATTACTCCTTGAGTACAAAGTCATAACAAGAACTGATGAAAATACAACCCAAATTTTATAAACTGTACTTGTAGGGGCTGTGATTCAAACAAGAAGCTGTTACAGAGCTCCTCTATACAAAGTCATATTGACAAATGCCTATAGGTTAACAATGACTTAACAATGAATGTACGTTATACGTTAAGTCACTAATATAGAGAGAAAAATAGGTGTGTGCTGCATTCTGAGGGAAAATATTCAAAGTTAACTTTAAAAAACTTGAGTTCAGGTTTACAGTTTAACCTGCATATTAGTACATATGGTGTATTAATCTGCGGAGAGGAACAACACTGATGCCTCAGGAATCCAATTAACTCACTTTTCAAATCAGTAAAAATGGATCACAATACCTTTGGTAAGTGAGCAGGGACAATGATCCAATCTAAGGTGACGAAAATAAAGGACTACACTACACTTTGATTATCGTGTATGAATCACATTTGTTTCCAAGGACTAAGAGTAGCAAAATATCAATGTAAGTATTTATTTTATAGCTTTATTGTAGCTCTTTTTCATGTCTCCCACCCCCCCAATAACCAAGTAGACAACTGTTATCACCATTGAGTTCAACATGTACTATGTGTTTCATTGCTATATGATCAAGGGACACTGCAGGGAACACTTCACACCTAATGTTATTCACACAAACACACCCTCAGCATGCCTTGTACAATTACAGAATTACAGCATCTTGGAAATGAGACATGACAGAGAAAGCATGCTAGCACTGTAGAGCGCTGGCCCCCTCCACACACACACACACACACACACACACACACACACACACACACACACACACACACACACACACACACACACACACAATGAAGTGTTTCCTGTGCATTTGATGTCAGTGACACAGGTTCCATTACCTGGCCTGTCACAACGTCGCCTTGGTGATGGCCTGTCAGATACTGTTTGGTTGCTATGGCGAGAGACATTGAATGCAGCCTTGTTTGGTTTAGCTGTTGAAAATGATTCAGCATAATTTGGCGTGTGTGTGTGTTTAAAAACTGTAAAACTCGCAATGCATCATGGGTGATTCACCCGAGACAGTACCACAGAGCTAGAGACAGAAATGACAGAAAATGTGATATATTATGGACATCAAGTGGATAAATCTTGGATGTAACAGTTTGGATTTAATGCTTAACAACCCCGAAAAAGGCACATGTTCCAGGCTTGATAGAAAATCACCTGTAAAGGCTAGAAAGACACCAAAGACACAGCCGTGACGGCTAGCTCTTTAGCTTTTAGCTGTAAAAATTGGTAAGTTTATAAATAAGAAATATGAATCAGAGGTGCAGTTTTGGATCGTACACAATCCTTTCGGTTCCTGAGGGTTAAGATTACAATTAAGGTTGAATCACATCAAGATTTTTCAAATTCATAAAACTTTCTCTACAGCCTCTTTCTCACATGCATTGAAAACCTGAAATTATCTAGACATTACCCAGCGGAGCTGTACCCTATGTGAGAACACAAATGTCTTTACCCTGCCGGCTCCCAGCGATGGCTAAAATAGAGGCTTTTATCGGCAGGCCCTAGGAGTTTCAAATCATCGGGCATTTACAGTATCTTTGTTTATTAATCAATCGTCGTGATTAAGTTTAAATGTGTGAACAAAAAAAACAAATGGCAAGGAAAGCTGCTAACACACACACACACAGTATTGCGTGTAAATGAGCTCTAGATTAGAGGAGGAGGAGTTTTGGTTCCATTCAGTTGAGCTCTGCAGCGGCTCTTGTGTGTTTAAAATAAGAATAATTGATTTCACTTTTTCTTGTGGTGTCAGATCTGCTGCCGTTTATCATCAAATCTATCGCTCTGCCCTTTTCTCCATCCCTCTTTCCTTGTTGGTTCTGCTAATTAACTTTATTACCCTGATAGCTCCCCACTGTCTGACGAAAACAATTACCATCTCTCCCCCCACCACCTCTCTCTCTCCCTCTTCTCCCTCATCATCCCTCGCTCTCTCTCTCTCTTCTAGCAGAGAGCAGTAATTAGTGCTAAGGCTTTGCTTCTGCTACACTTAACTCTCCGTATCTCTCTCCATCTCTGCAGAGCTTTCTATGTTTTCTTGCAACTCACAGGAGAACTTTTGAAAACTCCTGAGATGAGAACACGTTAAAAGTGAATGTTTGCTTGGCAAATATAATTCCTTAAGGAATTCTATACATATATTTCTAAATGACTTCCTTAGACAGACACCGACAGAATGTTAATTCCATGTGTAAATGAGGTCAATGTGTCACATTAATTTTTATTGCTTAATCTTTTAGCATCTATTAAAATAATACACCAAGAAACATTTTTGTAATGTTGAAAATTAAAAAACAAATCCATGTGGTTTCCATTAGGCTAAATCAATGCATCATGATTTGCATGAAAATAATAATTTCCATGAAACCAAACTACTTTCTGTGTCCCTTACTGTCTGTTACTCCCCCTCTTTCATTTCTCTCTCTCTCTCTCTCTCTCTCTCTCTCTCTCTTTAGTGGCAGACAGGACAGCATTACATTGTCAGTGGTAATTTACCTCTCATCTGTCTTCACTAATTATTGTCACATTCATCAGATTCATCAAGGCAATAGGGACTCTTGCGGGGATTGCACCATTTGCCGTTAATACAGCATCAACTGCTATTAGGTCCGGAAAGCCGAGGTGTGTGCGCACCCATGTCTGTATTGTGTGTGTGTGTGTGTGTGTGTGTGTGTGTGTGTGTGTGTGTGTGAGAGAGAGACAAGAGGGACAACGCATATTCATCTCTAATTAGACCAAGCTGTGTGATTAATTATACAGTCCGCCTTTTTTTTTACTCCAAGGGCTGAGGATGATGTTGTTGATGGGAGGTAAAATAAATATGGAAGAGGATGAGTGAAAAAGATGGGAGAGGGAGAGAATTTTAAAAAAAGACAGACATGGGAGATGTCAGGGCAGTGAAACATAGATTGGCAAACAGCAACCTGACTTTAGGGGGAGGGAAAAGAGGCTAAAAAAAAAGAGAAAAGAGAGCTGGCAAAATCCAGAGGGAGAGGGGAGAAGTGAGGGAACGAAGCAGAGGTGAAGTGTTTTGTCATATGCTCTCAGTGTAATTCCCACCTGACAAAGAGGCCTTGAATCAGGGGGGAAATTGCAACTTGTCACCCAGCAAATAAACTGCCCTGATAACTGATTAATAACGCACACCTGGGACAGCTGCGCACACACACATGCACACACACACACACTCACTCACTCACATGCAGATGTAGGCACATGCTGAGGCGCTTGTAAACGGAGAAAGGACAACACATCTTTGCATATGACTTTTCAAGCACGTGCGTACAGACTCATGAGTGCACTGACACTCTGTACATACACACACACACACACACACACACACACACACTCGTTCATATAAAACTATTCATAGGCACATACAGCATCAACATTGTTCGGAACATAAAATAAGATATTTGAAGCAGGTCATGGCTTTCATATTTTAAGCTTAATAAAAAAGTTGGTGGTACTTTGGCTTGCTAAGCTGTGAACATTACCGGGAACAGAGAATAGTGAATGATGATTGTAAAACCTTTTGGAGGGACAGATAGTGGACTTGCAGTTTGTTCTAGGAGAGAGGATGTAAAATTAAGTATTTTTCAAGTCTATTGTGACAATACAACCATGTGAGTTACTAGTGGGTGGAGTCATTCCTCCTCACTATACTAGCTGTGAAGTGATTTACTACACAGCAAGGAATAAGGGACAAAATTGACAAGTCCCCGTTCTGCACAAAAATGCAGTCTGAGTGAGTATTTTCATCCTGATGTGTAGGTTAACAGTGTTTTGTCAAGAAAATGCAACAAACAGAACCACTCCCTCCACCGCTGCTCAATAAGGACACACGTTCCAGATTTCGTAATACAAAGACCATAACTTCAGAGGGGATTTTTTCAACAGGACAGGGACTGTAAAGTTTGTCTCTTACTTCTTGCACTGCAGTCGGGGCACAAAATCATGTCGTCATGGCCAATATGGAGAAAATTGATTAAATTTCCTTTAAAGATCAGCTGACTTTACCACCAATCTTGCATAAAGAAAACGGCAAAAATAGCATTAAGCCATTTTTATGATGGATATGTTATGTTTGAACATGAAAGCTGTAACGCAGCACCACCTGAGGAAAAAGAATCTAACCATCCAGTCCCCAGAGACAAAGACAACAACAATGGGAGATGGAGAGAATTCAATTACAGATGGATAGAGCTTCTGATAAACAGAGAGGATCCGTTCTGTTCTCTTTTTCCTCTCCTGAGATGATACGCAGGCTCACACACTAACACACACATGTCAATCAATATCGGCACACACTGACCCACCCAGGAAAAGCCATTTGGAGTGACAGATACTCTTGGTGTTTATTACACCCTTACACCTCTCATCCTGCTCCCATAACCCCGGCTGTATTTCTTAATGCTTGCACGTTCTTGGCCTCTGATCTTCTCTGTGATTGGACAACAACAGTGGGACCAGGGCAGGCCACAGTCTGTGCCCCTAAACTCTCACACCTCTCACACTTCCTTCAGCACACAAGCATACACAACAGCCATCTCCTCTAAACAAAACCTCTTCATCTGCAGCACAATGGAGGCTCTCCTGAAAGCCTATCATTTTCCCTGGCACTGGGTCGAATGGTGACGGAGAGGAAGAGGAGGAGGAGATAGGGAGGGAGGCAGCGAGGAAGGGGGATAGTGTCGAAAATTGGATCAGAGCCGAGTGTTGTCGTTTGGAGTTTTATCAGCGGACCCTGACGCCCAAAAGGTCATCTGACATAATGGCTGATGAATTTAAAATCGCGCTGAGCAGGATATTCATTTTCAATTTTCAATTTAGCCAGACAGAGCCTCTCGCGACAGCCCTCTCTGATAACCGTCGCCAGCCTGTCAGCGCTATCGCACCGCCTGTCACACACATCAAGCAGCTGTTGCAACCAGAGAGGGACTTATAGACACAGACAGAAAGAGAGAGACAGGTGAAGAGGAAAGAGAGACAGCCAAAGCAGGAATGAGATAGAGAGAGAAAGAACAAATTAATGATTTTGATGGTTGAAAAATACGGCAGAAAGGTTGGCGAGGTCAGAAAGGTAAAGTTAAGTGTTTCAGTCACTGATTTCTCTGCAGCTGTTGTAACATCCTCACTTACACTGCTATTTAGGATTGTTGAATTATTGTTCTTTCAAACATAATTTGTTCCTTATAAATTATTTCTAGGTCTGTTTTTATGTAACATTTCACCACTGTGGGGTGGAACAGTGGTACCCACAAAAGAGCATGTTAAGTCTTATACTTTTTTATTTTCACACGGGTACTTGCATGGGTATAAAGAATTAGAAGTGAGATGAAATAAACAGGAAAAACAGCCTTTTCATTTCCATCTTGCCCCTTTCTCATGAATTTGTTGTTTTCTAGTTTTGCTTTCTGTACTTTTTGTTTTGGTTTAACTTGTGCAGTTTGTGTTTTTGGTTACAGGTTGAATACTGAGCTTTGCAGGAATGGGCAAATACGAGTTTGCAAAACTTGACCAGAGATTCTGGGGTGGATCCTCTCCAAGACATCAGAAATAAAGAAAAGCTTTTGAATTGCATCACAAGTAAGGAAAAGTGCTGCAACAGCCTTGCAACTAATGATATGAATACTGTGGCAGAGGGGTGTTGATTCAAGAATATCCGAAGCTGCAGCTTGTGGTGTTTTTGTACTGAATTTTATGGGAATTTGTTGCTCTCATGCTACAGTCTTGTGATAATAATAATTGTGGTGTATGATTGTAGGTAAATAATCATGTTTACTTTATTTCTCTCACTTTGTAGACTTTGACAGATTACAACATAAATATGGTGTTATTGAAAAGATAAAATTGAGTTTTTCTTGAAATTGCTTGATGAGGTTGTCATGTTTTAAGAACATTGACTTGAACCAGAAACATATGGAGAAAATATAAGTACTGTAGCCAAGGCTGACAAATAGCCATCCTTGAACATGATAGGTTATATACTGTAACAGCTTATTGTAGGAAGAGAAATCCTTGAAAGTAGATGATAAATGATCTTAGAAAATGAAGGAAAAAATGGATAATTAACATGAGCATTGACGCTTACGTGAAAGGGCAAAGCAATTAAATAAAATTGATCTGCAGAAATACAAAGTTCATCAGGGCCCATGCACAGAAAAAGGAACAGGTCATTCTGTTTGATTAACAAGGGTTGTGTCAAAAGTATTACAGCAATGAGAAATCAGTGAAAACAAAGTCAAGGACAACAACTTGTATCTGGTATTCTTTTGAAATTTTCTTTTTTAAGCAAATGCATAGGTTTTGTCTATTCTGTACTCTCTGTCAACTACCGTAATTGGCATTCTTTAGCGGCCATTTTGAAGTAATGGAGTTGACTGTGATCCTCCTGGACATCAAGTTTGTATCCATTCAGACTAGAGGATGAAATCCAGGCTCTTCAATGTGCTTGCTGTGCAGAGAACTGGGGCCCGGAGCCAAGGTTGCAGAGCAAACAGCCTCACATAGCTGCTCCTCATCACTGCCTATTCATCCCTCTACATCCCACCTGACAGAAAGAGAGAGAGACAGAGACCAGCAGAGAGAGAGGAAGGCTCTTGGCAGCGAATCCAGGCCTTGCTGAGTTCAGTTGAACAGCTGTGTCTAATAAAGTGTCTCATCTCAAAAAAAGGAAGAGGGGGATGAATGATGGAGAGATTTTGTTGAAAAGCTTAAATGACAAGGGCCAATTTCTCCTAACCAGGAAGAAAAGGTACAATGAGTCTACTGATTGGTGGATACTCAGGTTTAAAGGCTGACTGATTGGCTCAAAGAGGATCCTCCTGGACATGTTTAGATCAATAGCATGTCGAAAGTCCTTCTATCCTGCTTGTAGCCTGAGTCGGGACTGCAGGACTCGGCGATACAAATGGAAACAATGCTGCTGCGTCCCCAAAATCATGTGGAAAGTCAAACCTGCTGCACGACACTGACGTAATGTAGTGTTGCTTTTAAGATGGGTTAATTAACAAATATTGTTGCTGAAGAGTTTCAACTTGCCCAAAAAGAAAGTATATAAAACAGAGCTAAAGCAAAAAAAGCTAAAATAGATCAACACCTTTTGCTCTTCATCTGCTGTATTAAAACACAGAAAAAAAACATGTATGCAAACAAACACACACAACAAATCATGACGATTCAAATCACATTCCCAAAACACCAAGGTTTCCAGAGGAAAATTCTGCATGCACATGTTGGATGTGATGTGGAAGACTAAAGACCTTGCATGTACAGTGGGCTGTAAACACAAGTTAGTCCTCCATGCATTGCGATGTGCCCAAGGCCTGATGGCTGCCTCCAGCAATTGATCCATATGTGATGAGGAACACAGCGTTGTTGAATCTGATAAATAAATCTTATAAGTCTTTAGCTGTTGAAAGAAACATATTTAGTCTGATGGATTTCAATTTCAGACTTTGTATTTAATTATTTTGCCTACAAGGGCACTACAGTAATGAGTTTTCCTTTTAACCTTCTACACTGCTACCCCAGTGATAATTTCCCAGTCTGAGGTCTTTTTCACGCAATCCCAAAAAAATGATTAGAAATTAACGTATTTGTATTCATGGCCAGGGTTAGACCAGGCTTGTCTTAATCCTTTACCTGAATTAGAGAAACCCAGTTTCTCATTTACAGAAACGCAACAATGTTCAGGTTATTTCGATAGATGTAAGCAGACACACGTTGTGGACTTCAGGTCAAAGTGAGGAGATCAACATTATTACACAGCAGGCAAATTTCTCAGCGCTTCGCCAATTATTTCATAGTGGAAAACCAATTAACTCATTCAGGTGCATCAAGCTATAGAACAGCACTGGATATAGATATAAACAATAATAGTTATTATACATTTAATTTGCAAGCATGAGGTATTACTATTATGACCAAATGTCCATAGAACATCTCAGTAAAACCTGGAATTAAGTGTGAATAAGAGTCGTTTCACTTTAAGGCAGAACGGGGGGGGGCAGGACCAGGAGAGAAAGAAAAACAGCATGATGGCCTTGAGAATATGGATCCTTGCTTCCCAACACCTTTGTCTCAGAGTGCCACAAGAGAGCCCCGTTTGTGTGTGTGTGTGTGTGTGTGTGTGTGTGTGTGTGTGTGTTGGGGGGTGAGGGATGGGGGATGCTGGGCTGTGTGACAGAGTCTCTCTCTGCATTAATTGCTTAAATTGAAGCACTGCCACGTCTCTGTGAGAGACGCTTTGATATGATAATGGCAGCCTTCTCAGCACAGGAGAGGCTTGCTTTGTGTGTATATGTGTGTGTGTGTGTGTGTGTGTGTGTGTGTGTGTGTGTGTGTGTGTGTGTGTGGATAGTAATTTGGTGGCATGCACCTGCCAGCACGACACTGTCTCCTGTCGCCATCAACACGGCCAGGGAGAGACAGACCAACACACTCAGAAAGAGTGAAAGAAAGAGAGAAGGCTCAGCCATGTTGAGCAGGTCTGGGTGAAGATGGTGATGAAGATGAGGATGAGGATGAGGATCAGACCACTCACTGTGTTGTACATGCTATCTCAGGTTTTCTATGCAAACTCTTTCCAAGAAAATGTTTTTTACAGTTTGTTTAAATAAATGAATGCTACTCAAAATCATCATCACAGCGTCTGCCACCCTGATTGCTAATATTTAATGTTTTATTTATTACTATGTAGTATGTAGGTTGTAAATTGTATTCTACATGTATGTGTATGTCCTTGTAACATGCTGCTTGTAACGTAAAGTACATCCATCCATCCACTACAGAATAGATCCATTTTTAATGACTCCCAAAATGACAAATCTTAGCGTTCTATTAAACGAAATTAAGATTAGACAATAAAGGATTAGCAATACATCAAGAATTGGCTTGAAATAAATCACATAAAACTACTCAAATGAGGATGTAAGGGTAACAGACAAAAATGGGTCAAACACCTTTTAATTATCTCAAAAGAGACTTTTGGTTTCACATGGGACATGAAGCCTGTTATACTCAGGAAAAGTCCTGTGTTTGTTCGACCAACGCAGAATTTGGCACTCTTTGCTCTTGTGATAATTACTACAGCCACAAGGGGTGGCAGCTTATAACAAATGTAAATATGAGTCGTTATGAGCTGTCTTGCGCAATCATCTTAAAAATGTTATTTTCTGGGTGAGAATGGGTTTCTGCCATCACTGAGTTTGATCTGAAGTTTAAAAATAACACATCTTGTTTCAGCTCTTTTAGCTAGCTTCACTGACTGGCATCATAATGTCCACAGCTTTAAAAACTATCATCACTGATAACCAGTTTCAACTCATCCCGAAACAGACCCAAAAGATCAGTTGCCAGTTGTTGTAGTGATCAAACAAGATTAATTCAGGGGGCTTGTGATGCCTGTAATAATAAGTGTGTTGGAGATTTAAAATATTCCCACAACAAGTCATCATTGTCCAGGACATGTTGAATTGTTCCGGACTTTTTATGACTAGAAACCTATATTGGAAGGTATTCCATGACTCTTTTTGCAGGAAGTCACAGGGTTAATTTTATCTGAGCTGTGACCTTCTCACAGCCATCCAAAATGTTAAACCATCAAGGTGGATCTGGGCTCATTTCTTTTTATGTGAAGCGCACATTTCTATCTCTCTTATTACCTCACTGTAGCACCATGCACTTTTTCAGAATTACTGAAAAAGGACAGAGACAGGCAGTGTTAGTTCAAACACTGTCCTCTACTGCAGCCCCATTGAAAGAAGACGCGTCAGTGCACCAAAATCCAGAACTGGTTTGAAGAAATATGTAGCTAGTAAACAATTAAAGTAGAAAAGAAACGTATTAATCTGTGCCTTAAATTTGTAAAGGTTCCATTTCTTGCACTAGATCATTAAATGTGTTTATTGGATAATATCCCAAGTGCTTGAGAGAAACATCCTTACGTTCCTCATGTATGAAGCTGCTGTAACATAAAACTATGACTACTAATACAAAATATTATATATATTTTATTATAACTAGCCATAAAACCATCCACAGTCACGTAATTTCTGCACCATTTAGCGACCCCTTTAGCTGCTATTCTAATTACCACTGATTACAATTGAATCAACCAATAAGCTTATGATAAACAATGATTATAGAACCACTTGAATGTTTTTTTAAACAACTAGCTGTGTGAACATCACTGTCTATTATATTGTAAATGATGTCATTTCTGACTTCACTCCACTTCTACTTTGCCATTCCAGCTTACTTTGTCATTCCCACAGTTACTGACCCAGTCCTGCCCCTACTAGTTAACAGCAGCCCTGCATCATCATGCGTCATGGTTCCCGGAGCACCAATCAACTGTCACTTCTCCTGATGATGTCACAGGTCAGCGGGGATGCCATTAAAAAGTAAGAGGAAACGCCATGGTAACGCTGAATGTTCTGCCATGGTGGTGGTCGTGGTAGTTGTGGGAGAACGTTTACTGGAAGGGAAGGTAGGGGAAAGGAAGTGTGTGTGTGTGTGTGTGTGTGTGTGTGTGTTATTCAATGGTGTCTGGGACACAGAGTTGAGTCAGCCATTACCCAGAAGCCACTGCTGCTTCAGGAGGAGAAAGAAAGCACTGTGTCCCAAGGTCTGACACATACACACACACACACACACACACACACACACACACACACACACACACACACACACACACACACACAGAGAATGGTCTGATCAAACACACACACCCCTCCTGTTTGCTTGCTAAGCTAGCTGACCTTTACTCAGGCCACCCACAGCTGACCCGTCCTCAACCATGTGATGAGGTGGGAGGCCACACTGTCCCAAGGCCACACACACACACACACAAAATGTTTTTAAACTTCATAAAGTCATTGACAGATTATGAGACTACGGGCCCCTGTGCCTGGACGGCCCATTGAGTAATACATCATTGCACATAATATGATGTTGGTGTCCATAGCAACAACATTTCACCTGTCAGTGATGGCACAACATGTTGTAGTATGAAATTTCAGTTCACCATTGATCATTAAATTGCCTTTCGATTATTATAGGTAAGGAATAAGTGATAAATATAAACACAAAAATACTTATTATTCAATTTCTTAATTTTAAAAATATTTTTTGCAAGTTTTAGCTTCATTTGGAAGTTTACTTGATTCTTCTTTGATTAAAACTTTTTGTAAGTTGCTTTATACACCGGCATCTGAAAAATGAATGTTAATGTAATGTCTGCTGATTGTCCAAGGCGATGGTGAAACTGCTGCTAAAACAAATAAAGACACAGTATGGTACCAGCTTCTGCAAAAGCATCGCAAGAAACTGCATATCATTTGAGAAGACAATCTCACTTCAAGGTCCATTTAGTAGTTGTTCAGGAGCTTTGGCTCACATCACATGATCTTCATTATTTCCCCAGTTGTCATGGAATTGTTCATGTTTATTTTTGTTGAGTTTTTTGCAGTTTGAAAGTTTTCACAACTGCTGTTTTTATGGTCAAGAATACACTTTGAAGCATTGCACTTTTTTAAATTACTTCTATGATTTTAAACTGCTCAAGCTCTTATTGACTTGTCTTACCACAAAAAACACTATACAATATACTGAATAGATCAATCTTATTAAAGGTTATGTTTTGTTTAATAGCTATGGCACCGGTGCCAAAACAATGTAGTATATAGAACTTCCTCTGGTCGTGTGATGTAGCATAAGATATGCCTACGTTATTACTGTGCATTTTGGATTAAGTATATACAAGATATATTTGCATTGATAAATTCTGAATTTCAACTGCAACGTCAGCTTTAACATTGGGAGGAAGGAGGGGGAGGAAAAAGAAGCTGTTTGGGATCCACCCAAGTGCTTTTAAGCCATAACATATTTACAGTTTAACAGCAGACTGGGGAGCAGAGAACATGTGAGTCAGATGATCTGTGTTTTCTATCAACACTGGCGCTGACTGGCCTGTCACACACACTATTAATAGATGCTGGTTGTGTCATGATGAGTTGCTCCTCTTGTTCATACTGTATATGTGTCTTTAGTGTCTGTCTGAGTGTGTCTGAGTGTGTGTTCATCTTTCCCCTGATGCCAAGGGCCCCATTCCCATCCCTTGATCTGGAACAATGTGCTTCAGTCAGAGAGCTGGACAGAGCTGCCTTAGAAACTGTTTGCCCCCCCCCAACCAACACACATGCACTGTTTGTTTCAAGCTACTCAAAAAAAACAGCTAAGTAGCACTCCTACATGCAAACATCAACAAACCTAAACATGAATATATGTTCCTAGCTTGCAGCACACCTAATGCAGCATTACGACAATACATTTACTCAGAGTACAAACACACACACATTTTCACAAACAGGGCCCCGTCCCATGAATAATAAGTGTCCAGCTATGCCAGAGGTCACATCCACGCTTCACTCCCCACAGCTTTCCCAACCGACCCCCTCATTAGGGAAATGGTTGTCCCAGTTGGGAGGGTGGGACGGGTGAGAAAAAGCGATGAAAAACAGGCAGGGAGGGGACAGAGCAGTTGTTAAAGAAAGTGAGGATGTCTGAAAGAATTCAGTGGATAATTGCAGTCGACTACTTTGTTGCCAAATGTTGTTGCTTAAACCTTCCACAAAAGGTTGCAGACTTTTAAGTAGTGCAAGAAATTCTCTCGAAAAATGTCCTCTCCTATTGAAAACTATTATTGCGGTTAACAAGTCTTATTTCTGTGGGAGACCATGTTTGTGCTCAGTCACAATCATCACAACACACACACACACACACAAACTGACAGTCAGCAGTTTGCACAGTGTTCACAAAATCGGGCACGTTGGCAAAAAAGAAAAGGTTTATACCTTTCAGGAGACGGCAGAGCAGCAAATGCAGGAAATGAAAACACCTTAAAAGAGAAGAGCTTGTATGGATGTGCCGAACATTTAAATTTAGCAATCTAAGAGTGAGAAAATAAATGTTGTATTATTCCTAAGTGTATATTTGTATTGGGACAGTAGTAGTTCAGGGGCTTGTTGATGGTATAAAAAAGAAATGCAGGTCAGCACATGTTCTGCTCTCCTTATAGAGCAGAAGAGAAGAGGAACCGAAGAAAGACAGAGTCTGCTTTGTCCTTCCATACTTGTGAACTTGCAGAATACTTCTTTTCATTCATCACAGTTACAATAATGTATTCACTTACTGAACGAGCTCAGGAACCCTGAATGTTTTCGATCCATTATCAATTGAAAAAGATGAAAATGTACGTTGAAGATGCAAATATTGATGCCGATTCACTGTGATCATATTGAGATTTCTCAGAGATTACTTACCATTTTACCTTGTAGGAAAAGAAAGAAGCAGCATTTTGTTCAACATTTTAGTTTCAGAAGGGTAATTAAGGAGTAGAGCTACAAGAATTGATGAGAAAGTTGGATCAGTTTTACGATAAATGTACAGTGTGTGTGATTTAAGGCAATTATTGACCTTGGCTGACCAGGTTTAGCCTTGGTTGGCCTGAGTTGTCTTGTTCTAGTCTGACAGTAACATCAGCACAACTGAAACTAAATAAAAAACTTTAAATTGTTTAGTTAAAACTTTTGAAGTAAAAAATGCCTAACATTCACTGGTTTCAGCTCTTATATTTTGGGTCCAAATGGGATCATTTGGTACCTAAACTCTTGTGTGTTAGTAAGTTGAATATAGGCTTTGAGTTTTGGACTGTTGATCGGAGAAAAATAACCAATCTGAAGGATTCAACTCATCAGGAAACTGTGATGGATATTTATTCACTGTTTTCTGGCAGTTTAGATCAAACAATTAATCTAGAAAATAATAGTCACTTTACTCGATAATTAAAGAAACCATTGGCAACAGCCTTTAACTTCAGGTTTTACAATGATTATTGAATGGCTGATATGAGTGATGAAGATGTACAGGAAGGTAGCTTGATCGCACTCACACACACACACACACACACACACACACACACACACACACACACACACACACACCTCTGTTACTTGCTCCAGCTTCCACTGGATGAATGAAAGCCTCTGTTCTCTCTGGCTCTTGGCCCTCTTCATGCCCCGCTGCTGACTGGCAGATTGGAAGTAACAAATTGCTGCATCCTTAGAATTATAATTAGCAAAGCCATGAAGGCGGTTTTGTTTAAAGGGAGCATAACGTGTGCCAAACTTTCGGGTCTTTCTGGTCACCTGCCTGACTTTTGACACCCTGAAACTTTTACAAACAACACAGGATTCAAACCTTTCCAGTTTAGTTGCCATTTCAAATGCAGTTATTTTTCACCGCTGTCCCAGAGCCTTCTATAAGTCACCAACATCATAAGCTAATTCTGAGCCACGGGGGTAAAGGTCCAGGATTGTTTTAAGTCCAGAAAAACCTTCCATTCATGTCTCTGAGAGAAATCTCCCTGGCACGTATATATTTTATCTTAGGTGTGATGAAAACAGAACTTGCCGTCCTTTTGATAATAATAATGATAAAGTCTCTACAGTGAAGAGAGAGTCTCCTCCCCTCGCTCTGCCGCATTTAGCATAGCTCCAGCATCTCCATCAACAAGTCAATAGAGGCTCTGGCTCGCCGAGACATTAGCTGGGAAGCTATGGAGGTGAGCAGGGCTTATTATAAGCCTCTTAGTGATTCTGCAGGAGGTGAAGAAATGGTCTCTGTTAGGGGAATCAATCCCTGGGTAATTACCTAGCCATACTGCAGGCTGCTGAGGATGCCTAGGACCCGGCTGAGGCTGCGAAGGCTAGTGAGCTCCAGTTCAATAAGAGCCTTTTAGGAGAGCCCATTGTCTCAGACTTAAGAGAGGAGTGCAGACTGATAATGATAATGACGATGATGATGATGATGATGAATACACAGCCAGTAATCAAGTGGTGTTTGACGGGCACAAGTGCAAAGCAGGGCCCATCAGAGTTTAGCCGGACGATCTATAATCCATCCATCTTTGAGACTCACCATGTTTGGGAGAGAGGAAGGGAAAAGCCATGAACAGATCTCCAGGCAAACAAGTCTTTTGTTATCCTCATCAAGTAAAACATCATGGTATCCCAAATCGTAACTTGCCTTTCTCACAATTGTGGCACTTTAGGCGTTCTTCTCCCTCCAAAAAGGAGAGTTTTCAGCATCCTACACCCATAACACCTTGCAAATAGCTCAAGAAACAATATGGCCAATAGAGGATACAGAATACAATAAGATCTAGAAAAACGTTAAAGATTCATTTTTTAACATCTGCCTTTAAACATGGTTTTTCATTCGGCTTAGAAAAGAAGAGTGGTGTCTCATTTAATAGCTATTGCTCCAATACCTCTCGTAATTATGTTTTTAGAGGGCAACACAAAACTCAGTCATTCAAAATGAAGGGAAAATATTATGGAGATGTTGATAAAGATGGTTGATGGTTGACGCTGATGGTGATAAATATGTCCTGATTTCCCGGTTTAGACTCATCACTACTTGTTTCTACAGCATGTAACTGGAGAAAGATGTTTCTGACACAGAGCCCCCAGCAGGATGAGGTACCAAACAACAACATAAAGTCCCCTGTATTATCATTTTGTTGTAACCCCATTAGATTGCATGTTTGATGTATGAATTATGTATCTTATATTTAAGTCTGTGATGGGTTATATGTTTCACCTGGCTGCAAGACAAACTTCCCCTCAGAGACAACACTGATAAACAGACCCCCAAATTCCACAGGATGCGGAACGGCTGCGGATCCACTCCGGAACGGCGTCGGAGTAATTTGGTTTTCATTAAAGTCAATGTGTGTACGTCCACAGACTGCGGAACGGTTGCCTCCCAGCTGCGTGCCAGCTCCGGCGATCTGCAGCCCTCCGCCGCAGATACGCAGAGCTTCTATTTTTGCCAGACACTGGAGAACTCTGCAGCAATTCAGCACACGGCAGATGAAGTCAAGGACAGGAAGTCAAGCACAGAAACAAATACAACATCCGGTTAATTTTTAAAATAAAATAGAACGTGCTCATGGCGGATCATATTTCCCTACTCTACACCTTAAAAACACAGCATAGAGTTGTTTCCTCTCTATTCCTCTGGATGGAAACAAACTGTTGTTGTTTTTCTGGTTCTATTTGACGTGAATTTGCGAGATTTCGTGCGTCCTCGTGACTTTAGCTGTCAGTCATGGCTGCAGCCATTCCACAACAGATTCGGACCTGGTGGGTGTTGACGAACAACAGAGCGTGGAGCAGACACGCAGCGGAGCCAATCCGCAGCCATTCCACATCCTGTGGAATTTGTGGGTAAGGGCCCTGCCTTGCACCCGGCGCAGCGCAAATTCCGACGCAAGTGTCTTTGCTAATTGACGCAGTTGTCAATTTCCCGTTCAACGCCCATGTCGTTAAAATAGCAAATGCACCTGAAGCCATCTTTTGCCGTGGGCACAAAGATGGGTTCATGGCATGACACTGTGATTGGTTTATTGCACGTTAAGCCCAAAACACAGCTATGAATTAATGAAGACACTTTTGAACCATGCACACAGACCGTTTTTTTTCCCGCTGTCAAACTAGCAAAAGTGGATTTGGACACAACCTAAAGGCACATGCGCCATGATTGTTCAAATAGGGCCTTAAATGTTGTTGGTTCAACAGGCAGCAAAACTAAAGTTAATCTAGCACACGGACAGCACAAACCTGAGCACTATGGAGAAAAGGAAAACTATTCAGTAGATCTAGCTGCTTCTGTATCTCCATGGTACAGACCACCAACAAGAATGATTCTACTTCTTCCGTTTTTGTGAGGGGTAGAAGATGCCTCCAGCAAGCTAGGACTCTGTCCCCAATAGGTAAAGCTACACAACGACAAAAGGTTGTTGGTTAAATGACCAGTAATACTGAATGTAATCGCAGCCAGTGCATGAGCAGCACCAACCTGGAAACTATTTAAAATAAAGACACTGTAACGCATGATCCGAAATCCTCTGAATTACCTAACTGTGGCTGTTTGTGTCCTAATCAATGATATATATCTACTCTTCACATTTAATGCAATATTGTTGTTGAGTACACTACAAATATTAACATTTATTGAGCATAACTAATAGCCAAACAGGCAGGGAGAAAGATTGGTTTGCAGACAAATAAAAAGAAAGTTAGGCAGATGGGCAGACAGAAGGACAGAAAGACAAGCACATAGCTGAAGCCTTGCTACTCTGACACCTGGGAAGCTATTTGCAACAATGCACGCAGAAGGAGGATATGAAAAATGGTAAAAGAGAGAAACTAGATAAAGTAAAAGCACTCTTTCATATGAAATCAAGAGCGTAGGGGGCAGAGTTCAGCCATAAGTGGCGCTGCTACAACACGGCGAAGAGAAAAATTAATTTCACATTCTTTAATTTTCAGAATTAAATGGCCAGCCATTTCAGGTCGAATAATTGTTTGAACCAATGATTTTATCATTAATCCGACAGCGGCCCCTGAGAGCTGGGGGTCACACCAGAGGTTGATTAGGTACGAGGCTGCACAAAGACCCCTCCAGTCGATGCCATTGAAAAGGAGCAAGTCATTTAGATTGTGAATTGGTCCCGGGGCTACGAGGCTCGCTCCATTACAGGCCATTTTCAATTTCAGCCTCACAATAAAACATCAAGCCGGGCCAAGGAAATTACAGCATCTTGGAGATGTAGCCGAACAGATAGGTGGGGTACGGACAAGATGACACGACTGGAAGAAGAGGAAGGGCGGGTAATGGTAAGGGCTGTAGAGAGAGAGAAAGATTATCCAAAGTGGAAAACTGGCGGCGTGAAAGAGAAAGAAACTCCAACCTCTCTGACTCCAACAGAGATTTACGTGCAGCCAGTCCGTGTACTTAAAAATACTAATGAATGTACTTATACTGTACAACCCGGTCTCACACCAGTTCCTGAAATATTTCACGAGCTGCCATGACACTGAACTGCTCTGTGGCACGCAACAACGGGGAAACCCAGCGCCACATAAGGGGACGGTGACAAAAATTCGCACTGGGACACGATCCGCGGTCTCTGTGGCACGCAACAGGGAAATGAAACAGGGAATTGATGAAATACATCAATTTAAAATTCGTAATCAACACTCAAAAATAACGTTATTAACGTGATCTGTACACAAATCAATAGATTAAATAACGTGACAATTTCACAAACTACCATGAGACAGAGCTGACTTATACAACTAACATAAGTTTGTCTTCACCCAAATGAATGCAAGAGCTTTCATGCTTTATGACTTTCTCGTCCTTGCATCAAGATTCTGTTGATCAGAATATAAAATGATGAACAATAGACATCAACAAAACAAAGACTTGATCAATAACTATTTCATTTGCCTCATGAATACTAATAAGTCTCACTCTGCTATGGTAAAAGTTCAATTAACATTGGACTTCAGAGAAGAATGCAACGAATATTGAACAAAGAAATTATTTTTTATAGTAAACGAAGGACTTACCATCTTCTAACCACCATAGTCTCTTTTAATATTGCACTTCAATTACATGCAGACAAAGTATAAACAAGTTACTATTTGTCCATCTGTGTCAGACACACACGTGTACAATCTCCAAGCACGCATATGTTGGTCTTGAATAGTTTTCTGCAAATGGAGGTTGTTTACACCCAAAATTTTTGTATAGACCATTCAGCACAAGCTTAATTCCATTAGTTTAATTTGTGCCTCAAATCAATGGTCATAATTTCATTGCTTTTTGTAACAATGGTGTTTACTCATGTTGTATACACAAGTCCACGAGGCTGAAATTAATGGGAAAATGCATAATTCACTGTTATCAAAAGAAAATAAATGTCCTGTCAACATTTTTGTTTAATGTAATTTCACATTTTCCTTACATACAGAGAGGAAGGTTACATATGTAACAGTGATTCTCTGAAGAACTTAAAAACGGTGGCGACCTCACTGGTCTCCTAGCAAATTTACAGGGGAGGCCTGATGAGTAGTTTCTCGCTGACAAGGAGACCAGAGTCACCAAACAGCCCTCAGAAAGGCGTTAAACTAGGAAATAGCTGAATACCTTAAAGACATAGTAATCAATGGTTGATAGTTTCAACTCAAGCCTCCCTTTCTGCACACATGAAGCTCTTGACAGTGTAAATTCCAGGTACGCCTTCACTATCCTAACAATGGAATAATTAAGCTGCTAGCAAGGCACTGAATACAAATAGCCGGCATCTGTACTGGTTTTCACAGAGGCCACAGAACCCCAAGACTACGCAGGAGACAATCAAGTGGTTTGTCTCAAAGCAATTATTCACATTACCTAACTCCCAAGGGTCAGTCATATTGAATATGGGTGGAGAGGATAATCTCAATATGACAGAAAAGTAGTTGTGATGATGTGTTAATGTCTCTGTGAGTTTGGGGAGAATCTTGGCAAGGTGGACGATGGCAGCTTTTGGTGCTTGTTTTCAGTCCTTAGTGCTACTGTATGATGTGGAATATATTATCAAAACCATCAACACATGAAGTCTTAGTGTTTCTGAGCTCGGAGCCCAAGATTAAATTTGGTCATTATCCGTTTTCCCAAGTGTGTGGAAATTGGATTGTGAACTGCAAACGGACAGGAGCTGAGCTCCTGTTACAGCTTTCTGCTAATCAACTATTCTAAACATCTTCTGTTAAGTAGCTACAGTAAACTGTCACTACTTCTCTACTTACTGTATTGCCTGGTAAATATAATTAAGGAAAAGTTTGATTTTAACTAATGGTTTTGGAGCAACCAAACCTTTTAATCAGAAGAACAGATGTTTTTTGACATTGCTCAATGGGGTGTTCAATATTTTTGAATTTGTGTAAAAAAAAATATAGGAATCATTTTGGTTTAGCTCCACACATGGTCATAGGAATCTGGAAGAGGAGCAGCTAAACAAAAACCAAAGAAATACAAAAAAAAAGTCCATCTCTGTGGTGGTATTAAGAACATTAAGCACCGGCGTTTTCTCTCCATCTGTGGCAGAAAATCAATGGTCGCGGCCCGCAGGGACAGCCGGAGGCTAATTTTACCCTGCATTTTCTCTGGCGGCTAATCCCGCGGCCAGGAGCTAAACCAGGGAGAGCAAGATGAGGAAGAGGAGCAGAGAAGAAAAGGAAGAGAGATCTCCCTCCCTAAATGAATATTATCAGCATGAAAACAAAGTGACTACCTGAACAAAGTCTATTTAACAGAACCACTTCAATAGATTCTCTCTCTCTCTTTCTCTGAATATATCTATATACACAACCCACTCACCCAAAAAACCCACTACATATAGAGAGCAGCTACATGCAGGCAGCTGTAATGGGAGAAAACTCGATCGAGGAGCTCCTTGACAAAAGCAATTTTAAGACTAAAGACAACCTTTCTGATGCGTTTCCACATGAGGATCCACCTATTTGTTACATGTATTTCCTAGAGCGGTGGTTGCAGACAGCTAAACTCCAGCAGAAGAAATAAAATGAGGAAAACCATCTTAGATTAATACCATCAATGTGTGTCCCTTTTTGCACCTTCAGGTGAGACACCTGGTTAGAATGTAAAGTGCATTGATTTGCCTCTTTTTTTCTTAATGTTAAACAGTTATATGTACATATTTGTTTCTGTACTAATTGTTTGTTTATTTCATATTAATGTTTGATATGATTATGTATCCAACAACCAAGGCAAATTCCTTGTAAGTGTTCCTTACTTGGCAATAAATCCATTTCTGATTCTGATTAAACATGACATTTGAGAAGACTACTGATGTATAGTAGTTGTGAAAAGACAATAATAAACTTATATAAACTTCGAAAAAAATGGCAGAAAATGTTTTTTTGAGTTTTTTGAGTAAAAAAATAGCTTTTTCTAATAACATGTCATTGTAACCAGAACTGTGCAACCTCTGTTCCTGAATCTTTAAATGTTATTTTGTAGTCAGACTGGAGAACTGCAATATATGGTTAGAGAGAGCATCAGTGGGTGGCAGCAACACACCAACACCTAGCTTCCTTAGGCTACTCCTGGAAATGGAACTATATGAAGATTTGGGTGGCTTGGAAGTGGAACTAGGCGAAAGGGAAGTAGTTTTAAAGTGGTCTGCGTGGCTACGATAAAAAGTAAGAAATTAAAACTTTATTACTGTGAAAAAGGCTGCTAACATCAGCATCTTGACATTTTTCTATTACACGCAAAGGTAAATATATTTTTGTGACTTTTCATATAGCCTTCATTCAAGTTGTTATGCAAATGTAATATATGCATAAAAATGAATGGACGCATGCATGCTCCTGTGTGCTTGCATGTGTGTGTCTGTCTGAGTGCATGTGTGCGTGTGTGACACAACCCTGGCTTACACACAAAGAGAGAGAGAGAGAGAGAGAGAGAGAGAGAGAGAGAGAGAGAGAGAGAGAGAGAGAGAGAGAGAGGAGGGGTGCTGTTTTAGTCATTAAGGAAATGAAGTGAGGGGTGAAATCTACTGAGGGAGATAGATTTCTATAGAGTCATGGTACATGCTCTATCACAGCAGGCGTCACACACACACACACACACACACACACACACACAATCTTTCGGCTCTGCACAACACACTCAACTAGGAGTATGTGCAATGTGTGTATGCATGACTGTTGATAAACATGTGTTTATGTATAGCTGTATAGTAGTATCTCTGGTGAGACCATAAAAAGACTACACAAACACACACACACCACAACTTTTTCATATTTTCATTTTGTAGTTTTGTCCAGGATTATCACAAAATTAAACAAAGCTGCCACAAATCTGTCTAGAATGTCTAAAGATCTCAAATAAAGCAAGGCAGCATTCGTAACATATTATCACAAGTATAACAGTAATATTTTGTCAGGTATCAACCACTTTGCCACTGATAAGAAATCAGCTGTCAAAACATACAAGAGCTTAAGCTGATGGCCCCCCTGTTACACAACATGGCACATTATCAAAATTAGTACATGAATTCACAACTGTGTGAGGCCTGCAACCTGTAAAAGCTGCAAGGGAAGCCTGTATAAATGACTTTTGTACTGTGTGTCTACAGCGACCACCCAGATGGGCTGAACCTCAGCCAGCCTAACAGCAGATCTTCTCATTTATGGGCATCTAAAATCCCTGGCTTCTTTACACACTCTTTAATAGAAGAATGATACAGAGGGGGAGTGAAAGAGAGAGGCAAAGAGTGAGGAAAATGGGATGAGGGAAATAGACAAAAAGAGAAAAAAAGAGGGGAGGGTAGAGAAAAATGAATGGAAGGGGAGAGAGGGGTAGATAGGATGTAAGAGAAGGAGGGTAGACGCCTCTTCCACATCACTGCCTTCAATTTAACACAGGTGGTAAAGTTAGCAGATAACACTGATAGTTTCACCAAGGCTCCGCATGAGGAATGGTACAACACACACACACACACACACACACACACACACACACACCTACCTCCTGAAATGGGTGGCAGCAGCTGGGAGGGAGAGATGCTGGAACCCAAGGACACAAAAGAGAAAAAGAAAAAAGGAGGGGTTGCAGAGAGAAAACCCATCACAGTCTGCCTATTTCTGTGGGTGGGTGTGCATGTGTGTGTGTCAATTACACAGAGCTGAGATAGTTTATTAACCTCTCAGGCCAGTAGGTCATCTTAGTACCACAGGTTAGGACCTGCAGGTAATTGATGAAGTACACCATGTCACAGCGACCACATCTCCATACCACTGTAACACATGGGCAGTTTCCCCCCCTTTAAATACACCAGTGTATCTTATTTAGAAGACTTCCCACTGCCTGTGAAGGCACACAGGTCTGCAACACCAACCTCATCTCAGAAAAATTAGCCTGTTGTCCAGCAGCATTACAAAGATTTACAGGAGCATAAAATGGAGGTGAGAATCCAGTTTAGCTCAATCAACTGTGAAGCTAAATGGTAAGATGTCTTGCATGATATGCAGTTTAGTTCAGCAGACTGGGAAAGAACCATGACATAACGATCTTGGTCATAGTTGAGGCTGGAAACTGATTATTATCAAGTTAAAAAGAAAGCAGCTGTATGTTGACTCAACCATCCAGCCCAGATTTCTCAATTCATAGCTTTTAAAGGACAGCAATTACTCATAAAATGTAAACAAAAGGTCAAGTGTTAGGACAAATGATCAGTGCTGTTGATTTTCTTGTGAGGACAGTTTTGAAAGACTTGTGTAATTGTTTTTATCATTCTTGTAGATTGTAGCTTTATGCTAAACTACCTCCTCCGGTATTAAAAGTTGTTATTGTCTCCAAAAAACATCTTATTTTGTTGCCAAACTCCCCTTCTGTCCTTATGAGAGGAAGTTTTGTCGAACAATTAGATGGCAGAGCTGCAGCGTTCCCTAACACTTTTGAAAAAGTGAATAGAAGTGATGATGTCTGGCAGGTAAGGCTGTCGTCCTCTTAAGACAATCAACACCTCCTTTATCCTCATTAGCAATAAATCAAAGACTCTGTAGAGACGAAAGACAATATCCCTCTTTTGTTTGAGGCCACTGCGTCGTTCGTTAAGGTGCGATCAAAGCAGCTTAATGATGAGCAGCGGAAGATTAATGAGGGACTGCGCAAACCTTAATGAGTGACGGGAAACGAAGAATAACTACTCTCTTGTGGATATATTCAGAAAATCCTTTTTAGCTGCCGTTGTGTGTCTGCAAGCTACAAAAGAATGCTTGTGTTTTGAGTGTGAATGGAGGTAATGGGCAGTACAGCTGGCCTGTGCTCAGCTTAAATGCTGCCTGATTGTTTTAGCTCATCCTGGGTTTGATGATGGAGATGGTGTTGTTGCTCGAACAAATATACGGCACAGCAAGTGCACATTTGTGGTGCGCCAACAGGTGTGGAAGAGACAAGAGGGGAGATGGTGTGAGAGACACAGAGAGAGAGAAAAAAGTGAGTTTTGGAAACCATCCCAGTGCCAAGCAGAAGCCAAATTAAAAAGAAAATCAAAGCTTTTTCCCTGTCCACTTGAAGATGATAGCGCTGTTAGTATATGCGAGACAAAAGCCTGAATCTGCATTATATCAGTTGTGTTTAGATCCCCTAAAACATGGGCAGATTCAGTTTGGAGGAGCCACACTTTCATCATCAAAGCAGGAAGAGCAGATGTCTGCATGTTGGGAGACACATGTGGCGGTAATGTTTACAGCGGTGAGTCAAACAATTTATCCCAGTAAAAGAACACTACATGGCTAAACGTATGTAGACAATGGACACCCAAACATCAATGTGTTGTTGTTGCACAGCTCATTCCAAAATAATGGACATACATTTTCTGCTCTAATACCCTCCACTATTTTGAATTCAGGCTTTCAAACAGATGTTGGAACCTGGTGTTGGATAGTCAGACATGCCAGTCAAGCAGTTCTCTATCCTAAGGGGGGACACACTTTAAAGAAAGAGCCCACCCTAAAACATGGAAGCTCTCTATAGTCTAAAGCGTTATTTTATGTTTTAGCATTATCATTTCCCTTGAGTGAAAGCATCATATAGCAGCTATATGGCATATATTGAGCAGAAAGTCCTGAGATACACCCAGCTGCCATTTTATTAGAAATGCCTATACAGTCATGAGAAGTTAGAATGCAGCAGTGGTCAGGGAATAAAACAAAGTGGGCTCATCCTTTACCTTTCAGATAAGTCAATCTGTTCCAAATGGCCAAGACTGTGAATGTGAAGTCATAGACACTGACAGCAGACCCCTAGATAATGCTAGAGACATGTACAAAGGGAGACAAATAACCAAGGTACTTCAAACCATATTGTGGACAGAATGAAGACACAAATAAAAATAAAACATGGACAAACAAAACATGTTGCGTGTCAAAATCCTAATTCTATCATATGACATGACGGGAGAAGAACAGTTCAACAAAAACAGTAAAGTATTTCAATCTGTGTGTTAGCTGCTCAATGACCACACAGCAGTCCTATACCAAAGATGAAAGTTCACATTTAATGTCGCCCACAAACTCCTCGTTATTTATTATCTTCTGCCACTATTCCCTCCATCCAAGCCCCGGCAGGCCTCTCACAGCACAGAGCAGATTACTCGCACAGTGGACAACGGCGAGCTTCAGCCGCCGCTGCCGCTCAAATGCTAAGACGTTTTAATTTCTTACTTTTTATCGTAGCCACGCAGACCACTTTAAAACTACTTCCCTTTCGCCTAGTTCCACTTCCAAGCCGCCCAAATCTGGGCCTCTCCCATCCCAAAATCTTCACTGCCCAACAGTCCCCGGTTGACTTCCCCTCCCTGAAATCTGGCTAGAGCTCCAATCTTGGCTTGATGGGGTGCGTGGAATTAAAAACCAGGCAATTACAGTGAAAAATTGAAATCTTGTGTTTTGTATGGGAGTGGTGTGCCGAGGGGGGGAGGGGATTAGGCTAAAGCCGGACTGGCGGTTGAATGGTGAATGAACCGAAGGGTCCCTGAAAGACGCCACTTGTTATTAGAGTGTGTAAACACTGCCAAGCTGTTGAGAAGCTGGTAAAAACACATCGGACATAAAGACGATGCCTGTGGACACGTCGTATTATCCCTCAGTACATTAACTGGCATCTAAATACTTTAGGGTTCCAACTCTCGCCCCTCCTCCATCCCTCTCTCTCTCAAAGTACATCCCTCTGTAATCTTTACTAGACAATGAGCAAGAGAGTGGAGATATACAGCGAGGAGGAGAGAGAGACAGCCACAGAGATCTACAGTAGAAAGTCAGTTAGGAGCATTGGCTTTATCTCTATCTAACACTGTGGGCTAGACACTGATCTTAAACCACAAGAGAGGAGAGTCTATTATTGGAAAGCAAATACAGTGTCAATAAAACTAGCCCATAAATAAAGATGGTTCACTTTCATACAATCATTAGTAGCCACCAATCATCTGAAGGCAGGCGTTAGCTTAAAGATGCAGACTAAACCTTGATAAACTTCAACCAGCCGGGAATCCAAAAAGTATCAGGAGTCAGACCATCCACATACCTCCATGTGGATAAACTGACCTCAAGCTGCAACTAGCCATTATTTTAAATAGTGATTAATCTGCCAATTGTTCTGTTTTGAAATCAATTAATTGTTTGGTCTATAACATGTCAGAAAATGCATCATAATGTCCCTGTGACCAGGTTAACACACTCATAAAGTCCAACACCAGTTTCGTTAGAAGACCAAAAATACAAGCAAACATTCAGATTTCAGAAACTGGAATCAGTGTATTCTGGGCGCTCTGGCTTAATAAGATTTAGCTATTATCAAAATTATTGCAGATTCAGTTTCTTTAAGTACAATATCCCATTAATGTTGATAGTTTTAGCTCTATAGGAAACACTGCAAAGAAAATATTTATTTTCCTAATGTGAGAAGCATGAGAAGCATGCTATTTATTTGTAAAACAAACTCAGTAATCTGACTTTTTGTCCATTGCCCTAATTACTACAAAACTAAAATACATGATGTATTTTAAGATATATTGAAATCAAAGTGCTTGGAAAAATAAAGTGTCTTTCTGCATTTTAATTATTAATTTTATGATGGTGGCAACATCAGTCCAACATACTCAGCCAGCTCAGTTCTAATATTGAAAATGGTTCCACTACAGGGCACAACTCTCTGACAAACAAGTAAGAACTGAACATGTGTTACACAACGGTTTATACCCAAACATGTATCAAAGAGGACTAGGAAAGGTTTCACAAAGTACGACGACATGCATCTGTAGTAGGGCTGGGCAATATCAATGTTGTATCGATACTGCGATATGAGACTAGATATCGTCTTAGATTTTGGGTATATTGTAATATTGTAATATGGTCAGTGTTGTCTTTCTTTTTACAGGCTGCATTACAGTGAAGTGGTGTCATTTTCTGAACTTACCAGACTGTTTTAGCTGTTCTATTATCTACCTTTACCCACTAAGTCATTAAATCATTTCTGGAGAATATTTATTAAAAATCTCATTGTGTAAATAACATTTTGTTAAAGCACCAATAGTCAACTATACAATATTGTCGCAATATCAACATTGAGATATTTGGGCAAGAATATCGTGATATTTGATTTTCTCTATAAAAAGAGAAAAGCCCTAATCTGTAGCATCACCAAGCGTTATACAGCTTCTTCGGCTGGGGAAAAAAAAAACTGAAGAGGCAAAGATTTCTTGCTTAAGAAAACATGAATTATGATCATGTTACAGATGTTTAAAACTAGAAAAATAGGGAATAATTTAGTCCAGTGAACTAATCAATGTTTTCTTGTCTATGCACACAATGACCAAAGACAATCAGAATCTAGAAAGCAAGCCTCTAACAAATGCATCTTCCGAGTGCATTCAATAACGGGACACCAATACAACATACAAACATGGCGTTGACTCAGCAGCAGTATGGAGGTGTAGGCACCCTTTTTACCCTGTTGGTGCAGTGTCACGTGTGCCTGATGAACTACCATTATTATTAAACATTTTCACAATCCTACAATACACTGTAATTTCACCTTTCTCAGTCTATGCCATGTGTCACAGGGTGCCATTACAACTGCACAAACCACAGTAAGCCTATATTATTCTTAAAATTTTGCAACCTATACTCTTTATGTCATTACATGTCTCCCCCACTCCCCTGCTCTGGTGAATGAAACCATCTGCATAGTAAGATTACGCCTGTAATTATACAGCCAACAGCACATGCATTGTTTCTATATGTCTCAAACACACACACACACATACACACACACACACACACACAACGCGAGAATCTGGCCAGGCAAGGCCATTATAGTAAACCACGTGAGCGGCTCCTATTCACAGCTCTCTATTGTTCAGACCAAGGTAAGTAGGAGAGCCTTCAGACTGTAATCTCTCTCTCTCTTGCACACACACACACACACACACACACACACACACACACACAAAATCACACACACACACACAATCACACACACAGATGTGAAACTGAGAAGTAGGAGAAAGTGAGAAAATAAATATTAGGAAGGAATAAAGCAGCTTGTTAGGTGTACATGTCTGTGCGTGTCCATGCATTTTTGTAAAAATTAGATTTGAAACGTATAGTAACAAAGAATTAGATTTGCTACCAAAAAGAAACACATCTAATTTCTGTTCAATTTTCTAGTCTACTTTTCTGTTTCTGTTTTCAACAAAACACACCCAGATTTGCCTCTGTTGGTGCAAACACGAAAGTTGTTGTAATTTGTACAACATCGTTTCAATAAACAAGGTCCTCGAAAATGTAGGTCTTTATACCGATTCAAAAAAACAGAGCCGAGGAAACCTAGCCGAATCTAAAATGCATACATTTATTTTGAATAAAAGACAACTGATTTCAAAGGGACTCAAGGACAGTCCGGCACAGTTTGAGCATAATTGGAATAAAAACATATACGCCTGTGATGATTGTGACACACCATTTGATCAGTGCCGATAGCGAGTCTACCTGGGCCCACTTATCAGGTATCAGACAAAAAGACCAAGGACTCCCAGCAATACAGTGCTAACTCTAGACCAGATTGTAGGTCCGGTCTCTGTTTACTAGAAACCAAGAAGAACAGCAAAATCAACAGCTGAATATTATTGGTCAATATTAGCTAATGACAGATATAATGTGAGCATAAGAAAGAATAAATGTCATAAAGATGTTTGAAATGACTAAAAATACAGCGTTGCCATTACGTAGTTTGAATTTGAGCTGTAAAATGTCCAATACACATCAATGTCACAATTCTTTATTAATGGTTTCTGTGCCCTGGTTGAATGTAACACAGCTCTGGTGAATATGTTCATTTATTCCAATAGAAAAGGTTAAACGTTTGAAGTTCAAAGGGACTCTTTGTGAAGCACAGAGCCAGGTCTGATGGTGTTGGGTGTTGTTTCAGCTTTTTGGACCCAGGACTTGGTCAAAAAAAAAAAAAAAATGAGCATGCGTCTTAGGTTTATCATTTAGGCTCTACTGAAGAAAAACAATGGAAAGGTGCAAGATTCCTTCTAGGAAAATATGCAAATGCTAGATTCAAATGTTTCTGTGTAAGTGATCTATTCTATGAAGTGTCCACCAGTAAAAGACCAAGGTCCTGCCGGTCAGATCCTAGAATGGATGTCTGGATGTTAACACTGTCCTGCTGGAGAACCTGAGCTGGAAACAGACAGTGACACACCAACAGTGTCTGTGTGAATGTAACAGATCCCTTATAGCCTGACAAAAGAGAGGGATCAGACAGGATAAGCAGGTGCACACACAACCTCCAGAGGATCTATAGCACATTTCAAAACACGCACAAAAACATCATTACTAACATTGTAGTCACTTTAAGGGAAGCAACTGGCCTTTTTAATGCTACTTGAAAACCGACCAAAGAAAGCTAATGATTTTTTTTTTATTATTACAAATGGGCAGGAAAGAACAAAAGAGCATTAAATGAGGGGCATTAGGTCCACTGGTGCTTAGTAAAGAGATACAAGGAAAATAAAACATTTTCTATTGCTATTAACACCTGTGCGTATTAATGAGATTTTTTTTTAGATTTGAACTTTTCCATTTCTCTGAAGTAGTACATGGACAGTCGTGTGGTGCTGCTGATGTGTGTCTGAGTGAGAGTAAACACCTTTTGAAAGTACCTTGCATGTCTCAGAAGAAAAGAGCCACCCAACCAAGACTAATGTGTTTAATATTAACAGGAACACACCTTCAGCAGTCTCAACCGTCAACACAGAGGATTTTAATTTGCAGAAAGAGATGTTTTATCAGAACAAATACTGAGTGCGGACTGGAAGGTAAACGGATGGTGTTGAAACAGTGAGGCGTTTAAGGTGAGAGTCCAGCTTAAACGAAGCATGTCACATTATCCGCGCCAACTGGTTGTCAGGAAATCCAGCATCAACAGTGCAAAGCATCATGGGACAGCATGAAAGAGGATATGGAAGATAAATAACTAATCTAAAATCTTCTATTATCTAAAAGTTGAATGATTTCGGATTAACGGAAAGAGGGTCAGTGATTAGCGCCACCACTGAGTCGACCACCTTCCCACTTGTGTCATGCTTTTAAAAAATAAAAAAAAAATAATAATAAAAAGAGTGTTGGAAATGGGAAGATGGACAGTAGCTTTCTGTGTTAATGACTCATGTTATTTTTACCCATACATTCACTCCACCAACCTCCTTATGTCGACTATGTTGTTCTATAATAAGGTCGCCTGACTTCCTTGGTTTGCGTTCATCATTCCTACGGCCACTAGAGGGCTTTGCCACTTGTTGTTTTTTTTCTTTAGAGAGTTGGTTTGCATGATCTGGTACTTTCAGTCAACTGTCACATTTAAAAACTGGAGCTTTCTGATGAAACTTTAGGCAAATGGCTTTAAATCTAAAAAACAGTGTCCAGGTGTGGAGTTGATTAATAAGACATACTTCCTCCATGCAAAAAACTACAGATAAAAAACATTTTCACTAGGTCATGGTTAAACTGCCATGTCCAAAATGCCTTTGATAGTTACCAAATGATGCCAGACCCTTTTAAAGACTTAGCCATAATTCCTATGTGATAATAACATGGTACTCACCAAGGTAAAGGGTAACTATACCCATTTAAAAAATGTATATTATACATGTAGTACATAATACTCCTATGGGCTAAGATAGTCCAAAATTATTAGTAAACAAACTCTCTCCCAAATCCAAAAACTATAGTGCAAAAACTCAAAATTGGGATGTCATCCCAATGAAGTCTGTAATAAAACAGCAACTAGGGAAAGATAGCATATTGGAATTCTTAATTTAGGTGGTGTTCCCCTTTAACTGAGATATGGCCAAACCTATTAGGTAGAGAAAATTAAATAAATAACCAAACTGCCAGTTGTAAACATCCATCACACTTACAGACCGACTTCCTGGTTCAACTTTGATCCATCATACTTGTAATCAGGGATTATTACTGTACATTAAGGTGCACTGAAGTTTTACCTCAAAACAAGTTTACATGATCTGGATAAACCAGTTTGTTTACACTCGGTCTGATTATCTGACCTAATGATGCTAATGTTCTTTTTCCTTTTGACTTGTAGTGATGTTGACACATTCACGGCTCTCAACAATTACTTTGGTGAGTGCAATATTATTATGAGCAACAGAAATGATGGACAAAACTACACAAATAAGATCTGTATTAGGATAAATAGGATTCTCCTTTTAGGCATTCTCACTTTCAGTATTAGCAGATTGATTTAATTACGTTTCATTTCATTATACTGCTCACAGCGGGGAATCTTGTAACTAATTAGTCATCACCTGTTTGAAACACAGGTATTTGTTTGCATTAATTCCACTTACTGCTATTTCCATCCACCCCTTTACTCCAAGCATCTGACATGTTTTTATAAGTTCAGTGTGGTGTTCATTAGAAAAACATACAGGTAGCATAACCTCCCCGCCCTCTCTCCTCTCTGTGGCTGTGGGAGGCAGCAGAGCGAGGGGGCTGCTTTTTTCTCTTCTTCTCTCTTTTTTTTTTTTTAACAAGCAGAAAATTGTTTTGTGCTGTTTCACGGCTGACAGGTTATGGTAATCCAGGAGAAGCACCGGTCTGGAAACTAATGAACTCAGAAAGAGAAAGGGGGAGAGAGATGAGGTGGCACCGTATCACAGTATTGGGAGCGGAGGTGTTCTTGTATCATTGATGCTTTATTTTACTTGTTCCCACAGATGGAAAGAACTGGCATTGTGCTTAATTAAAGTGCATTCAGCTCTGAGATGATGTGTTACTCTGAGTGATCGCTTGGCCGACTGACAGATTCATGTGGGTTTGATGTAAGAAATAATGCCAGGGAACTGATGCAGTTACATGGCACAGGATTAACACACATGGAAGCTAATATCCCCATACTTGCCTTCAATTTCCAATTCATGTATTGCAAAACATCACTGAAGCTAAATTATGCTCAGAATGATTAGAATACTCCAGGATGGTCTTTTTTTTTTAAATCGCTTTGTGTATTATTTTAAATGCAAGTCTCCCAAATTCATTCTAAAATATTTGGTATCTTTGGAAAACTATGTTTGGATGTCACATGAGAAAACTCTAATATTGGTCTGAGGATTGGAACAAGGGTTAGAAGGCCAACCAGATAAAGGATCAAGGAAATTGAGAATGTTTAGTAGCTCTGAAAGAGGCAAACTTTATCTTAATGTATTTAGAGAAGAGAAACATGAATAGTCAAATATATATATTATATACATACATAAATACATACATACATACATACATACATACATACATACATACATACATACACACACAAAAAAGATATCTGTATCTCTGTGACAGCGAATTCAAGGTACTGCCATACATCCAACCACAATACTTGTAATAGAAGATCAAAAGGTGGTGACAAGAGCCTTCAGTCATACAAAAGCTTATTGGATAAAAACGTGCAGCATGAAATAAAAATCAACAAATTCAATGACAGGGATTAGAAGATAAGGAACCATAGGCCACACGATTAAAAGTTTACTACAGTTAGCCTAAAAGCAACAGTTAGCTACTGAGAATATTGTATTAGCAACTCATTAGCCACAAACAGCTAGAACAATGGCTAGCTTGGTTAGCACTAAACTGACCAAAGAAAAACTATAGAAGCAAATCACAAACCACCAATACCAAAAGTGTATCATGCTTCAACAATTAAGAGTATTTGTTTTTGGAATAGCAAAACGATTTCTGTCCTGGCACTTATTTTATTCCCTTTACGGGCTGTGGTAGTAGCCGTATATTGTATGAGTCGGGCTGCTTTGGGGTAGTGCCGTGCTGGGGACTTCCCATTTATCCGACGCTCCATTGTTCCCACCTCTCAATAATTTCTCAATAAATGTAATTTGATTGATGGAGGATGTTTCGAACAGAGTGTAGCATGCCGACACAAAGAAAGTGGAAGGTAAGGGACATCTGGCCAAAAAGGAGGGCTATCCGGTGGCAACTCTGGCTGCATCGGATCTATCCCGTAAATGAAACGTTGTGGATATAGACTAGGAGAAAAGCAAAGCAGAAATAAGACAAAGGAAGTTAAGTAGATATATCAAAGTTTTAAGCTCATAAAGATGAAGCGTTGAAGGGTGCAATATTTACAATCATATGATAGATGAGGATCATAGATGAGGATATGATTGTCTAAAACTGATGTGTGTTGCATGCTTCTTTTTCTAGTGTAGACATATAATAAGCTGTTCTCCCTCCCCCTCCTCCCACCATCACAGGAAACATATTTCCATTTTAAGGCCCTAAACATGATCAAAGGATTGGCTTAATATAATCAGTTCAAAACCCATTTATTACTGTTTCCCTCTCTCCCTCCTCCTACTACCCCCCACCCCCCACTGCTCCCTTCTCCACCCTCCTGCCTTTTCATTCACCCTCCATCCTTTCCTCTTCCTCTTTCCATGTCTTTTATTCTATCCTCATCTGTCCATTCCTGCCTCTCTCCCCTGCCCCCCCACGACCTCTCCATTATATCTGCTTGTGTGTGCGTTAGTGTGTGTGTCCTCAGCTCTATCTAGCCTGAAACAGGTGCTATATAATAGTAAATTAATTAGACGAAGAAGATGCGCCTTGTTCACCGCAAAGCCCCTTGTGGCCTGCCAGGGTCTCTCTCTCTCTCTCTCACACACACACACACACACACACACATACTAGAACACAGCCACCGGGAAAAAAGCCATCTGGGCAAGGGGAGATCCCTTGGGGGAGTGTGTGTGTGTGTGTGTGTGTGTGTGTGTGTGTGTGTGTGTGTGTGTGTGTGTGTGAGAGATTTTGAGTGATTGGCCGTGAAGTTGACTGCAGTGATGGTTTTACATGACAATTAACCCTATTAGACCTGTACTATATCTAGTTTATGTGTGTGTGTGTGTGTGTGTGTGTTAGAGAGTGTTTTAGATGATGATCATTAGCAAATATTTAGACTAATCTTTGCAGATATTAAATGAAGCCTGATTGTGCAATTGTGTAAGCAAAATTGTTTAGAAAAGTATGCTTAATCCTTCATGGAGGACTGCAGGTTTTGTTAGCATGGTGTCACAGCAGCGACCCAGGGGCCATTTTGCCAAACTTCGCCAGACTTGCGACAAGTAAGACACAAATGTATCCGCAAATTGCAAGTGAGACTCATTAGTGAAACATGATGCTGTCACAATAAAACTTGTCAAAATGTGTCAAAAACACTTAGAAAAAAAGCTCCTGCAGCATATTCAACTTCTTTACTGCTGCTCTGTATGTTTATGTAATTGCATTGCTAATATATTGTGAAAAATGACTTGTCCTGCAGATCTTTGGAGCTAGGAGGAGGCAAAGGCATGACAAAGAAGTAACTGCTGTAAATCAAAGCTGAATACAGCAGCGCTCCTCTACTAAGGAGGAGGCTGCAAACTATTCACAGCCACCTTTAAAGCCTACAGGCAGCGCTGAGTGTTTAATATAGGAAAGATAGACTTGAAAAAGTATAAATGACAGGACAGTGAGTGGTGTGATTGTCCAATCTGCTGCAGGAAGTGTTATTGCTGATATCTGAGTGAAGAAAAGAACAACCATCCATTGTATAGCCTACTTGAAAGCCTAACTTTCTCAAGTTAATTCATTCAAATCACAATAAAAAAGAACAAGAGAAGATTTGGGGTGGCTTTGTCAGTGTAAAAACTTTATATCTGTCCAGGTCATTTTTACTGACTGTTCATCTCTCTCTCACACACACACACACACACACACACACACACACACACACACACACACACACACACACGCACACACGCACACACACACACCGAGGCTACCTGTTTAAAGTGTGAGATGGGCTACACCAGCTATAGAGAAAGCTAAACTAACAAGACTGATTGCCAGCACCCACCCACCCATCCACACACTCACCCACACACTCACCCACACCCACACACGGCTGAATGCATGCACAGCCCTGCACTGCTCTGACAGCCCAGCCTGAAATCTGCAGAGACAGACAGACAGACAGAGATGTGAGAGACAAAGCAGAGAAAGTGACAGTTGAGTGTTTGATTGACAGCACCCTCTTTTGACTTTGGGTGTAATTACTAAAGGGGGGTTGAGGATGAGGGAATACAATAGAGACTTGAGGGAGGAGGGGGAGGAATCTGGGGTTTAACTGATACTGAGGTTTAAAGGACGATGCCAACTGTTTTGGGTTGAAACTGGCAAGAGCCCTTATTTAGTATCCTGGAATTTGACATTTTTTCTCCATAAAATATCGACAAATAGATATTTTTTCCCCCATACATTCAACTTTTATTTTGCTTTCATAGGATGAACCCAACTTCAATGTCTCATAAGAAACATTTTTCTTCCTATTATTTCAGAAGGTGAAAATATGGGGTGTTAATTGGCAGCTGTAGGAATTTTACAGGCTATTCTCATATATCATATACAGAAAGCTAGAAAAAGTGTTAATGACACAAAGTGTTAATGTCCAGGAAGAACTACTTAAGGTGACTGGTGTTTTAACCAAAATCTTTTTTTTCTAATTTTAACTAGTCAATTTGGTGCTTAAATTGCCGCCTGTTGGTTTGGCCTATGACAAAACATGTTTTCTAAGATGTCTATATACATGTGGACTAGGCCTGAGTATTTTGGGAATTGTTTTGAAGTTTGAGCATCACTGAGCTGGAAGGTCAAAAAGTCAATGTGTGTGTTTTATAGAGACATGAGATTATCACTGTCAGGTCTTCTAGTGCCACTGTTACCACCCAAACACAATGCAACAGCTAACAGCTTGCTAAAGGGATTAGCTGTGCATTTCACTTTTTTTTAAAACACACACACACACACACACACACACACACACACACACACACACACACACACACACACACACACACAGTCTCAGAGCTTCATCCATGTGTCACACAGATTTAGAGATTAATCAAACAGAAAAGCGTCAGAGGGAGAGAGGAGAGAAGAAAAGTAGGGGGGGCCGGGGCCAAGTGCGAGGCCCCCAGCCAGGCAGTTTGAGGGGCCCCAGGAGGACCCAGACATCGGCCCTCTGGGGTCCTCAAGAAGCCTGCTGGATCACACGCTCAATAAATATTGGGATTGGAACTCCAGCAAGGCAAAGGCAAGACTGTGTGTGTGTGTGTGTGTGTGTGTGTGTGTGTGTCTGTGTCTAAACCCCTGAAGCAGATGGTCGGGGATGTTCGTTTAAGACAGACGATTGATTTTAGGAAACAGATATCCAGCCTCGTTAAGCAGAAAGCACCTCTGGGACCTGGTGAGAGAGGGGGGGGGGGGATGGAGAGGGTGTGCTTGTCTAACCTCTGCCACTGCCAACTGTAGAGAGATGGAGGGAAAGAGGAAACGAGGAAAGAATAAACGCATGAGAGAGGAGAGGAAAACTGCACCTATTGAACTTCATTACTGCTGAGGGAGAGAGAGAGGGAGGAGAGAAGAGGAGAAGAGAGTGCAGCAAAAGAGGAGAGGATAATGGGGTTAATGCCGGCAGACAAGCGGCAGTGGTGTTGGGGTTAATAACACACACACACACGTAGTCTCTCTGGGGAGGGAGGATAGGTGGGAAGCCTGTATTTGATCTGCCGGTAATACATTAAATGTGAATGAGAACACACTTGTGTAGTCTGTGAGGGTGTGTGTATGTGTGTGTTTACAGGCCTGGTTTGAGGTTGTGTGCTCAGTGTTTTCTTACATAAGTAAATCACAGAGCAGATGGAAATCACAAATCATTTAATACACTTTACCTAAATGTAGTTCAGGCTAATCCAATTATCTAACATTGACATATCATTATAAAATGACTTCTTTCCAGAAATAAAAGACCGTCACCTCTTTTCAAGGGGTCACGAAAGTGTTATTCTATTATATTTTTCTTATCGCTGACAAAATCAAGACCAACAATATGTTACTTCATTTTTCAACACGTATTCCTTGCGGCCCCTTAACCTAAAGCTCATTGATTTCTACTGAAGACCTACATCTAAAAATGTCCTACAAGTGGCGATAATGCACAGTGCTTTGAGTTTTACGGATTGTAGCATATCAGACTTTTGCTGCTATGGTTACAATGTGAAAGGTATTTTTATTTATTTTTATTTTATTATACTTTATTAATCATCCCACAAGGGGAAATTACACTTACACTCTGTTATTACACACAGGCCTGAATTACACACACATGCTCAGGACCTATACATGCACTAATGGAGAGATGTCAGAGTGAGGGGGCTGCCCATGGTTTGGTGCCTTGCTCAAGAGCACCTTGATCCGTACAGGGACTTGACCCAACGACCCTCCGGTTCCCAAACCAACTCCCTATGGGCGGAGCAACTGCCACCCCACCACTGAGACTTTGGGCAGATATATGAAAACCTTATATGTAGTGTAATTATACATATGGTAATAATCCATATCCTATAGTTTACTTTTGGACTTGTTGACAATATTGAAGGTCCATCGAGGAATGCACATTAGGTTTGGACATTTGATGGATCCTTGGAGTTCATAACAGGTCCCATTTGAAATATAGTCAACACTGCATCAATATCTTTTAAAAGGGAACTATGCAGTTTTATTAGCTTAATTTACCTTAACTGAACAGCTTCGGAGTCAATGGACTGGTTATACGTCGTTTTTTTGTTGAACGGTGGTCGTCTCGCTCCCCCCTAGTGCCTGTGAACAGAAAAACCACCCTTGCAACTTCCAGCCAGCGAGCCACCGGCCCCAGCATCACGAAGGATTGTGTGATATCATGCCTAACAATGTATCGAATTGCTCCACGGCACTGCACACATACGCCCATTCAAGAACAGGCTAATAAGGTAGCAATGGAGTTTTTCACACTATCGTCACGGCTGAACCGGCAAAAAAGAAGCAGAAAGCTAGGAATGCATTGTCAGAGGAACAGATTAAGAAGAAACTGCAGACTGACCGAGCGAGGAGTCAGACACAAGTTAACATAGGAGGTGCTAAATATCTATTTCAACGCTGTAGGGGGAGCTATAGAGAAACCTGCGAGCAAAAAGCAAGAGAGCGAAAACAGCAAATAAAGGGCCAAAACTGCATAGTGCCCCTTTAAGTTTGTATAAATAATGTAAAATGTGTGGGTTTTTGTTTTGCTTTGCTGAATTGTCATACTATTCTGCTGCCACTTACTCCCTTTCCTTGATGTAATATGTTGGTGTTTTGTTTATTGTTCTATTTGGCTTCATGTGTTACTGTAACAGTGTTGATTTTTTTCTATTTGGCTTCCTAAACTGCAAAAAAAGCCAGATTGAGACAAAAGTAGTAACAGTAACTTGAATATTTTGCTATAGTGAAGGGAAAAATGTGATTCTAGAAGATGTTCTTTATCTCTACAGTGAGAATACTACTAGATGTATAATTATTTTCTGTATTCATGCCTAGTAGCAGAGGTCGTGCTATAACCTTTGGCTGAGCGGCGATGTTAGCAGGATAGCAGATGACACGGTTCCACACACTCTCCTACAACGGTCTCCCTCCTCTCGTCTGGTGCTGCACATTATTTAATGATTTCCTCACTGTACTAATCAGGGATTTTACATTGCTGTGAAGGTGCACAACTAAGAGATTATTTTTTTCCATGCAAATATGTAATCTGTTAGTTCCATAAAATCAAAGACTCTCTCTCTCTCTCTCTCTCTCTCTCTCTCTCTCGCTCTACATTCCTTTAATTGGCTAAAATAATGGCCTTTCATCAATACTGACTTAAAAATGTTTGGCACTGCTGCTATTTTTTTTCTCAGTATTTATTTTTCCCACTCCCCCCTTTACTCTTTTTTCTCCTTTATTCAATCAAATCATGGTCAGTGCGGATCTCCACTGAGGCCACACTGCAGCCAAGTCTTTGTGTTTCAGCATTAAGAAATTAGGAGGGAGACTTCACCACAGAGAGGCAGAGAGAAGAGGTCTCATTAGTCCACAGATCACAAAGAAGAAGATTATCAGTCTGCACACAACAGTTAAGAGATTTAAATGACATTAAAGGACATTAAATGGAGCGGCTGTCATTTTGATATGATACCTCTAAGAAAAAAGGACAAATTCCAGCGAGGGAGCTTTTCACCTTTTCAATATTGCAGTGCTGCTATGTGATACCGACTTCACAGAGGAAAATCACAGCCATACAAAACTGACTGATTAAAAAGAAAATATGTCTTTCTTACATTATCAATGTGGTGCTAGATCATGTTCAAAATAGTAGAATTATAATTTAAGATAAACAATAACTAGTTAAAACACTACATATATATTTTCACATGTTAAGAATAAACATATTTTGTTTAACATGCAAAACTATCGAACACAAATGGTTAAATTTTTTATGAGAATTCCTGTCTTTCAGATGTCAGACGGCCTTCAAAGATAACTGACAATCTGTGTTTGAGTATAAGAGAAAAGAATTACCCAAATACATGTTTGCCTGTGTTTGTTTTTCTCTCTGTACGTTTCCCTGCATTCTCTCTATTTATGCACCAAACACAAATTCACATCATGAAATGTGACCGCACAGAAAAGAAACACGGTGCTCCTTGCCATCCACATGTAATTTCTAATGAATACCTTTTTTCTCTCTCTCTCTCTGTCTCTGTCTGTTTTAGACCACAATCGTTTGTCATTTCAGGAGCCCCTTTCATACATTTGCTGTAGAGAAACGCTCCATTATCCGGCTATCTTTTCCCCTGTCTGGAGTGTCTGCACGAGAACAGACCAGCAGGGGATTCACGCACACAAAAACACATTACAGTCAACCGACACACACATATCTTCAGTTGAAAGCAAGAGCGACAGATTTAAGGATGGCTGCTCTGTAGCCAAACTGACAGAAACGCTTTTATCATGCCGGCCAAATTATATTATTTTATGAGAGGGGCGAGGTGCTTGTGTTGATTTATTACACGGTCCAATAAAAACCTGTGTTAATTTCCTATAAAACTGTGCATTGTGGGACAAATGAGGGTGCTATAATAGAGTGTGATTAATCACATTACAGAGATATGGTGTGGTGACACAGACACACAGGTTATAATCCTGAGTCATAACTGTCAGAGCTAAAGTGGATCACAATGAGTTGCAGGACTGAGTGACTGACTCCAAACAGGCCACTCCATAATAAAATTATACTCACATTAGCAAGGAAGTTAGACATGACATGGAGTCATATGTTTTCTGTCATATCCAATTCATTCAATTGTTACTAATTTTATTTATAAAGAAATGACCACTTGAAATACTTACATTCTAATAAAAGTGACATTTTCTTTAATTTAGAAGTGAAAAAACTGATTTTAAAATGTAAGAAGAATGTGTTTAGGATGAACAGATTTATCAAAAACATGTTCAAAAATCTTTTGTATTAAAACATTGGTAGTCTGGGGAGGCAGAGCGCAGTTTTCTGTCGCCATAAATAACTATGTACTACAAATCTGAGTCGCAATCAGTGCAGCTATATATGGTATCAAAAAATCATTTACCTCACCTCATTTTTCAAACTCTAAATCAAATTTTTCTTGGCTTCATTACTCAAGAAGTAAAACCAGAAAAACGTGATTGTGATTGAAAATTTGAAACTCATTGTTTTAGTTTATGAATGCAGTCCACATCCAAGCTTGGCTGACAGCTCATGAACGACATCTCACCACAGCACTGCAGAGCAGAGAGGAGAGGACGGCTGAAGACTAGTGCTGTGATGCCATCTATTGGAGCCCCGGCTGCCTCTATCACAGGACGAAGACAGAGAGGAGAGCCTCGTCAAAGCAAAAACCACACAGACACAGAAATAAAGCAGCTCCAGAGTTCTCCTTCTGTTCAAAAGAAAAAGGAATTATAAATGCATAATGGGTTCATTTAAGCCGTGCAAATAAATGGTGAGTAAATTAAACTGATGGCATATTTTGACAGATTTGAGGGAACATGGATTTGTTAAATGTGGCACAAAAATGGGAATGACAAATGTTAATGTTTCTAGTGGTAAAGTCTTTGCACAATTTGTAAAAAAAAGAAATTGTTGCATGTAGTTAATATTGCTATTCTATCGTGTCAAATAACACACAAATAGCTTGGACAGAAGCACAGAACTGCACTGGATGTTTGTAATCTAAATTGAAACGAAGGTATAAAATAAATGACATTTAAGTCTTGAAAAAAAATGATCAGTGGGGTTTTTCTAATTCAAACGATAGCAAATACAAATTGATCTTTTGTTATGTGAAGCCGGGTCATGAGATGCCGCAGGATTCCGAGGGAGAAAAAAAAAAAAAAGATTATAAAAAAAATTAAAATGAGCCATCCACAGCAGCAAACGACGGGTTTGAGAAGTCCCGCTTTCAGCTACGAGAAGGTGAAATTGTTTTACAGATTTTAAATATAAGCACCTCGGTCAGTACACTTTACACCTAATCTGCCAGATGTTCCATCTCCTCTAGGTAAGGCACATAAACCTACCAAGAAAAATGCATTCACACTATAATAAAGGCATAGCTCTCAACATTTTACACTCATGTTGCTAGTATATGATGTTTTGTGCCAAAATCACTTTAGTTGAACTAAGGGGTTGTATGCTATGGTGAAACGTCTGTAGCAAAAAAATATCTAAATGGAATTTGACAACGGCTAAACATTCTGTATCTAAAGGTGAGACATTTAGTGTGAAACATGTGGCAAAGGCTATGAAATCGCATGTAGACCTTCATGAGACACAGAGTCTTCACTGAAACCCAAACTAACAGCCGCAGTTAGAAAAAGGCCTATTTATAAAGAATTTATTCACAACTATATCATTGAGTAATGAAATGCTACAATAATGAAAATAACTGCAGACTATGAACAAACATTGACTTACTGGTATTAAAAATGATAATCTAGCCTGGTACTGAGAAGTTAAAGGATAACCCATATTTGTTTTATTTTCATTCGCTTACGCTTACTGATCTGGGACTCTATCAAAGCTAGTCTGTTTTTAGGTGATGTACTGTACAACATTTATTTTGTAACATAACATAACATACATTTCAAGCTCCAAAATAAAAAGAAATCTCAGACTGGACCTAGTTTGTATATTTTAAATGTGGGCGGTGTAAATTTCCAGAGTGCAGCATGGTTTGTATATTATAGATACCTCGGCACACAGGATCCAGTCTTTGGTTATAAGACTTCTCTGTTGTATGGGTGTGATTAAGTTCCTCTGTGTGCTGGAGATAATGAAAATGATCCTCTTGTTCTGTCTCTCTCTCTTGCTATCTTTACTCTACGGTGTCTCTCTGCTCCCTCGTCTCTTTATTCCCTTTTGGTTTTACTGCAGGGGGCACTGATAGCACACAACACACACACACACAACACACACAACACACACACACACACACACACACACACACACGAGCAAATGCTCAGACAAAATCAGAGCCAAAGCAGCAAGCTACAGATGCAACAGTAGATGTATCCAAACAGAGAGCATAAAAAATATCATGCAGATGTGGCAAAACTGAAATGGTAACATCTCGATTCGTTTGGTTTCCATCTACATGTTTTGTTCACACTATGTTAATGTTGCTCCACCAATACCTACATTTCTAGCAAAACATGTCACAGGAAAATGACAGATGACCAACATTATTTTATTTTGAAGCATTAGAAATGATGAGAACGCGCAGTCGACACTATGCATAAAGGCTCCGATATTTAAAAACACTTCACTGTTAGCAGAATCAATACCTAGGACATTTAGGTTGTGAAAATGAGTACAAAAACACAAGAAAGATGAAGAGCAACATGTTTCTTACAAGGACAAAAACAGGGTTAGAGAGAAGAGAAGATGATCAATTAAATGTTTGATGTATAGAAGCGGCTGATTTTGTCTTTACATAACTGAACACTAACCCTGCAAAGCTGCAAAGACAAAAACAGGCTGTATCATTGTGTTTCTCATCTCATTTCTAAACTGTGTTGATTGGATCTCCTTCTCAAAATGAGCCGCTTATAAATGTTTTCACCCTGACAACCATCAACGTGAGACACTTCCATTTCCTGTGTTTTACTGATATTCTTTGTTTGATGAAATCCTGAGTGGATATTTTACAAGTGAGGCTCCGGATTTGATAGAACATGTTGGTATGGAAGTTACTTTGTGGAGTACAAAAAAGTAAAAAGTACAAAACTGACTTGCCACTAATTTCCCAACATCCTCATATCTTGAGTTTAGAAGATTCACAAGGGACTGAAAGCCAGGACTTCATCATGGACCCCTGAAATGCAGTGAATCCTTGCACTCACAATATTCAAATTAGTCATTTTAATGAAAAAATAAAAAAATGTTTTTTGTCACATAATAGTTACATTGGCATGACCATCTCTTGCACATTTTGCATTGACTCTAATTAAGTGTCCCTTTGACCTAGTTTAATATGTGCTAAGTGTCAGTTTTTTTTGGTCAAACAACTATTTACTATAGTGTCCCTATGCTGTAGCAATAATGTAAAGAGCAGCAATGGAGAAATCAGTCAAGCTAGCAGCTTTTGAATAAAAAATAATAATGAACCAAGCTGATGTGGCCTCTGTCATGCAACTGCAAAACTGAATGAAAAGGAGGCCATCTACACTTTCTCTTACACCACACAGACCATAGAAAGTTAGCAGTCTAATTAAACAATAAGAAAAAGTCAGCTAACGATACAAACTAGATTTCTCAGATAATCTTGTGATAGTGAATTAAGAGCTGGAGTTCACCAAATTGACATTACATCAACAAGTGCAGTGGAAAATTACACAACATAGAAATTGACAACTTTACATTCTCCTTGTTTCACTCATGGCACAATTCCTCCTGTTTGTGCAGGTTATTTACGGGGGTTATAGTGTTGTCCTTGCTGGATGTACCTGCCTTGTGTTCAGCACCACGGACAGAGTCTACCACGTCTGTTGGAATTTCCCCCCAGTTTTTTATTTTTTATAATCAAATCACCTACAGCATCTAAGTATGACAAACAGATTAAACATCTGCAGCTTGCATCCTTTATGTAAATCTAGTGTAATGAAGTCATCTAAATATCAATATTGCATGGTTACACACATACAGTATGTACCTGGTCATAACAAGCATCAGAATAGGCAATAAGCTTTGAAATAATGTATACATTTCTGCATAAGAACATAGAAAGGAGGTGTACATACAGGTGACAAATGAAAGAAATAGATGAGTGGAGAAACAAATGCAGATGCTCCCACACAGGCCACAAGGGGATAGTAAATGGTTTGAGGATTATTAAAATGATGTAAATCGTATACAATGGCATTGACAGTCAGAGTCACCAGATCACTTATGGCAGGTTTTGATCTGGTGCGTCAGACCGTGCTCTTCACAATCCTCATCAAAACACCAAAATAGTAACTGTTTTCTGAAATGTGAATGTAAATCTGTTGCCAATGCCATCCTCTGGTTTGAAATTGAATGTTAATTGGTTTGTTGTATTCTGCAACAAACTTCAAGCTGCTTCTTCTTAAATGGGCTACAACCACCAACGTCACTATATACACACACACACACAATTATTCATATTGTACGGATGCGTCCGTGTTTTTTTTCACAGCACTTGCCTGAAACGTTCCAGCTGAAGGCTAAACACTGAATAGCACACATGAGGCTTCATCGTCAAGCACCAGAGCTAGCCAATAGCAACACAACTCCACTGGCCTTGTCTGCAAGGCTGCTGCGCTCTCTGAAGCCCCTTCAAAAACCTCACCATACCCAGCAAGTGTGCCTTATAATCTGCTTTACTAAAAAAAAAAAGACCTGCCACAATGGCAACATAATTTTTGGAGATAATAAAAAGTAATTTTGCTTTCTTTGTTAAGGCCTTTGCACACCAAGTGAGTATTTTTCAACTGAAATTGTCACGTTTAAAAATAAATACGGCTTTTGTCTGTCATTTGATACTTTAAGTTTAATTTATTATTGTTGGTATATTATTGTTTTTAGTGTTTTGTGTATGTTGAATGATATGTTTTAATCAATATGAAGGTTTCATTAGTATGCAGTGATGAATGCTTTCCTGTCTGTCTTGCACTAAAATCTCACCAAGACAACTTTTGTATTGGTCACAAAGTTAACTCAACTTCTTCTGGGAGTGCATCTTGTTCTCTCCATTCTTAAAACAACTTCGGTGTCCATTTAGTGGAACATATATATTTCTATACAATTAAATAAACTAAATTGTAGCCATTACCCTGTCTATCTGTTGCCAAAAGGACATAAAGAGGCCAGACAGGCTACAACAGGATACAGAGGGCACTGACAAAAACTTAGTTCACAGACGCGCCGCCAATAATTGAAACCACCATTTTTTCTCTTGGGGCCTCATTTAATCTTCCAGTTGTCCACCTCTGGGGGGCAAGCTAGTGTTTGAAACCCACTTACGTACTGTACGAGGGTGACGGCTGTGGACTGCAGGGCCACTGGGTCTATCTGATAATTGACTGTCAAATAAAGGGCTGTTCCTCTCTTGAGTCCTCTCTGACACCCACATCAATCTGTCTTCACTTAGAGAAGGCCTAGCCCAGCCCCCCTCCTCCACCCAGCCATTCATCCGTCCACCACTTCATCCCTCACACCCCTCCCTCTTTCCTCTATACCCAATTATCTGTCCATCTATCTATCTATTGGCCCTGACCATTTACCCCTCAGACTCTCTCCCTCCTTTACTCTATCCCATCAACACCACGTCTCTTGACGTGCTAACAGCTGTTTGACAGTAATGGCTCTAAAAGCAGAGCAGGGTGCCAGTCGATGTGTGCGTGTGGTTGTTTGTGTCTTTGCATGTGTGCGTGTGTAAGATAGGCGAGAGGCCTTGAGGCTTCAAGAGGCTTGCACACATTGTCATCAATGAAAATTGATGGCTCATACAGACATGCAGGCACCTGTATGCTCACATACAAATGCATGCACACAACTTCCAATCAATATTAAGTGTACATCTATTCAACCTTACAGATGGCATGTCATTGCAAATAATATTCCTTGGTAGAAATGATGAAAAATGTACTCATATAAAAGCAAAAATATTAATATATTATAAACATGTTTTGCTGAACCTTCACTGTAATTGCACTCAGATGACAAGTGTGTGAAGAAGCAGTTTTGGTCAGGAGAGAACCGTTTTGTACACAAGTCATATCTCATAACAGTTAGTGTGTGTGTGTGTGTTCACCCACAGTCATTTGTCCCTCCCCTCCATAGGCTGTGTATTGTGATGCTGTCAGCTTGCTGTTTGCTGGATAGCAGACGATTACACGAAGCCTCGTCCTCTGGCTCATCATCTGCACCATTTGTTATAGATCCACACACTCACACAAACCCACTTCAGCTGCTGCTTATCCAGTCGTCATCTTTAAGGCAGCACACACACACAAAGTGTTTATTTGTTTGACTTCTCTATGTGTGTGTGTGTATATATATATATATATATATATATATATATACATATATACACACACACACACACACACACACATATACATACATATACATATACATGTGTATATATTCATTCACTAACTTGCTTTGTGTCTTTTGGTCAGCGATGCTCCATTCCTGCTTATTATTTAAATACAACACACTTAGACAACTTGGGATTTTTTTTTGCTTTAAAAAAGGGACATCAATTACAAATTTAGAACTGTAAAAAAAATTAAAAACAGTGAAGTACAAAAGGAAGAGCAAAAAATATAGAAAGTACACATGTAAATATATTGTAGATGGTATGGCTCCTTTCTTCCCTTTCCTCTTCTTTGTATCCACTTCACCTTCACAGATTAAATGTGCGCCCATTATGGGTAATCCTTTATACACATTGTTATTTGAGTGCTGCAACACTCAGTTACCCAGAACGTGGTTTTAATAATGGGTTTGTGCGTGTGGGTTCCTTCCTACTGACCAAATTGTGATTTAATTTTTAAAACTATATTCAAACTATATTTTTTACTAAAGCTTAATGTCCAGTCTGTGGCTGGATAACGTGTTTGTTTTGCAAAGACCAAGACAAAGTCACTGGAAAAAAATACTAATTGTATCTGAGCAGTAAATCAAAAATTAGCATAAAATCTGCAATAACTTTTTATAACTTGTAGCCAGTGGAAACAACTTCTGTTTGTCCTTGAAGTATGTAGGGCTGTAATCAACCAAAGAAAATCTTGGTCGACTGAAGTCCTGAAATATCGACTAAAAACCGAATTGGGTGGGTGCGGAGGGGAGGAAAAAAAACCCGTTAGATTAATTAACTGTACTGTCGTGCAGTACTTGTCCTTGTAGGCTATTTGCAGTATATTAAATCATATTAAAACTAATTATTTTGCACTGAAATGACACTCATCTGTCATCGGCTCTGACAGCGCTGCATCAGCGCTCTGTGCATGTCCTCGGCTTCGTGGCTGAGACACGACTAGACTATTAATTTAAAGCTTTTACTCTTAAACACAAAAGGCACATCCACTTTAATATATACTGTATATTTTAACATATCTGTGGTCAAGCTCAGTGCCGCGCTGTGTTGTATAGTCCATGGATGATGGTGTGGCGTGCTGTTCTTAAAACCTCAGCCCTCCACAACAGCAATGGGCCTCATATCCTGAGCAATAAAGTCGACAATTGAAGTTGAAAACAAGGGGGGTGTTCTGAAAACAGCCTGTTACCTGTGAAACAGGGGTGCTCTGAAAACACCCCCATTAGCAATTAGTGCTTTCCACCCATAGACCGTAACGGTCTATGCTTCCACCTGATGAAATTAACACAGCAAAAAATCGACCAATCAGAATTTTGGTCAAGTCAGAACGTATCGACCAATAAATCGACTAGTCGACTGGGAGATTACAGCCCTAGAAGTTTGGTATCATATGGTGGATTGTTAGTGTGGAGTTGTGTTTCTGGCAAAGAATTGTCTGCCATTAAATGCTAGCAGGTACAGATAGTGCTTTTTAGAGTGCTTCTACTGAAAAACAGCAGCCTGCTGTGGCTGCAAACATGATGCAAATGAACTAAAACAGGAAAGATGTAGGCCGGACAGCTAAACAATGAGCTGACATTCACTATAAAGCTCTGTGAGGTTGAGGAGACCTGCGGATTCGGGTGATAATTCTCTCAGTGACACCTCCTGGCAAAAATAAGTTTCTTTTAAGGTATTTGCTGTTGCAAATTAGTTGTAATATATAATTTCTAAGAGACAGGGTTGCAAACAACAAAAAGAAGCCGATGACAATGCATTAAAGTCTCTTAGGTTCTTTAGAAAGCTGAGTGGTCCTTAAAACAAGGCCCTGGTTGTTAAACCAGATAGAAATTACATGGCCAGAAATGATGTTACAGCTGAAACAAAGTTAAATTGTATGTAATGTACAACCGAGATACTTCTGTCAAGACTCACATATGACCTGGAAAATTTGCATGGGATCAAAATAATATTAAATCACAAATCTCAGATGTGAATAAATCTTTCTCATAACTTTAACCCTGTCCTCTCATCCTTATCGGCATAAGACAACTCCTCATATGTGATCAACACCTGGAGCTGAGAGCTGCCCTACAGTGTCTAACCAGGAGGTTTAACAGCTCGACTGTCCCTGGTTCCTCTCCGTCCACTAATGCAGCTCTTAACACTCTCATCACCCCTTGCTATAACGCTCATTAGCTTATCAGGACAAGACAAAAGGGGAATATTAACACCGCCTAGCCCACTCGGGAGCCAAGCTGAAGTGTCACATCTAGATAGCAGGTATTACTGTGCGAGTTTCCCCCATCCTTGTCCACTGATATAACTCTAAGCCTCTCATTGCCTTATCATCTTAAGACAATACCCCTCTGATTCCTCCTCTTCTACCTGAGAGTCGGTGTATTTACCAAGATATTCACTGGTCATCCATTACACGCGGCACCTGAGACTCAAATACACGACCACCAAATTTCACCTTAACCCCTCTGTATCCTCATTACCTTATCTTGGGAAGTCAAGGAATAGCAGAGGTAGCTTAAGTTAGCTTAAGGTGAATGATTGACTTTGCTAGCTTTTGGATTAGCTGTACGGTTAGCGCCACTCCGCAGGCCAAGGTGAGGGCTGTCTTAATGCAGCAGCTTTGGGGCAGAAAGCTGCCTAATTTCAGCTTCTATCGCTTCTATGGCGAGGCTACAGGAGGCTTCCTGAGTCCCACAGTGAGTGGCAGCTAAGACAAAGTAGCGCAAGGTTAATCCCAGCTGTGAAGAAGTCAGAAGGTATTAGTAGATATTTAAATGAAGGAACCAGTACACACCTGTTTAAACCGTGTGGGTGTACATACATTTCTACAGTATGTTTTCAAAAGCTAATATGCAAACAGACCAAAAAAAATGCAAACTAGCAAAGTAACTGTGCAGTACAGTTTATGTTTGAATTCAATCAGGATGTATTTGTAGGAACAGGACAGTGGAGGGACAACTAACAGAAACAAGCCCTGCCAAAGTGACAAGAAAATTAAATGTTCATGGCGCTTTGCTTCTACAGTGTAGATTTGGTTGTAACACAATGAAGGGGCAGCATGTAATGCATACCTGCCAACTCTCCCATTGAACTGTGATTCTATTATATGCATTTTATCTGTTTTTTTCTGTTGTGTTATAACTCATACAGATTTGCCAACTATCACAGAAATTGAAATGAAAAAAAAACACTTTGATAGGCAAAATCCCAGACTGGATTGTTCAACTTTTCTCCCTGCTCACTCTTTTTTTCAAATGTGACTTGACAACCCAAAGGGATCTTACTTTAAGGAGCAAAGATGTTCTATTCTTCACCATTCTAGGTCTATTATTAGGTCTAAATTAGGACTTTGATAGGAAAATAAAACATCAGTATATTTGACAAAATGGTTCACAAAACCTCTAAATGGTGTACCATCCATACATAAACTCCAACATATCCTCATACACGACATTATAGGTCAATTTACAAAGACTTTATTTACTGGCACACAGTGGCGGTTTAATCATGTGACTGTGATCATGTGACTGTTCTATTTAATACATTTGTATTGTACAAATGTATTGATAAGGGTTAGTAAAACATTAGGGAATAGCTTAAAATGATTCATGTATAACAACTTAAATAAGGACGCAACGTGAGAAACTGATATAGCATGATGTAATCACACAAAACCAGGTCTCCTGAGTGAAAGTCTGACTTTTGGTAGCGCCATCCACCACCCCAACCTTCCTTCTTACGTAGCATTTGCCACTTTTATACATTTATCGTTGCCTACTAAGAACCGCAATAGCGTGTTATTATTTCCTGCTTTCATATGGTTGTTTTTGATGTTGATGAACTCACGTTTAGGTCAGTGACAGTTTAATACTTCTTTGTTGTGGTGTTCCATCCAAACCAATCTAACA